>JAVLUX010000037.1:28695000-28700000 GCA_032164185.1 Moxostoma hubbsi | reverse complement strand
CCGCATGTTTCTCCCGCAACTTTTAACCCCCAACTGCACTTGATCATCATCATCTCAAAGTGATTTATATTTCCTGAAGCAGCAGTAAACGTGATCTGAGGTAAAGAGGGTCAGATTTTAAATATTTAACGTTTTAAAATGTTCAAAAGCTGGTTTTCTGAACGTGAACTCAATATTCTGATAGTTTATAGTCTTGAGAAAATTCTAGAACATTCTGAGGACGTCAGACGACTTTATTCATCTACAGATCAGGGTACGGCTAATATAAGTGTGTGTACAGAAAAGGCATTTATAGGTCTAAAAATATATATTTTTTCATTTGTTAATGTATTTATTTTTTAATTTAATGATTTATTCATTGGTAATTGATTTAATTTAATACAGGGAATTTTGCCGGCATCTCTTCAAAAGTATAAACAATAATTGTATAGAATTGGGCTATATGTTAGTGTTCCAGAAAAAAAACACATTGATGATTTCCTCCAGTATTGTGGATTTATTTTACATTTAAAACATCTTTGTGCACAGAAATTATGTTTTTTGTATTGTGGAATAATTCCGTGACTGCCGTCTATTATTTTGAATGGTGTGTAAAAGTAACTTTAATAAATAAACGGATGTATACTGTGATTAAATTAATCTCTAACAGTGGCCGTTCATGTGTTCTCCTTGTACTTATTGATAACTGGTGCATGATACGAGATATTTGTGTTGCACTCCTGGAAGTGTCATGACGCAGATGTGTTTGCAGCATCGGATCTATATGCCGTTAGGATAATACGTACTATAAATAATCATAATCACAAACAATAAATTGGCTTTCAGGGATGTTTACTGTCGTCATGGTAACACAGGCTAACGATTGGGGTAAATTCGGTCATGTGACACTACTATATTTGTGCGTTAATGCCAATTTTCTCAACAGAAAGTGTTTCCAAACCAGTTTATACGCTACAGTTAAAAGGACAAATATTATGTCGACACTTGACGGATGTGTTTCCGTCAGCTTTATTTTGATGCGCTAAAACTTTTCAGCTAAAGCAGTTCACCTTATCAATGAAGTACAGTGCGACTCCTCTCTGTCGGGTCTTCATCTCTCTGGACGTCCAGTCCCGTCGGTACTGCTTCCTGATCGAGTCCACGCTCATCTTCAGCTGACGAGCCGTTTCGTACTTCCGCCAGTCCTTCTCCCCCTGAACACAAACACTCGGGTCAGTCTGGGACCTCCTACAGTGAGAGGAGGCTCTGACGTGGACATCTGACCTTCAGTTTGGAGCTGGGGTTCAGCATGATGTATTTGGGTCGTCCATGAATGTTCTCCAGCCAGGACGCCAGCCATGTGACCGTGTTGTCATGTTGAACACGCTTCCACCGGTGACCCGCAGGAGCTTCGGGGATCTTTGAGTCTCTGTGGAGAGAAACATCATTCGTTACGTGATGTATTCGACGTGACTGAAATATGTTCTTTGATCGTAATCTTGACCACCGTTCTCGAGATTTCGGTGTTTCTCCATTCAAGTAGACATGAGCTGCACTGGCATGACTGGAAATATCCTCCCGAGAGCGTCTCAAAGATGGCCGACACTGGACTGACTCGCTGGATACACATTGGTCACACAAGCATTAAAATGCAGCGATATCATAACATGAGTGAAATATGAGTGTTTAGAAAGTCATAATGTTCATTCTATGAGAACAGACTGTATCCGCTTGGTAACCATGGTTACGTTAAGGGAATATTCCGGGTTCAACACGAGTTCAGCTCAATCGACAGCATTTGTGGCATAATGTTGATTAGCACAAACATCATAAGAAGCAGTTAATTATCAGTAAAGTATAATTTTAATTACAGATCTGCTTCTGAGTCAAAACCTGACAGCATCAAAACTGTATTAACATCACATCTGCACTGACCCCGCATCACACACACACATCTGCACTGACCCCGCATCACACACACACACATCTGCACTGACCCCGCATCACACACACACATCTGCACTGACCCCGCATCACACACACACACATCTGCACTGACCCCGCATCACACACACACACATCTGCACTGACCCCGCATCACACACACACACATCTGCACTGACCCCGCATCACACACACACATCTGCACTGACCCCGCATCACACACACACATCTGCACTGACCCCGCATCACACACACACATCTGCACTGACCCCGCATCACACACACACACATCTGCACTGACCCCGCATCACACACACACACATCTGCACTGACCCCGCATCACACACACACATCTGCACTGACCCCGCATCACACACACACATCTGCACTGACCCCGCATCACACACACACATCTGCACTGACCCCGCATCACACACACACATCTGCACTGACCCCGCATCACACACACACATCTGCACTGACCCCGCATCACATCTGCACTGACCCCGCATCACACACACATCTGCACTGACCCTGCATCACATCTGCACTGACCCCGCATCACACACACACATCTGCACTGACCCCGCATCACATCTGCACTGACCCCGCATCACACACACACACATCTGCACTGACCCCGCATCACACACACACACATCTGCACTGACCCCGCATCACACACACACACATCTGCACTGACCCCGCATCACACACACACATCTGCACTGACCCCGCATCACACACACACATCTGCACTGACCCCGCATCACACACACACATCTGCACTGACCCCGCATCACACACACACATCTGCACTGACCCCGCATCACACACACACATCTGCACTGACCCCGCATCACATCTGCACTGACCCCGCATCACATCTGCACTGACCCCGCATCACATCTGCACTGACCCCGCATCACACACACACATCTGCACTGACCCCGCATCACACACACACACACACATCTGCACTGACCCCGCATCACACACACACATCTGCACTGACCCCGCATCACACACACATCTGCACTGACCCCGCATCACACACACATCTGCACTGACCCCGCATCACACACACACACACATCTGCACTGACCCTGCATCACACACACATCTGCACTGACCCCGCATCACACACACACACACACACATCTGCACTGACCCCGCATCACACACACACACACATCTGCACTGACCCCGCATCACACACACACACACATCTGCACTGACCCCGCATCACACACACACACACATCTGCACTGACCCCGCATCACATCTGCACTGACCCCGCATCACACACACACATCTGCACTGACCCCGCATCACACACACACATCTGCACTGACCCCGCATCACACACACACACACACATCTGCACTGACCCCGCATCACACACACACACACATCTGCACTGACCCTGCATCACACACACACACACATCTGCACTGACCCCGCATCACATCTGCACTGACCCCGCATCACACACACACATCTGCACTGACCCCGCATCACACACACACATCTGCACTGACCCCGCATCACACACACACACACATCTGCACTGACCCCGCATCACACACACACACACATCTGCACTGACCCTGCATCACACACACACACACATCTGCACTGACCCCGCATCACATCTACACTGACCCCGCATCACACACACACATCTGCACTGACCCCGCATCACACACACACATCTGCACTGACCCCGCATCACACACACATCTGCACTGACCCCGCATCACACACACACATCTGCACTGACCCCGCATCACACACACATCTGCACTGACCCCGCATCTCACACACACATCTGCACTGACCCCGCATCACACACACACATCTGCACTGACCCCGCATCACATCTGCACTGACCCCGCATCACACACACACATCTGCACTGACCCCGCATCACATCTGCACTGACCCCGCATCACACACACACATCTGCACTGACCCCGCATCACACACACACATCTGCACTGACCCCGCATCACACACACACATCTGCACTGACCCCGCATCACATCTGCACTGACCCCGCATCACACACACACATCTGCACTGACCCCGCATCACATCTGCACTGACCCCGCATCACACACACACATCTGCACTGACCCCGCATCACACACACATCTGCACTGACCCCGCATCACACACACACATCTGCACTGACCCCGCATCACACACACACATCTGCACTGACCCCGCATCACACACACACATCTGCACTGACCCCGCATCACACACACACATCTGCACTGACCCCGCATCACACACACACATCTGCACTGACCCCGCATCACACACACATCTGCACTGACCCTGCATCACATCTGCACTGACCCTGCATCACATCTGCACTGACCCCGCATCACATCTGCACTGACCCTGCATCACACACACACATCTGCACTGACCCCGCATCACACACACATCTGCACTGACCCCGCATCACACACACACATCTGCACTGACCCCGCATCACACACACACATCTGCACTGACCCCGCATCACACACACACACACATCTGCACTGACCCCGCATCACACACACACACACACATCTGCACTGACCCTGCATCACACACACATCTGCACTGACCCCGCATCACATCTGCACTGACCCCGCATCACACACACACATCTGCACTGACCCCGCATCACACACACACATCTGCACTGACCCCGCATCACACACACACACATCTGCACTGACCCCGCATCACATCTGCACTGACCCCGCATCACATCTGCACTGACCCCGCATCACATCTGCACTGACCCCGCATCACACACACACATCTGCACTGACCCCGCATCACACACACACATCTGCACTGACCCCGCATCACACACACACATCTGCACTGACCCCGCATCACACACACACATCTGCACTGACCCCGCATCACACACACACATCTGCACTGACCCCGCATCACACACACATCTGCACTGACCCCGCATCACATCTGCACTGACCCCGCATCACACACACACATCTGCACTGACCCCGCATCACATCTGCACTGACCCCGCATCACACACACAC
>JAVLUX010000037.1:28675000-28687500 GCA_032164185.1 Moxostoma hubbsi | reverse complement strand
CGTCTTCGGGCTGGATGCGCTTCTTCAGTTTGCCCATCTTAGGATGTTCTCCTCGCCCGCGGAACAGACCCGGCGGCTCTAGCTTAAAGTTTCCGATTTTCTCGTGGTGTCCGTCCAGCAGACAGTAACCGTACTCCTCCGTCAGACGATTGGCCTCCTCTTTCAGGACCTAAGTGAAACACATGTGGAGCTAGCAGACAACACATAACCTTCGAAATTAACCTTTTTTAATCTTGATTTAACTCCCAGTGTTGGAAAGCCCAATTCCCGCTACGTAGTAGGTCCTCGTGATGGCGCGGTTACACGCCTCAATCCGGGTGGTGGAGGACGAGTCTCAGTCGCCTCCGCGTCCTAGACGTCAATCGGCAGAGAGCGAGAACCACTAATCACCACCAGGTTACCCCATGTGACTCTACCCTCCCTAGCAACCGGGATCATTTGGTTACCCCATGTGACTCTACCCCTCCCTAGCAACCGGCCCAATTTGGTTGCTATGGAGACCTGGCTGGAGTCACTCAGTACGGCCTGGATTCAAACTCGTGACTCCAGCGGTGATAGTCAGCATCAATACTTCGAAATGAACCTTAAAAACGCACCTGCTTTTCCTCTTTGCTCATGTTCTTCCGTTCCTCCGACTTCTCCACAAAGAATTTGTGGATTTCACTGAAGTCACACTTTGAGAGTGTCTTGATCAACTTCCTCTCGTCTTTGGTCATTTCCTGAAGACACATCAGTTAATGCACTGCAGGCAGAAGCAGAACTGAGAGCGGATGAATTGATCTCACCTCTTTCCAATCAGTGAAGAAGTTGTTCTGGAACACGTCTGTCCTGGTGTGCTCGTGCTCCAGCATCTTGGCGTAGAAGGTTGCCATCTCCTCTGTGACTGGACTCAGTTTCACCGGCTGTCCTGAACACACAGACACGAGCAGGTGTAACAACCCCCCAGTGATTAAACACATGATACACATGATGCACTCACCATCATAATACAATCTGACATTATCAGACAGCGGCTCATATTCTGGAGGGAAATATGGACCTTTATGTTCAAGAGTCCTCCATTTCTGACTGTCTGATGACTTCCCCTCTCCCCACCTGTAGACGGAAGTCCAACTTTATTCAGCAAATGCACAAGCGTTTCAATTCCTGACAATTAAAGGTTGTTTCTACAGCTCCAGTGTGAGGTAACCGATTGAACAGAATACAAATGCCCAGATGATTAGATAAACATGTGGTCATATGTTATATGCATAAAAGCACACGTGGGACTATAATGTTGTTAATAAAGTTTGTTTGACCACAGGATTAATGTTTAGCACGTGAACTGACCTGTACATCGACAGTGTGCGAGTATAATGACGTCTAAAGGAGTGAATGACTGAAACATCTTTATTATGTTCCGCTGAAATATAAACAAGTCGCGAAATAAAACACAAACATCTTTTCATTGCCTAGACTGTCGTGTATGCGCATGCGCACTGTCCTCACCGCCGCTGCGCGTGTTTGCGTCACATTTATTTGTGTTCGACTGTAAACATCAGCGGTCGGTTTTTCAGTTCCGGCCATGTCTCAACAAACAGTTCATCATCGAAATATTAATAATTATATTAAGCATTAAATCATAATTAAATTGCGCATGCTGCTCATTGTAATTCATCTGCTAAACGACAAAAAAAAAATGGTGTTTAATAACTGAAAATATAATAAATAATTCAAAGCAACTTAATAAAACTAGCACATTTGATCTGTAAAAATATAGCAATTAAACTATTCTGAATAATTACAATAAAAATAATTTCAACATATTTAAGTGATTAAATTTGTTACTTTATAAATTACTCCTTGACATTAAAATTGCTGTAAATTATAAAAAAAAAAATTAATTGTAGCTAATATTCTGGTGTGCAGAGACACAAGCTTTAATGTTACAGTGAAATAATCCACTGAATAATTAAAGACTACCTGAAGGAAAGCAGTCCGAGTGCATACTATTTCCATTTACAGTTGTGCTCAAAAGTTTGCACACCCTTGGATAATTGGTAACATATAGAGCATTTTGAAAGAAAACACGAGCGAGCGGGCAAAACACGTTGCTTTTATTTCTTATGGGATTCAGATTCAATTGTAGGTTATAACAGAATGGCACAAAGAACTAAATTAAATGATCTCTGTTCAAAAGTCTGCATCCCCTTAGCAGCAATGACAGCGTGCAGCCATTTATAATGTTGTGTATGAGGGCCCACATTCTTGCAGGTGGTACAGCCGCCCATTCGTCTTGCCAAAATGCCACCAGGTCATGCCAAGTCTTTGTTCTTGCATGAGCGGCACGTTTGAGATCTCCCCAGAGTGGCTGGATGATATAAAGGTCAGGAGACTGAGATGGCCGCTCCAGAACATTCTTTCTGCCGTCACCACTGGAGGGTCAACTTGGCCTTGTGTTTAGGGTCATTGGGATAGTCCAGATTCATCCTGCGGGTGCAGCATCTGTCAAACACTAAATACGATTTACATGATGAAACTAAAATAAATCACTGCAGAATATTGAAGGAATATTCCGGGTTCAGCTGGATCGGCAGCATGTGTGTCATAATGTTGATTACCACAAATATTAATTTCACCTCATTCCTCCTTTTCTTTAAATGTGTGTTCCAGTGAGAAATTATTGTACAATTATACAACTCCGTTGCCATGACGACGTAACACTGTAAACACTAAAACGACTGTAAAGTGAATTTGTTTTGGTGACAGGAGCTTCTAGTGCACAACAATACAATACAGCAACATTGATGAATTAATGATGAATTAATGATGAATTAATGATGAATTAATAATGAAATAATTCTGAATTAATGGTGAATTAATGATGAAATAATGATGAATTCAACTGCTAACTGGACATTTCATTAGCATTAATTGAAGGAATATTCTGGATTTAATAGTTAATCTCAGTCAACAGCATGTGTGGCATAATGTTGATTAATTTCGACTCGTTCCTCCTTTTCTTTAAATGTGTTACAGTGAGACACTTCCAATGCAAGTCAATGGGGTTTAATCTGTGTGTGTGTGTGTGTGACACTTCCAATGCAAGTCAATGGGGTTTAATCTGTGTGTGTGTGTGTGTGTGTGTGTGTGTGACACTTCCAATGCAAGTCAATGGGGTTTAATCTGTGTGTGTGTGTGTGTGACAGTTCCAATGCAAGTCAATGGGGTTTAATCTGTGTGTGTGTGTGTGTGTGAGTGAGAGACACTTCCAATGCAAGTCAATGGGGTTTAATCTGTGTGTGTGTGTGTGTGTGTGTGTGTGAGACACTTCCAATGCAAGTCAATGGGGTTTAATCTGTGTGTGTGTGTGTGTGTGTGTGTGTGTGTGAGACACTTCCAATGCAAGTCAATGGGGTTTAATCTGTGTGTGTGTGTGTGTGTGAGTGAGAGACACTTCCAATGCAAGTCAATGGGGTTTAATCTGTGTGTGTGTGTGTGTGTGAGTGAGAGACACTTCCAATGCAAGTCAATGGGGTTTAATCTGTGTGTGTGTGTGTGTGTGAGTGAGAGACACTTCCAATGCAAGTCAATGGGGTTTAATCTGTGTGTGTGTGTGTGTGTGTGTGAGACACTTCCAATGCAAGTCAATGGGGTTTAATCTGTGTGTGTGTGTGTGAGACACTTCCAATGCAAGTCAATGGGGTTTAATCTGTGTGTGTGTGTGTGTGTGTGTGAGACACTTCCAATGCAAGTCAATGGGGTTTAATCTGTGTGTGTGTGTGTGTGTGAGTGAGAGACACTTCCAATGCAAGTCAATGGGGTTTAATCTGTGTGTGTGTGTGTGTGTGAGTGAGAGACACTTCCAATGCAAGTCAATGGGGTTTAATCTGTGTGTGTGTGTGTGTGTGAGTGAGAGACACTTCCAATGCAAGTCAATGGGGTTTAATCTGTGTGTGTGTGTGTGTGTGTGTGTGTGACACTTCCAATGCAAGTCAATGGGGTTTAATCTGTGTGTGTGTGTGTGTGACACTTCCAATGCAAGTCAATGGGGTTTAATCTGTGTGTGTGTGTGTGTGTGTGTGTGACAGTTCCAATGCAAGTCAATGGGGTTTAATCTGTGTGTGTGTGTGTGTGTGAGTGAGAGACACTTCCAATGCAAGTCAATGGGGTTTAATCTGTGTGTGTGTGTGTGTGTGAGTGAGAGACACTTCCAATGCAAGTCAATGGGGTTTAATCTGTGTGTGTGTGTGTGTGTGAGTGAGAGACACTTCCAATGCAAGTCAATGGGGTTTAATCTGTGTGTGTGTGTGTGTGTGTGTGTGTGTGTGAGACACTTCCAATGCAAGTCAATGGGGTTTAATCTGTGTGTGTGTGTGTGTGACACTTCCAATGCAAGTCAATGGGGTTTAATCTGTGTGTGTGTGTGTGTGACACTTCCAATGCAAGTCAATGGGGTTTAATCTGTGTGTGTGTGTGTGTGTGTGTGAGACACTTCCAATGCAAGTCAATGGGGTTTAATCTGTGTGTGTGTGTGTGTGTGTGACAGTTCCAATGCAAGTCAATGGGGTTTAATCTGTGTGTGTGTGTGTGTGTGAGTGAGAGACACTTCCAATGCAAGTCAATGGGGTTTAATCTGTGTGTGTGTGTGTGTGTGTGTGTGAGACACTTCCAATGCAAGTCAATGGGGTTTAATCTGTGTGTGTGTGTGTGTGTGTGTGAGAGACACTTCCAATGCAAGTCAATGGGGTTTAATCTGTGTGTGTGTGTGTGTGAGACACTTCCAATGCAAGTCAATGGGGTTTAATCTGTGTGTGTGTGTGTGTGTGTGTGAGACACTTCCAATGCAAGTCAATGGGGTTTAATCTGTGTGTGTGTGTGACACTTCCAATGCAAGTCAATGGGGTTTAATCTGTGTGTGTGTGTGTGTGTGTGTGTGTGGGTGTGTGAGACACTTCCAATGCAAGTCAATGGGGTTTAATCTGTGTGTGTGTGTGTGTGTGTGTGTGTGTGTGTGTGTGTGTGTGAGACACTTCCAATGCAAGTCAATGGGGTTTAATCTGTGTGTGTGTGTGTGTGTGTGTGTGTGTGTGTGTGTGTGTGTGTGTGACACTTCCAATGCAAGTCAATGGGGTTTAATCTGTACACATTAAAATACTCACTGACACAAGACATAAACAATATGTGTGTGAACATGATTTTACTCTCATTAAATCACTAAATAACCACATCTGTGTGAAGATACAGACAATTATACAACTGTTGCCATGACGACCCAACAATATAAAAAAATCCTGTTGTTTTTACAAAATAAACATCATAAATTTGATATTAACCTTCTGAAACTGTAAAAATCTGCTTTTTTTTAATAATGTACTGTTAATCACCGTAAAAATGACACGATGACATGAAGTTCATCAATAGTGGCAGAACTATTCCCATCAAATATACTGAAATATGATGGTCATGCAGGGAATTCTGGGAACGCCTCATTATTATAATTTTATTTACTGTAATTTTAACAATACTGTTAAATTTGACTGTTAAAGTACATGTACTCTCTTGTTAAACATAATGTACATTTATAACGTTAATTATTCAGGATTATACATCTAAAATATTTCATTTTAACATCATTTTATTGTAAAAACTACTGTATTGTCTTTTTAAATAGATGAACATTTTTACCTTATATTTTACAGTTAATATTCGTTAATCAACGTTTTATTCCTGTCGCATTTTTACAGTCTTTAACCGTTAAAATTAGACATTTTTACAGTGTGCTCAATAATGACTGTAAAAACGATTTAAACAATTTTACAGCTCAAATAACACAGAAGAATTAATGTAAGTGCTTTTATTATATTATAATCTTCACATTTCTGACTTTAATCCTCTATAAATGGCCCCATTGACTTGCACTGGAAGTGTCCTGCTGGAACACACATTTGTGCTTTTATAAAGCAATTAAATGTAGTTTTAATAAACATTATGTACAAATGCTGTTGAACGGAACCTGTTCACAGACATTACTCTGCTTATAATAAACACATTACTGATGAGCTGTAAACAGCAGTGTTAAATAATTATAACAGAAAAATACAAATGTTAAACATTAAAGCAACATTGATCAAAGACCACGTATGATGCAAAACCTGAGACGGATCTCCTCGCTTCAGGGTATATGCAGGGACGGATTACCGACCGGGCCAGTGCCCAGGGGCCCTTGACCACCCATGACTACCCGGGGGCCCTTGACCACCCATGACTACCCGGGTGCCCTTGACTACCCATGACTACCCGGGGGCCCTTGACCACCCATGACTACCCCGGGGACCCTTGACTACCCATCACTACCCGGGTGCCCTTGACTACCCATCACTACCCGGGGGCCCTTGACCACCCATGACTACCCCGGGGACCCTTGACTACCCATCACTACCCGGGTGCCCTTGACTACCCATGACTACCCGGGGGCCCTTGACCACCCATGACTACCCGGGTGCCCTTGACTACCCATGACTACCCGGGGGCCCTTGACCACCCATGACTACCCCGGGGGCCCTTGACCACCCATCACTACCCGGGTGCCCTTGACCACCCATGACTACCCCGGGGGCCCTTGACCACCCATCACTACCCGGGTGCCCTTGACCACCCATGACTACCCCGGGTGCCCTTGACTACCCATCACTACCCGGGTGCCCTTGACCACCCATGACTACCCCGGGGACCCTTGACTACCCATCACTACCCGGGTGCCCTTGACCACCCATGACTACCCCGGGGGCCCTTGACCACCCATGACTACCCGGGTGCCCTTGACCACCCATGACTACCCCGGGGACCCTTGACTACCCATCACTACCCGGGTGCCCTTGACCACCCATGACTACCCCGGGGACCCTTGACTACCCATCACTACCCGGGTGCCCTTGACCACCCATGACTACCCCGGGGGCCCTTGACCACCCATCACTACCCGGGTGCCCTTGACCACCCATGACTACCCGGGTGCCCTTGACTACCCATGACTACCCGGGTGCCCTTGACTACCCATGACTACCCGGGGACCCTTGACTACCCATGACTACCCCGGGGGCCCTTGACTACCCATGACTACCCCGGGGGCCCTTAACTACCCATAACTACCCGGGTGCCCTTGACTACCCATGACTACCCCAGGGGCCCTTGACTACACATGACTACCCGGGTGCCCTTGACAACCCATGACTACCCGGGGACCCTTGACTACCCATCACTACCCGGGTGCCCTTGACTACCCATCACTACCCGGGTGCCCTTGACTACCCATGACTACCCCGGGGACCCTTGACTACCCATCACTACCCGGGTGCCCTTGACTACCCCGGGGGCCCTTAACTACCCATGACTACCCAGGTGCCCTTGACTACCCCGGGGGCCCTTAACTACCCATGACTACCCAGGGGCCCTTGACTACCCGGCGACCCTTGACTACCCATGACTACCCGGGGGCCCTTGACTACCCATGACTACCCGGGGACCCTTGACTACCCATGACTACCCGGGTGCCCTTGACTACCCCGGGGGCCCTTAACTACCCATGATTACCCGGGGACCCTTGACTACCCAAAGGCCCTTGACTACCCATGACTACCCGGGGGCCCTTGACTACCCATGACTACCCGGGGACCCTTGACTACCCATGACTACCCGGGGACCCTTGACTACCCAAAGGCCCTTGACTACCCATGACTACCCGGGGGGCCCTTGACTACCCCAGGGGCCCTTAACTACCCATGACTACCCGGGGACCCTTGACTACCCATCACTACCCGGGTGCCCTTGACTACCCCGGGGGCCCTTAACTACCCATGACTACCCAGGTGCCCTTGACTACCCCGGGGGCCCTTAACTACCCATGACTACCCAGGGGCCCTTGACTACCCGGCGACCCTTGACTACCCATGACTACCCGGGGGCCCTTGACTACCCATGACTACCCGGGGACCCTTGACTACCCATGACTACCCGGGTGCCCTTGACTACCCCGGGGGCCCTTAACTACCCATGATTACCCGGGGACCCTTGACTACCCAAAGGCCCTTGACTACCCATGACTACCCGGGGGCCCTTGACTACCCATGACTACCCGGGGACCCTTGACTACCCATGACTACCCGGGGACCCTTGACTACCCAAAGGCCCTTGACTACCCATGACTACCCGGGGGGCCCTTGACTACCCCAGGGGCCCTTAACTACCCATGACTACCCGGGGACCCTTGACTACCCATCACTACCCGGGTGCCCTTGACTACCCCAGGGGCCCTTAACTACCCATGACTACCCGGGGACCCTTGACTACCCAAAGGCCCTTGACTACCCATCACTACCCGGGTGCCCTTGACTACCCATGACTACCCGGGGACCCTTGACTACCCATGACTACCCGGGGACCCTTGACTACCCAAAGGCCCTTGACTACCCATGACTACCCGGGGGCCCTTGACTACCCATGACTACCCGGGGACCCTTGACTACCCATGACTACCCGGGGACCCTTGACTACCCAAAGGCCCTTGACTACCCATGACTACCCGGGGGGCCCTTGACTACCCCAGGGGCCCTTAACTACCCATGACTACCCGGGGACCCTTGACTACCCATCACTACCCGGGTGCCCTTGACTACCCCGGGGGCCCTTAACTACCCATGACTACCCAGGTGCCCTTGACTACCCCGGGGGCCCTTAACTACCCATGACTACCCAGGGGCCCTTGACTACCCGGCGACCCTTGACTACCCATGACTACCCGGGGGCCCTTGACTACCCATGACTACCCGGGGACCCTTGACTACCCATGACTACCCGGGTGCCCTTAACTACCCATGATTACCCGGGGACCCTTGACTACCCAAAGGCCCTTGACTACCCATGACTACCCGGGGGCCCTTGACTACCCATGACTACCCGGGGACCCTTGACTACCCATGACTACCCGGGGACCCTTGACTACCCAAAGGCCCTTGACTACCCATGACTACCCGGGGGGCCCTTGACTACCCCAGGGGCCCTTAACTACCCATGACTACCCGGGGACCCTTGACTACCCATCACTACCCGGGTGCCCTTGACTACCCCAGGGGCCCTTAACTACCCATGACTACCCAGGGGCCCTTGACTACCCCGGGGGCCCTTAACTACCCATGACTACACGGGGGCCCTTGACTACCCCGGGGGCCCTTAACTACCCATGACTACCCGGGGACCCTTGACTACCCATCACTACCCGGGTGCCCTTGACTACCCCAGGGGCCCTTAACTACCCATGACTACCCGGGGACCCTTGACTACCCATGACTACCCGGGTGCCCTTGACTACCCCAGGGGCCCTTAACTACCCATGACTACCCGGGGACCCTTGACTACCCAAAGGCCCTTGACTACCCATCACTACCCGGGTGCCCTTGACTACCCCAGGGGCCCTTAACTACCCATGACTACCCGGGGGCCCTTGACTACCCCGGGGGCCCTTAACTACCCATGACTACCCGGGGACCCTTGACTACCCATCACTACCCGGGTGCCCTTGACTACCCCAGGGGCCCTTAACTACCCATGACTACCCGGGGACCCTTGACTACCCAAAGGCCCTTGACTACCCATCACTACCCAGGTGCCCTTGACTACCCATGACTACCCGGGGGCCCTTGACTACCCGGGGGCCCTTGACTACCCATGACTACCCGGGTGCCCTTAACTACCCCGGGGGCCCTTAACTACCCATAACTACCCTGGGGTGCCCTGGGCTTTAAGGCTGCTCGATCTAGTTTCGCCCCCCCCCCCCAAATTGAAAACCCTTCTAGGCATGAACACCCCCCGGAGATAATTGGCCCCGGGGCCTTTGCAAGTCATAATCCGTCCCTGGGTTAATGTTACCTGCCTCAGTCACACCTGAATCAGCCGCACCTGCAGGAGTAAAACTCACCTGTACATGAACGTCCATCAGAGCCTTCGACAGCAGCTCAACCCCACCTGTGAACACCCCAAACACTCCTCCATCATCTCATCACATGAGTCCATGTCACCCAAGACATCAACATTTAATCAGCAGTTTCCTAGAGATATTCAGTGAAGTGCTAGAACAGCATGTTCAGGACTGAAGGAGGGACTAAAGTTCCTCATTTGAGAACGCTAATCTGAATATTGGGGGAATGTGTCGATGTCTATGTGGGAATGTGCATGAACACTCACAAGAAACCATGACATGCATCTCAATGGTTGACCACTTGTTTATTACAGCAAAAATATCTCAACGTGTAAATTTCTCCCAACGTTTAGCAAGAAACGGATGGAATGATTGACCAAAGGCTTGTTCATTCAAATGTGTTTCGTCAGCATTACAAATCTCCCAAGTGTCCACGAAACCGGCGCCGTGTAACTACTACAACACGCTTGCATCGTCCATCTGGCTGCCATAAATACTCAAATTCATTTGGTGTGAACTGTACAGTAAGAGAAAAATGCACCATTTACATATAAAAAAGCAAAAAACCATCCGTGTAAATCAAATAGTCTAAAAGTTCCAAAAATTAGTCCAATGAGGCCCACCAAAATGATAACAGGACTACACCGTTTTAGCCAAATGAAATGTCTACGGACGGACCGTTGCGCGCGTTAGGAGCACGCTATAGACTCCAGCTGTTGCTCGGCTTCGGCGGCCATGGCGGCGGCCTGGAGCTGTTCGGTTTCGCTCTGCAGCCCGCTCGCCGTCAGCTGTTTGCGTTCACTGTGCATGTTGTTCTCGTGTCTCTTCAGGTCGGACGCTTTGGCGAAGGCCTTCGTACACGAGCCGCACACAAACGGCTTCTCTCCTCGGTGGCGTCGCTCGTGGTCCTTCAGGTGCGACTTGTGCTTGAAGGCCTTCTCGCACATCTGACAGCTGAACGGCCGCTCGTTGCTGTGCACTCGCTCGTGCTTCTTCAGGTCGGGAGCGCGGATGAACGACTTCCCGCAGGAGTCGCAGCTGTAGGGCTTGAAGCCCGTGTGGATTTTCAGATGTTCCTTCAAATGGGCCTGCGTGGTGAACGCCTTGGTGCAGATCTCGCAAACGAACGGTCGGTCGGCCGAGTGCAGTTTCTCGTGTTTCCTCAGGCGGTTTTCGTCGATGAACGTCTTGCCGCACACCTGGCAGGCGAGCTGATCTCTGTGGCCGTAGAGCAGATACTCAAACTTCATGTCGCCGGTCGCCGTCGTCCATCCGGGGGGCTGTTCGTCCTTCACGTCACCCATGCTGTCCGCGAACGACAGCGTCTGCGTGTGAGCCGCCAGCTCTTTGGGTTCCGTGACCATGGCTTCCACGTCCTGGTCGTAGCAGCTCACCTTATGTACCTCTTCTTGCGCCAACTCTTTCAGGATGGCCTCCTGCACTCTCAGGGCGTTGTTGGGCGATTTGTCCAGGTCGTGATTGCTTTGGGCTTCCTCCACAATATCATCAGAAGGAGCATCGTCTTGGTCCCCGAGCACATGCACGTCGTTGTCTTGAGTTAACGGAGGATCGTCCGTCGGAAGCCCCATTTTCACCATGTCGTACGGAAACTTGCTGGCGTTCCTCGGGTCGTTCTTCTCGTCAGGGGACATGTCTCGCTTCTGAGAGCAGAGCTTATCCAGAAACCGGATTCCCAATATCTGTCCTGAAGACATCATTAGATTCACATCTTTCTTCTTCACAGAAATCTTGGCGGTGTACATGTAATTGAGCACTTCTTCAAAGATGTCCGAGCGGATGAAGTCGATCTCTATGACGGACGAGCTATCCACCTCGTGTTTCTTGAACAGCTTTTTGAAGTAGTTGCTGCATGCCGCCAACACACAGCGATGCGCCCTGAATTTCACGTCCTCAACGACGACGGCGATGTCGCAGTGCTCGCCCTCCAATCTCTGCTCGTTCAGTAGCTTCAGAAAGATGGTTTTGTGCTCATCGTCCACATACTTCACAGTTTCTGACATACTGGAGCGGATTTCTGAGGGAACAAGAGAATTTATCAGAATTAATTCAGCTGAAATATCTTTCCAGTATTTATGCTTAATTATAAGAGTTGGGCGGGCGCGGGTATCTCAGCGAGTGTTGGCGCTATCACACCTGGAGTCGTGAGTTTGAATCCAGGGTGTGCTGAGTGACTCCAGCCAGGTATCCTTAGCAACCAAATTGGGCCGGTTGCTAGGGAGGGTAGAGTCACATGGGGTAACCAAATTGTCCCAGTTGCTAGGGAGGGTAGAGTCACATGGGGTAACCAAATTGGGCCGGTTGCTAGGGAGGGTTGAGTCACATGGGGTAACTAAATTGTCCCGGGTGCTAGGGAGGGTAGAGTCACATGGGGTAACAAAATTGGCCTGGTTGCTAGGGAGGGTAGAGTCACATGGGGTAACCAAATTGGCCTGGTTGCTATGGAGGGTAGAGTCACATGGGGTAACCAAATTGGCCTAGTTGCTAGGGAGGGTAGAGTCACATGGGGTAACCAAATTGGCCTGGTTGC
>JAVLUX010000037.1:28660000-28670000 GCA_032164185.1 Moxostoma hubbsi | reverse complement strand
TTTACAGTATTGTACAGTGATTTTACTGTATTGTACAGCGATTTACTGTATTGTACAGCGATTTACAGTATTGTACAGCGATTTACTGTATTGTACAGTGATTTACTGTAATGTACAGCGATTTTACTGTAATGTACAGTGATTTACAGTATTGTACAGCGATTTACTGTATTGTACAGCGATTTACTGTATTGTACAGTGATTTACAGTATTGTACAGCGATTTACTGTATTGTACAGTGATTTTACTGTAATGTACAGCGATTTACAGTATTGTACAGTGATTTACAGTATTGTACAGCGATTTACTGTATTGTACAGTGATTTTACTGTAATGTACAGCGATTTACAGTATTGTACAGTGATTTTACTGTAATGTACAGCGATTTACAGTATTGTACAGTGATTTTACTGTATTGTACAGCGATTTACTGTATTGTACAGCGATTTACAGTATTGTACAGCGATTTACTGTATTGTACAGTGATTTTACTGTAATGTACAGCGATTTACAGTATTGTACAGCGATTTTACTGTAATGTACAGCGATTTACTGTATTGTACAGCGATTTACAGTATTGTACAGCGATTTACTGTATTGTACAGTGATTTACAGTATTGTACAGTGATTTTACTGTAATGTACAGTGATTTACTGTATTGTACAGCGATTTACAGTATTATACAGCGATTTACTGTATTGTACAGTGATTTACAGTATTGTACAGTGATTTTACTGTAATGTACAGCGATTTTACTGTATTGTACAGTGATTTTACTGTATTGTACAGTGATTTACAGTATTATACAGCGATTTACTGTATTGTACAGTGATTTACAGTATTGTACAGTGATTTTACTGTAATGTACAGCGATTTTACTGTATTGTACAGCGATTTACTGTATTGTACAGTGATTTACAGTATTGTACAGCGATTTACAGTATTGTACAGCGATTTACTGTATTGTACAGTGATTTTACTGTAATGTACAGCCATTTACAGTATTGTACAGGGATTTTACTGTAATGTACAGCGATTTACTGTATTGTACAGCGATTTACAGTATTGTACAGCGATTTACTGTATTGTACAGTGATTTACAGTATTGTACAGTGATTTTACTGTAATGTACAGTGATTTTACTGTATTGTACAGTGATTTACTGTATTGTACAGTGATTTACAGTATTATACAGCGATTTACTGTATTGTACAGCGATTTACAGTATTGTACAGTGATTTTACTGTATTGTACAGTGATTTTACTGTATTGTACAGTATTATACAGCGATTTACTGTATTGTACAGCGATTTACTGTATTGTACAGTGATTTACAGTATTATACAGTGATTTACTGTATTGTACAGTGATTTACTGTATTGTACAGTGATTTTACTGTATTGTACAGTATTATACAGCGATTTACTGTATTGTACAGCGATTTACAGTATTGTACAGTGATTTACAGTATTATACAGTGATTTACTGTATTGTACAGTGATTTTACTGTAATGTACAGTGATTTACTGTATTGTACAGTGATTTTACTTTATTGTACAGTGATTTACTGTAATGTACAGTGATTTACTGTATTGTACAGTGATTTTACTGTAATGTACAGTGATTTTACAGTATTGTACAGTGATTTACAGTATTGTACAGTGATTTTACTGTAATGTACAGTGATTTTACTGTATTGTACAGTGATTTACAGTATTGTACAGTGATTTTACTGTAATGTACAGTGATTTTACAGTATTGTACAGTGATTTTACTGTATTGTACAGTGATTTACTGTATTGTACAGTTATTTTACAGTATTGTACAGTGATTTTACTGTATTGTACAGTGATTTTACTGTAATGTACAGCGATTTACAGTATTGTACAGTGATTTACAGTATTGTACAGCGATTTACTGTATTGTACAGTGATTTTACTGTAATGTACAGCGATTTACAGTATTGTACAGTGATTTTACTGTAATGTACAGCGATTTACAGTATTGTACAGTGATTTTACTGTATTGTACAGCGATTTACTGTATTGTACAGCGATTTACAGTATTGTACAGCGATTTACTGTATTGTACAGTGATTTACTGTAATGTACAGCGATTTTACTGTAATGTACAGCGATTTACAGTATTGTACAGCGATTTACTGTATTGTACAGCGATTTACTGTATTGTACAGTGATTTACAGTATTGTACAGCGATTTACTGTATTGTACAGTGATTTTACTGTAATGTACAGCGATTTACAGTATTGTACAGTGATTTACAGTATTGTACAGCGATTTACTGTATTGTACAGTGATTTTACTGTAATGTACAGCGATTTACAGTATTGTACAGTGATTTTACTGTAATGTACAGCGATTTACAGTATTGTACAGTGATTTTACTGTATTGTACAGCGATTTACTGTATTGTACAGCGATTTACAGTATTGTACAGCGATTTACTGTATTGTACAGTGATTTTACTGTAATGTACAGCGATTTACAGTATTGTACAGCGATTTTACTGTAATGTACAGCGATTTACTGTATTGTACAGCGATTTACTGTATTGTACAGTGATTTACAGTATTGTACAGTGATTTTACTGTAATGTACAGTGATTTACTGTATTGTACAGCGATTTACAGTATTATACAGCGATTTACTGTATTGTACAGTGATTTACTGTATTGTACAGTGATTTTACTGTAATGTACAGCGATTTTACTGTATTGTACAGTGATTTTACTGTATTGTACAGTGATTTACAGTATTATACAGCGATTTACTGTATTGTACAGTGATTTACAGTATTGTACAGTGATTTTACTGTAATGTACAGCGATTTTACTGTATTGTACAGCGATTTACTGTATTGTACAGTGATTTACAGTATTGTACAGCGATTTACAGTATTGTACAGCGATTTACTGTATTGTACAGTGATTTTACTGTAATGTACAGCCATTTACAGTATTGTACAGTGATTTTACTGTAATGTACAGCGATTTACTGTATTGTACAGCGATTTACAGTATTGTACAGCGATTTACTGTATTGTACAGTGATTTACAGTATTGTACAGTGATTTTACTGTAATGTACAGTGATTTACTGTATTGTACAGTGATTTACAGTATTATACAGCGATTTACTGTATTGTACAGTGATTTTACTGTAATGTACAGTGATTTTACTGTATTGTACAGTGATTTACTGTATTGTACAGTGATTTACAGTATTATACAGCGATTTACTGTATTGTACAGCGATTTACAGTATTGTACAGTGATTTTACTGTATTGTACAGTGATTTTACTGTATTGTACAGTATTATACAGCGATTTACTGTATTGTACAGCGATTTACTGTATTGTACAGTGATTTACAGTATTGTACAGTGATTTACTGTATTGTACAGTGATTTACTGTATTGTACAGTATTATACAGCGATTTACTGTATTGTACAGCGATTTACAGTATTGTACAGTGATTTACAGTATTATACAGTGATTTACTGTATTGTACAGTGATTTTACTGTAATGTACAGTGATTTACTGTATTGTACAGTGATTTTACTTTATTGTACAGTGATTTACTGTAATGTACAGTGATTTACTGTATTGTACAGTGATTTTACTGTAATGTACAGTGATTTTACAGTATTGTACAGTGATTTACTGTATTGTACAGTGATTTTACTGTAATGTACAGTGATTTTACTGTATTGTACAGTGATTTACTGTATTGTACAGTGATTTTACTGTAATGTACAGTGATTTTACTGTATTGTACAGTGATTTACAGTATTGTACAGTGATTTTACTGTAATGTACAGTGATTTTACAGTATTGTACAGTGATTTTACTGTATTGTACAGTGATTTACTGTATTGTACAGTTATTTTACAGTATTGTACAGTGATTTACTGTATTGTACAGTGATTTAACTGTATTGTACAGTGATTTACAGTATTGTACAGTGATTTTACTGTTTTGTACAGTGATTTTACTGTAATGTACAGTGATTTTACAGTATTGTACAGTGATTTTACTGTATTGTACAGTGATTTTACAGTATTGTACAGTGATTTTACTGTAATGTACAGTGATTTTACAGTATTGTACAGTGATTTACAGTATTGTACAGTGAATTTACAGTACTGTACAGTGATTTACTGTATTGTACAGTGATTTAACTGTATTGTACAGTGATTTTACAGTATTGTACAGTGATTTACTGTATTGTACAGTGATTTACAGTATTGTACAGTGATTTTACTGTATTGTACAGTGATTTACTGTATTGTACAGTGATTTACAGTATTGTACAGTGAATTTACTGTATTGTACAGTGATTTACAGTATTGTACAGTGATTTACTGTATTGTACAGTGATTTACAGTATTGTACAGTGATTTTACTGTATTGTACAGTGATTTACAGTATTGTACAGTGATTTACTGTATTGTACAGTGATTTACAGTATTGTACAGTGATTTTACTGTACAATCATGTCAGATCACAAACAATCACATGAAGACGATGCGGGACAGTTGCTCAGTTGAGGTTTTAGCTAAATTTGCAGAGCGATGAACATCACAGAGAATACAACACAATGTTAATTTTATAGTAAATTATTATTTCCCCCCTAGTCAAAGCATGAGATTACACATGAGTAAAGCACTAATCTGTAATATTCATAAATGTAATAACCACAATATTCATAAATAAAAAGTAATGATACAATAACACAATTGGTAACACTTTACAATAAGGTTATTTGTTAACATTAGGTTACATGAATTAACAATGAACAATACTTATACAGCATTTATTCATCTTAATGTTAATTAATTTCAACATACTAATACATTTTAAAAATCAATCGCTGTGTATGTTAACACCACACTGTAAATGGTAAAAGACTGTAAAAATGCTACCGAAATAAAACGTTGATTAACGAATATTAACTGTAAAATATAAGTTAAATTTTTTTTTTTTTTTTTTAAAAAGACAATACAGTAGTTTTTACAATAAAATATTTTAGATGTAAAAAGTGTATAATCTTGAATAATTAACGTTATAAATGTACATTATGTTTAACAAGAGAGTACATGTACTTTAACACTCAATTATTGTTAAAATTACAGTAAATAAAATAATAATAATCAGGCGTGTGTGAAATTAAATGAATTCCTGGAAGAGCCACTACTGATGAACTTCACATCGTGTAATTTTTACAGTGATTAACAATACATTATAAAATAAAAGCAGATTTTTATAAGTTTATGACTTTTTTTTACTGTAAATTTAACAAAAACTTTTTTTTACAGTACCACCGTGGTCATGTAAATTACAACAGTTTGTTCTGTAAAGTTGTTTACATTTAAACTGTATTTTTTACAGAATTATTCTGGCAATCAGAGCTGCAAGTTTTTTACAGGATTTGCTGTACAGGTTTTTATGAACTAATATTGACAAAGATTAATAAATACTGAATAAATTTGTGTTGTTAATTGTTTGATCATGATACCTAATAATACATTAATGCATATTAACGAATGGAACCATATTGTAAAATGTTAATACACAATTTAATCTAGATTTATTGTGTCAATTACTGCATCATTGATAACGGTCCTTTTTTTGCACATAAAAGAAAAAAGGAGAATAAAATGTTATATTATACTGCATAAATACAATAAACTAATATTGACCACTATTACACAAACTGTCCGGTTAAAGTAAGAGTCACTGCATTAAGAAATATCAATTAAAATGAAGTTAAATCTTCTGAATGACGAAATCAATCCAACTTTTGTCAGGAGGGTCTGTAGATGATGTATACAAAATTTCATGTGAATTGAAGGTTTCTGAGGAATGAGATTATAGTGCCACCATGTGGCTGATTGTCACTAACGTTGATTATGCAGATTGAAGTTGGCACCCTCCTTGTGTATAGTAATTTCCATAACCCTCAGACATTCCCAATGCGACTTATAAGGTGCTGAAATTGTATTATATCAAATGGATGTTGCCGGACATTGCTGTTAATGTGTCGAATCGATTTTTATGAATATGTTAACATTTGAACCAATGAACGTGCATATTTAATTTGAACTTTGTTGCTCAAACAGCTGCAAAGTTATAATAGTTTTTAGTTGTAGCGCCCCCTAGCGGTGGAATTGTACGGAACTTTGGTTGATTATGTGATTGGTTACGTTTGGAGTGTGCGTTGAGTAGATATTGATCAATTACTCAAAATTGCATCAAACCAAAGCAATTGCATCGTTAATATCTTCAGAACGATTGATCGAATTTGTTTGATTGGGGGGGGGGGGTGGGGGGGTCTGTAGATGATGTATACCAAATTTCGTGCTAATTGGACAAACGCTCTAGTAGGAATTAGAAAAAGTAGTTTTTTTTTAATTGCAGAATTTATCTATTTTTTTTAAAGATGAAATTAAATCGGAAATATACATTTTGTAGGGCTTGACTCGAGAAATCAAAGCAAAAAAAGATTTCGCTTCTAGCCATTACGGCCCCAGAGATATGGGCCCAAACATAAAAGTGTGTATTATAGCGCCACCTAGGGTCAGATGGGTGTGTGTTGGGGCGCCGGGGTAGTGAGGGGGATTTGGGATCATCCTGCCAAGTTTGATGTCTCCACGACTTACGGTCTCTGACGCCAAGAACCTTCTAGAGCAGAAAACAAAGATGAAAATCAGTAAAAATACAAACGAGTACTTAAGAAACGTGTTTAAATAACGCAAGTCGTCTTGAGAGATAAAATAGTATAAATTATAAATAAATAGTTTCGTGAGTGAGTGAGTGAGTGAGTGAGTGAGTGAGTGAGTGAGTGTGCCCCCGGAGGCAAAACGCAGAAGTGACCGTGCAGAGTACCACAGAAATGATAATAATTGGATTTTAATTTAATACATTTATACATTCATGTAACTGGCTAGTCTGCGCGTAATTGACATGCTCGGAGTTAAGAACGACTACTAAATATATCCAAATAAAATTAAACAAATGAATCAATATTCTTAAAATCTGACGAATAGCTTAATACATTTCAATGTAAACAAACGAATAGTTAAAAATGTAAGAAAATAACGCGAATTATTAAAGGAAAAAATAAGTTCGTCCAATTTAAATACTGTGATGGTAGCCTATCGTGCTAAATCGATGGTCTCGATAATACCACGCTATTTATGTTAGCATAAGAGCATTACTAAGTAAGTTAGCACGTTAGCGGAGGTGGGCGAAATCGTTACGTAACACTAACAAGAAATCAAAGGAATGCGAACGTCCATGAAACATGTTCGTCAAAGCAAATAACGTGAAGCCACGTTGTGTGAATATACGATATCTTCCTGTAAACTGATGAAGGGAAACAGCAACATGATCAGAACTGGAATTGACATTTTATTTGAGCTTGAGTGGGCATCACATTCAGCAGATGACAAACTGAACTGGAGAAAAGAACAAAAACAGACACATTCGGGATCTTCTGTACAGTTTAAGGCTCATATGTGACGGGAATTCTGGGATTGGTCTAAACGATGAGATTTCAGGGCACCAGTCGTCAGTACATGTTCATGGTCGTTACAAGAGCTCTCGGCCAATCACAGCACTTTCCTCTAAGCGTTCGCTAGTAACACAGATGAGACACGTCACACAGGAGTTCATGTAAAACAACATACATGTCTTATGGAGTAAAGCGTGGCATGATCATATTGTCATTAGTGTGTAATATCAACATTAGTAAGTCCAGATGAAACAGGGATGGCACATCTCGGCATGCTTAAATATTGCACGCACATTCAGTCAGTGTTTCTGCTTTATTGAAAGTGAGCAAGTTCTAATAAATAAAATGTAAATATTTGTAACGTTTATATTTTCACATTTGTATGTCCCTTTATGGCGAGCTCATAGGCTGAACTATACACTTATGGTATATTCTTAAAATTGTGATATAGTTTCCTCTCCTCACAGAAAAAGCAGAACTATCTTTGTCATGCAGTAACAGTGATCCAGTGCGGCGTGTGTGTGTGAGTGTGTGTGTGTGTGTGTGTGTGTGTGTGTGTGTGTGTGTGTGTGTGAGTGTGTGTGAGTGTGTGTGTGTGTGTGTGTGTGTGTGTGTGTGTGTGTGTGTGTGTGTGTGTGAGTGTGTGTGTGTGAGTGTGTGTGTGTGTGTGAGTGTGTGTGTGTGAGTGTGTGTGTGTGTGTGTGTGAGTGTGTGTGTGTGTGAGTGTGTGTGAGTGTGTGTGTGTGTGTGTGTGTGAGTGTGTGTGTGTGTGTGTGTGAGTGTGTGTGTGTGTGAGTGTGTGTGTGTGTGTGTGTGTGTGTGAGTGTGTGTGTGTGTGTGTGTGAGTGTGTGTGTGTGTGTGAGTGTGTGTGTGTATGAGTGTGTGTGTGTGTATGTGTGTGTGTGTGTATGAGTGTGTGTGTGTTACTCCAGTTGTGTCCAGATGAAGTTGGCTGTGATTCATTCGTTTATGCTGCTGTTTCCGTGGTCAGTTTATCAGAAGCATCCTTTATTTTCACACGCCGTGAACGTGAGATTTTTCCGGAAAGCATGAAGATGGTGTTAATCCTAAAAATATATAAACAAAAACATTTGATGAGAACATTTCAGTAGGTAACAGTAATGTAACATAAGATGGCACAGCAGAGCAAAGCATGAGGGTCAGTGTCGGTCAGTGCTTTCAAATCAATGTGTTAAAATGCAACTAACAAACTGTAAATCATGCAATTAAATATTGTATTAATTAAAAATTCCAGCTGAACAAAATAATTAATTGCCTCAAAAACATGCCAGAATGAATTAAAGATATTTTACAATGTATCATATGCAATTAAATTTGTACATTTTCTTCATTTTTGTAAGAATATGTGAGTGTTAATCTGCAGAACTAGTCATTAAATGCTGGTGAGACACTTCCAATGCAAGTCAATGGGGTTTAATCTGTACACTATAACTGTTCTGAGACCAGTGCAGAGAGGCAGCACTCTGGAGGTTAAGTCATGCACTAAATAAGAAGCAAGGGAGCATCCTATAGCTCTCATATAACTGTTCTGAGACCAGTGCAGACAGACAGCACACTGGAGGTTAAGTCATGCACTAAATAGGGAGCAAGGGAGCATCCTATATCTCTCCTATAACTGTTCTGAGACCAGTACAGACAGACAGCACACTGGAGGTTAAGTCATGCACTAAATAGGGAGCAAGGGAGCATCCTATAGCTCTCATATAACTGTTCTGAGACCAGTACAGACAGACAGCACACTGGAGGTTAAGTCATGCACTAAATAGGGAGCAAGGGAGCATCCTATAGCTCTCATATAACTGTTCTGAGACCAGTACAGACAGACAGCACACTGGAGGTTAAGTCATGCACTAAATAGGGAGCAAGGGAGCATCCTATATCTCTCCTATAACTGTTCTGAGACCAGTGCAGACAGACAGCACACTGGAGGTTAAGTCATGCACTAAATAGGGAGCAAGGGAGCATCCTATATCTCTCCTATAACTGTTCTGAGACCAGTGCAGACAGACAGCACACTGGAGGTTAAGTCATGCCCTAAATTGGGAGCAAGGGAGCATCCTATAGCTCTCCTATAACTGTTCTGAGACCAGTGCAGACAGACAGTACACTGGAGGTTAAGTCATGCACTAAATAGGGAGCAAGGGAGCATCCTATAGCTCTCCTATAACTGTTCTGAGACCAGTGCAGACAGACAGTACACTGGAGGTTAAGTCATGCACTAAATAGGGAGCAAGGGAGCATCCTATAGCTCTCCTATAACTGTTCTGAGACCAGTGCAGACAGACAGTACACTGGAGGTTAAGTCATGCACTAAATAGGGTGCAAGGGAGCATCCTATAGCTCTCCTATAACTGTTCTGAGACCAGTGCAGACAGACAGCACACTGGAGGTTAAGTCATGCACTAAATAGGGAGCAAGGGAGCATCCTATAGCTCTCCTAT
>JAVLUX010000037.1:28652500-28655000 GCA_032164185.1 Moxostoma hubbsi | reverse complement strand
AACAGAGGAACAATAGAGGAACAAAAGTGAAACAATAAAGGAACAATAGAGGAACAACGGAGGAACAATAGAGGAACAATAAAGGTACAACAGAGGAACAATAAAGGAACAACAGAGGAACAATAAAGGAACAATAGAGGAACAACAGAGGAACAATAAAGGAACAACAGAAGAACAATAAAGGAACAATAGAGGAACAACAGAGGAACAATAGAGGAACAATAGAGGAACAACAGAGGAACAATAGAGGAACAACAGTGAAACAATAAAGGAACAATAGAGGAACAATAGAGGAACAATAAAGGAACAACAGAGGAACAATAAAGGAACAATAGAGGAACAACAGAGGAACAACAGAGGAACAATAAAGGAACAACAGAAGAACAATAAAGGAACAATAGAGGAACAGCAGAGGAACAATAAAGGAACAACAGAAGAACAATAAAGGAACAATAGAGGAACAACAGAAGAACAATAAAGGAACAATAGAGGAACAACAGAGGAACAATAGAGGAACAACAGAGGAACAATAAAGGAACAATAGAGGAACAACAGAAGAACAATAAAGGAACAACAGAGGAACAACAGAGGAACAATAAAAGAACATCAGAGGAACAATAGAGGAACAACAGAGGAACAACAAAGGAACAACAGAGGAACAACAGAAGAACAATAAAGGAACAACAGAGGAACAATAGAAGAACAATAGAAGAACAATAGAGGAACAATAAAGGAACAATAAAAGAACAACAGAGGAACAATAGAGGAACAACAGAGGAACAATAGAGGAACAATAGAGGAACAACAGAGGAACAATAGAGGAACAACAGAGGAACAACAGAAGAACAATAAAGGAACAACAGAGGAACAATAAAGGAACAATAGAGGAACAACAGAGGAACAATAGAGGAACAATAGAGGAACAATAAAGGAACAACAGAGGAACAATAAAGGAACAACAAAAGAATAATAAAGGAACAATAGAGGATCAACAGAGGAACAATAGAGGAACAACAGAGGAACAATAGAGGAACAACAGTGAAACAATAAAGGAACAATAGAGGAACAACGGAGGAAAAATAGAGGAACAATAAAGGAACAACAGAGGAACAATAAAGGAACAACAGAAGAACAATAAAGGAACAACAGAGGAACAATAGAGGAACAACAGAGGAACAATAAAGGAACAATAGAGGAACAACAGAGGAACAATAAAGGAACAACAGAGGAACAATAAAAGAACATCAGAGGAACAATAGAGGAACAACAGAGGAACAACAAAGGAACAACAGAGGAACAACAGAAGAACAATAGAAGAACAATAGAGGAACAATAAAGGAACAATAAAAGAACAACAGAGGAACAACAAAGGAACAACAGAGGAACAATAGAGGAACAACAAAGGAACAAAAGAGGAACAACAGAAGAACAATAGAGGAACAATAAAGGAACAATAGTGGAACAACAGAGGAACAATAAAGGAACAACAGAGGAACAACAGAGGAACAATAAAGGAACAATAGAGGAACAACAGAGGAACAATAGAGGAACAACAGAGGAACAACAGAGGAACAATAGAGGAACAACAGAGGAACAATAAAGGAACAACAGAGGAACAACAGAGGAACAATAAAAGAACATCAGAGGAACAATAGAGGAACAACAGAGGAACAACAAAGGAACAACAGAGGAACAACAGAAGAACAATAGAAGAACAATAGAGGAACAATAAAGGAACAATAAAGGAACAACAGAGGAACAATAAAGGAACAATAAAAGAACAACAGAGGAACAATAGAGGAACAACAGAGGAACAACAAAGGAACAACAGAGGAACAATAGAGGAACAACAAAGGAACAATAAAGGAACAACAGAGGAACAACATAGGAACAATAAAGGAACAACAGAGGAACAATAAAGGAACAACAGAGGAACAACAGAGGAACAATAAAGGAACAACAGAGGAACAATAGAGGAATAACAGAGGAACACTAGAGGAACAATAAAGGAACAACAGAGGAACAACAGAGGAACAACAGAGGAACAAGGTGATTTGGCTATTTGGAAAGGAAAATATGCTTTTTTTGGTGCTTAAAAATAAACTATAATATAATATAATAAAGTAAATTTGGTTGCGGGCATGCACGTTCGATTGTTATCGTCACTAAAGTCTTTTTTAGCTTCTTTTATTGAACTGACAGGCACAAATGAAAAATACAATTCTGTATTTTCTTGCTTAAAGTGCAAAACAACAACAACAACAAACACTGTTTTAAAACGTTTTTGTTTTTAAAAACAGCCATATCTATAATTTCTTGAATAATTTCCTCCATAGAAATGAGAAGGTAACTGGGATCTATTTTACCTCCGCGTCTGAGACCGCCAATCCGCGCATCTTATCACGTGACTTGTTGAGCGTGTTACCATGGAGATGTAGCGTGTGTGGAGGCTTCACGCTATTCTCCGCGGCATCCACGCACAACTCACCACACGCCCCAC
>JAVLUX010000037.1:28630000-28640000 GCA_032164185.1 Moxostoma hubbsi | reverse complement strand
CTGGAGGGACTGCCTCCGATCCGCCCGGGAAGGCGCGGCTGTCGTCCGTTAGAGGGAGGAGGAGTTGCTGAGGACCAAGCTACGGCGTATCGGAGAACCAGCGAGTAAATGTTGTTTTTTTTTCCCCTCTCTCTCCTCTCTCTCTCCCACTGCCGCTCTGCGTTGGCCTCCTCCCTCTCTAAAATGGGGGTACTACACTGTTACAGGAAGCACCCCCTATTTTAATCATTACTCTGGAGTAAAGATTGGAACGACCAGGTGATCCATGATGGGCTCTGTAGTTGAAAGGTGCAATATCCTGTCCTACATTTGCCATATAAAGTGTTGCATTTCCTCCCACTAAGTTTACTAACCAGAGGCCTGTGTCCGTGGATAAAACCCCTTTGGCCTCCACTTCCAGTCTAGTAACTAGTAACTAGTAACTAAAAGGTCACTTGAAACAGTCTAATACTGTACATAACTGATGGATCTGCCGTGGCCTCGTGCAAGCCGAGTCTTTACAAATGCGCTTGCAAATCTTTCATTGTTAACATCCTGAGCAAAGATGAGAGACGATCTGAAATGAAAAGACGTCTGACGGACAAAAGCAGAACAAGGACAGATGGATGAATTGAGTTGCGTACGGCCTCATAAACGGCATATTAATTGTGTTCATGCATTCACCTGAGGTGGAGGACAAACCAGACTATCACTGTAATGTACAGAGCAGCTCAATCAATACTGAGGCTCATCTCTGGGTTATGTTCCCTGTACATTAAGGTGATTTTGAACATAATGTCCTTCAGTGCTGCACCTTATGGAAGGTGAAAGTCTGCGCGGATGGAGCAGGACGACGCCCAGCTGTGTGTGGACTGTAAGAGAGCCGTGAGCTCAGGAGACATCTCATCAAAACTGGGCTTAGGCTGAACAACACAGAGAAATACACTGCGTTAAAACACAAACACATATATGAGACAAGGATTATGAGACAATATCACGCACACAGGATTATGACAGAGCATTCTGGGTAATTCAGGGTGAAGGGTCTTTCTTTTAGGGCTTATTCATAAGAGAATAAAGTAACTGCAGGTGCACGTAATGCAACAGTATCTAAATGCATTCTGTGTCAATAAATCCAAGTGTTCTGAAGATCCGACCTTAATTCCTGTACGCATCCTCGCCTATTAATTCAATGCATTACACTTGAAATGTCTGCGATCCAAAAAAGCTTTTAATAACAAATAAACCCAAAGTTTGGGGATGATTTGATGAAAGCTGTAGGGTTTGTTTTAGACCAGATTCTATATGGGGGAAAACGCAGTTGGGCAGAAACTGACTACTGAGCAAACTCGCCAATGGAATTATGTTTCTAAAGGACACCTCTGAATTTATCGTGGGCCTAGAGGGATTAAGGGACTAACCCCAAAATTGACATAACATTTGTCAGACCATTTCCAATCAATGTGCCAAATTTCAAACTTTTTACCTATACTGTTCTATGGGAACGGATGATGAAGCATAACAAGCAGAAAACCAATCGATTGGTGCCTGCCTACAAACATTTGATGCTTGACTCTTAATAAATCTCTAAATAACTAAAGTAAAAGTTGTGTTTCTAATCAGCACTACAGGCAAGAATAATAATAACATGTGGGTGATAGTATGAATGAATAGTATTGTGTTATTGTGCAGTCTGCAGAAGATCAACCTGTGGCGAGAAATGTCGTGCCATCAGGTCTGTAGCTACTGAAAAACATCACAGAGTGCAGATGAATGAATTGCACAGATATTTCTAATCAAGATCTTCTGAAGCCTTGAAGATCACACGAGCAATAGATAAAAGAGACACATCAGTTCACTCGAGACAGACTCCTCTTATGAATAAAACCCACATTCACTCCCATATCCAACAGCAAACGCCGCAGCCAGAGCGTATTCAATCTGTGACTAAAAGCAAAAACAGGGTGGAAATCTTTAAGCGGGAGGAGTTTGCATTAAAAATAAATGGGTAAATAAAGAATCTGGGAAGGAAATCAGGTTGTGTTTGCACACTCAGGTTTAGCTGAAGGAACTGAAAAAGCAGATATGAACTGAAAAAGAGGCGTGACATCAAATTCCAGTCTTAGGATTTGTGTCAACCAAAAAGCGGTGTAGAAGTGCAAATCTAGAGCGTTTGTGACATCTGCAAAAGCACTGACTTTTCTGGAAGCAGCAGGCAAGTGTTTGTCTTTTTTGTCAAAGCCAGGGCCAAGGCGGAAGCAAGACCTTGGCCAGGGAAGCGTGCATTGGCGATGTCCTACCACTCGGGCTGTAGGAGATGTTTTGGCGAGATAGGACACCGGGCTGGGGATCAGCCCGCCATCTGCAGCGGATCTGATTTGAGATCTGAGAGGAGATCTAAGTGGAGATCGCGTTTGTTGGGGAGCTTCGGTCAGTTAGCAGATGCAACTCTGCTCTATCGGCCTTCTCATTTTCCTCGCTGGAGCCGATGGCCACGACCGTCTCACCGACGCCCACCGCAGGCTCGGAGGGCGATGGTGTCGCTGACCTCCTTGACAGTGATTACGGGTGCACTGACGCTCTCTGCAGAGCTCGCGCCTTCGATTGGATACTCAACTGTGACAGGAATGACCTTAATGGTGGTGGCGGCAACGAGTTGGTCAGAGAATGTTGCAGGTTGGGGGCGACGGCAGGTCATCGTCTTTGGTGACAGTCTTAATGGAGGTAGTGCCGTAAGATCTTGTGAACACGTAGTCCTTGGCGCGCAACTCCTTGGCCGTAACGGCTGACTTACTCGAGATCTCTTGAGCTTTGAGCTTCTGGTCTTCGATCGCATCACCAGTGGCTGAAGTGCTAGTGGCTGCACAAATCTGTAGCTGGCTGAGTGTTTCTTCTCTGGTACCTTAGGAGGAATTTTGAGTGGCACCTTAGGAAGAACATCTGCTACAAGAGTAGAGCCTTTTTCTGGAACGATGGGAGGAACCTTTTCGGGTTCAACTGGAGGAACTTTTTCTTGAACAATAGTAGCAGCTTTTTCTGGTACTTCAGCTGGAAGTTTCTCTAGTACTTTCGGAGGAAGCTCCTCTGGTATAATAGAAGAACCTTTTTCTTGACACAATTGGAGGAACCCTCTCTCTGTACTAAAGTAGCCATTTTTTCTGGAACCTTTTCTGGCTCGACATGGGACACTGTTTCTGGTTCAAAAGGAGGAACCTTGTTTATAATGACCCATCCATCAGACTCCTACATATAACACACAAACATCCATGTTAGCGTGCTCTGTAACAGTGGTTCTCAAACCTTTTGACTCCAAGGCAACCCGTTGTACAAGACCATAATCAAAGTCCCACCTAAAAACAGCAAAGCTGCTTGTTTACAAACATTATTAGCAGAAACGAGGTATGTCAATATTACATTAAAATAATGACAATAGTGTCAGTTTACATGTTGTACATCTAGATTTTTCCACATTTTGTAGCATTACAGCAGTGTAGATTATTCCATTCTGGCTTATTAGCCTTTATTACATTTTAAATAATATTAAGAGTCCCATTGTGGGCCCATGGTTGAGAACCACTGCTCTATAAACGCAAAGTTAGTCAACGCTAAAGCCAAGAAGAAAACAGACATGAGAACGAGACAGACACGAGCACACCAGCACAATCTAACGCGGTTGATATAAACAGTGGAACTGATAAACTCTGATGTTGTCGCGTTCTTCAGTCTGATCTCTCTCACTCATCTTCAAACTTCCTGTTTTAAGAGTCTAAAGCCTCAAATAGGTGCACAACTGAAACGCAGCACAATTCACTGTGATTATGAGCTTTATGATGGCGAGACAGGAGAAACAAACGGATTATTGAAATCACCCACCACATCAACTCTGCTGTCCTTCAGACTGTCCGCTGCCACCGGTCCTGCTGCGGCCACTTCCTGTGTCTTCTCTACTGCCGTTTCCTGTTTAAGAAGAATAAGGAACAGAATAAAACAAACTTCATGAGCTCATTTCAACTTTATTTCAACCATAAGATTTCCCTGTTTACGTTTGCGTTGTTCTTGAAGATTCAAAGGGAATCAGAATGCTAAATTAAAAGGTTTTTACATTTATTTATTTATTTATTTTATTTGGGGGATTTTCTCCCATTTTCTTCCCAATGCGCTCCAAGTCCTTGTGGTGGTGTAGTGACTCGCCTCATTCCGGGTGGCGGAGGACGAATCTCAGCCGTCAATCCGTGCATCTCATCACGTGACTTGTTGAGTGCGTTACCGTGGAGATGTAGCGTGTGTGGAGGCTTCACGCTATTCTCCGCGGCATCCACACACAACTCACCACACGCCCCACCGAGAGAGAACCACATTATAGTGACCACGAGGAGGTTACCCCATGTGACTCTACCCTCCCTAGCAACCGGGCCAATTTGGTTGCTAAGGAGACCTGTCTGGAGTCACTCAGCACGCCCTGGATTCAAACTCGCGACTCCAGCGGTGATAGTCGGCGTCAGTACTCGCGGAGATACCCAGACCCCAGGTCTTTACATTTATTCAAATAAACGGTAACACTTTATATTAAGATTCTATTAGTAAATGCATTAGCAATCATGAGCTAACAATGAACAATATATTTTTATAGCATTTAGGAATATTGGTTATCTTTGTCAAAAAATACCATTATTCATTGTTTGTTCATGTTAGTTGATAATGCATTAACTAATGTTTATATACTGTCTCGACCGGCTCAAAGACGTGGCAAATGAAATGGAGGACACAGTGATTGGATTGCTAAAACTAAGCATTTATTAACATAAATATTAGAACACATAAAAACAAGAAAACATGGTCATCTGTAATGTCTGCCAGGTGCATGCATGTAAATGTATCAGCCACAGAAAACAAAATACAAAACCAAATAACAAAACAGAGCCCCAACTCAAACACAAAGTAACCAGGAAAAGACCTCCGGTCTACACTAGTCAGCCTAAACTTTTATAGAGGGATGAACAGGTGGACATCGTTGCCGTGATGAGTCTCCTAGCCACACCCACCAGCCTGCTGTAGCAAGAAGAGTAGAGAGACTCGTCACAATACATACTGACAGGGGTGTAAAAAAGCATTGATGCATGCTGGCCGATTCACCCCCCGCGAACCGTATGAAAGGGTTAATGATGGATGCTGCAGATTTCGGCTACTGTCTGTGTCCAATTTGATTAAAGTTTGTTCATTGTTGTTTTTTCCTCAAGTACTGTATATGACATTTATATTTCTTTATATCTCCATAACGTGTTATTTCTCCATTAACCAGTTTAATCGCAAATACACAGTATAAATAATCCAAAAAGGGTTTAGTTTATTTATTTTATTTATTTAAAGTTGAATATTAATTTAGGAATTATAGTCTTTTGGATGCACTTGGTCAACCCTACATGTGATTAAATGCAACCCCTAAATAACTAAATAAATAACTAAAGTTCATCTATTCTTTGATAATTATTGATCTAGGGAGTCGTAGATGTAGTTCACAATAGCAAGGTAACATTGGATAATATACAGTAATTTACACACCTACATACAGCCATTTTGCTGAAATATATTGGCTGCTGGAGGCCATGTTTTTTTATTTGTCTGAGTCATATTGTAGGATATGTTAGCATTTGGCCTCTATAATATGCACACCAATTTTCAACTTCATTGATCATACGGTTGAGGCGTTTATGAGCATTATTTATTTGTAGCGCCCCCTATAGGCGCAACTCAGAATGTGCTGTTGTATACGTGTATAAAGATTCGTAACATTTGGCCTTTTCGTTTGGTAGATATTGGTCAATACATACAAAATGGACAACGCCCGACCCATTCATTGGCTTATATCTCTGTAACGCTTTGACGAATCAAAATCACTTTTACACATTTTTGTCAGGAGGGTTCATAGTAGACACACACCAATTTTCATGCGAATCGGACATACGGCCTAGGAGGAGTTCGAAAAAGTTGTTTATTCGTATTATGCAAATTAGCACAACAATTTCCATGATGAAAATGAAATCTGAGATATACGTTTTGTTCGTCTTGAGCCGAGGAATCCAACGATATTAGACACTCGAGTGTGTGACAACATGTTTAGAAGTTATGTGCCAAAACATAAACATGATCACTATAGCGCCACCTTGAGGCTGATTGGGCTGTAGTACTCTAGGGGACTACCTTCCCTCAAAGTTAGAATAAAAATAGAATCCCTCTAAATAGAATAAAAGACAAAATATGCTTAAGACATTTTTTTTTGACATGGATCTCACCTCGTCTGGCACGAGCGGGCTCGATCATTGGCGCCTCGTCCAGACGTGGTGATCGTAGCGGAGACGAGGACAGACGCTTCTCCCACTCGGTCAGGCCCGTCCGATCCGTGCCGCCCTCCAGGAAGGATCTCTTCAGCTCGTTGATGTTGGTCTGGTGTTTGAGCGGCTCATCTGGTATACACTCAATTTCCTGATGAAGACATTCGTCAGACTTCAGTGAAAGAACACAATAATGTAATGCAGGATGAGAAGCTGACTCTCTCTTCAGTTCAATGCACATTTGAAAAGCAGGACAAGAACACCAGCCGTTAATAACCCCACACAGATGTCCATCATCAAGTCATCTGAGCGGATTAGGAATAAAACACCACTGACGGTCCACATTACCACATCCATTATTTCACTCAACGCTGTAAATGCACAACACAGGCAGTTAATCTCACACATGTTAGTTCATCCAAAAATGGCAATCCAGACATGATTTACCCAAACCCAAGTGACCCTTTCTTTCATGGAGCACAAAAGGACACTGTACAATCTGTTCCTCACACAGAGCATTGAATAGATCAGGCTTGAAACCAGAAATACAAGCTCAGCTCGACAGTATTTGTGTCATAATGTTGATTACCACTAACATGGACTTTTCTTTAAATGTGTGTTCCAGTGAGACACTTCCAATGCAAGTCAATGGGGTTTAATCTGTGTGTGTGTGTGTGTGTGTGTGTGTGACACTTCCAATGCAAGTCAATGGGGTTTAATCTGTGTGTGTGTGTGTGTGTGTGTGAGACACTTCAAATGCAAGTCAATGGGGTTTAATCTGTGTGTGTGTGTGTGTGTGTGTGTGTGTGTGTGAGACACTTCCAATGCAAGTCAATGGGGTTTAATCTGTGTGTGTGTGTGTGTGTGTGTGTGTGTGTGACACTTCCAATGCAAGTCAATGGGGTTTAATCTGTGTGTGTGTGTGTGTGTGTGTGTGTGTGTGTGTGTGTGTGTGTGTGACACTTCCAATGCAAGTCAATGGGGTTTAATCTGTGTGTGTGTGTGTGTGTGTGTGTGTGTGTGTGTGTGACACTTCCAATGCAAGTCAATGGGGTTTAATCTGTGTGTGTGTGTGTGTGTGTGTGTGTGTGTGTGTGTGTGAGACACTTCCAATGCAAGTCAATGGGGTTTAATCTGTGTGTGTGTGGGTGTGTGTGTGTGTGAGACACTTCCAATGCAAGTCAATGGGGTTTAATCTGTGTGTGTGTGTGTATGTGTGTGTGTGTGTGTGAGACACTTCCAATGCAAGTCAATGGGGTTTAATCTGTGTGTGTGTGTGTGAGACACTTCCATTGCAAGTCAATGGGGTTTAATCTGTGTGTGTGTGTGTGTGTGTGTGAGACACTTCCAATGCAAGTCAATGGGGTTTAATCTGTGTGTGTGTGTGTGTGTGTGCGTGTGTGTGTGTGTGTGTGTGTGTGAGACACTTCCAATGCAAGTCAATGGGGTTTAATCTGTGTGTGTGTGTGTGTGTGTGTGTGACACTTCCAAAGCAAGTCAATGGGGTTTAATCTGTGTGTGTGTGTGTGTGTGTGTGTGTGTGTGACACTTCCAATGCAAGTCAATGGGGTTTAATCTGTGTGTGTGTGTGTGTGTGTGTGTGTGACACTTCCAATGCAAGTCAATGGGGTTTAATCTGTGTGTGTGTGTGTGAGACACTTCCAATGCAAGTCAATGGGGTTTAATCTGTGTGTGTGTGTGTGTGTGTGTGTGTGACACTTCCAATGCAAGTCAATGGGGTTTAATCTGTGTGTGTGTGTGTGAGACACTTCCAATGCAAGTCAATGGGGTTTAATCTGTACACATTAAAATACTGTTTCAGGGTCTGTGTATCTCAGTGAGTATTGACGCGGACTAGTCGTGAGTTTGAATCCAGTGTGTGCTGAGTGACTCCAGTCGGGTGTCCTTAGCAACCAAATTGGGCCAGTTGCTAGGGAGGGTAGAGTCACATGGGGTAACCAAATTGGCCCAGTTACTAGGGAGGGTAGAGTCACATGGGGTAACCAAATTGGGCCGGTTGCTAGGGAGGGAAAAAACTTTAAACAACGTTACAGCTCAAATAATGCACAAGTTTGAACAGAAGAATGAATGTAAGTGCTTTTATTAAATTATAAGAGTCACATTTCTGACTTTAACCCTCCAAAAATACCCCATTGACTTGCATTGGAAGTGTCTCACACACACACACACACACACACAGATTAAACCCCATTGACTTGCATTGGAAGTGTCTCACACACACACACACACACACACACACACACACACACACAGATTAAACCCCATTGACTTGCATTGGAAGTGTCTCACACACACACACACACACACACACACACACACACACACACACACAGATTAAACCCCATTGACTTGCATTGGAAGTGTCCCACTGGAACACACACACACACACACACACACACACACACACACACACACACACACAGATTAAACCCCATTGACTTGCATTGGAAGTGTCTCACACACACACACACACACACACACACACACACACACAGATTAAACCCCATTGACTTGCATTGGAAGTGTCTCTCACACACACACACACACACACACACACACACACACACACACACACAGATTAAACCCCATTGACTTGCATTGGAAGTGTCTCACACACACACACACACACACACACACACACAGATTAAACCCCATTGACTTGCATTGGAAGTGTCTCACACACACACACACACACACACAGATTAAACCCCATTGACTTGCATTGGAAGTGTCTCACACACACACACACACACACACACACACACAGATTAAACCCCATTGACTTGCATTGGAAGTGTCCCACTGGAACACACATTTAAAGAAAAGGAGGAACGAGTCCAAATACATTATGCACACATGCTGTCGATTGAACTGAACTTGGACTGAACCCGGAATATTCCATTAAGGTGGATCGGGGCAAAAATGCCCTTGTAATGAATTTCTGTGTTTTGTATTTTTTACTCATAACATCTGATATCGTTTTTAATCGTCTATTCTAAGACCGTCTGTACACATGATCACATAACACATGATGTGGTGTTTATTTAATGTTATGTGTAGAAGGTGAGATATGCAGATGGACGGTGTCATTGATGGTGCTGTTAGTCGTGTGCGTGTGAACAGTCTGTCTAACATCTCCTTTTGTGCTCCACAGAAGAACGACATGAGGGTGAGGAAATAATGAAACATTCAGCACACTTCTAAACTGATCTTCACACACCTCTAACATCAGATTACTGTGTCTGATAAACACATTGTCTCCTTTAATCCGCCGTATGAACGAGGGCTGAAGAGACACAGACATTCAGTCCAACAACTTCCACATTATTGTCAGCAGTTGTAATAAAGTCTTATGTAGAAATCCTGTCCATTATATTTCCTACAAGACCACGAGAGATTATAATCTGTTTGTAATAACTACAGCTATACGGTGTTGTAACGTCATACATGGTGGTGTAGTGACTCAATCCGGGTGGTGGAGGACAAATCCCAGTTGTGTCTGAGACTGTCAATCCGCACGTCTTATCACGTGACTTGATGAGCGCGTTACCGTGGAGACGTAGCACGTGTGGAGGCTTCACACTATTCTCCGCGGCAACCACGCACAACTCAGCACACGCCCCACCGAGAGCGAGAACCACATTATAGTGACCACGAGGAGGTTACCCCAT
>JAVLUX010000037.1:28610000-28617500 GCA_032164185.1 Moxostoma hubbsi | reverse complement strand
ATGCAGAAAGCTCCATTCATCAGTGTAACGTAACTTACACAGAAAATAATAAAGCTAGCGCTCGCTAATCGTATAAGTGCTAGTCAATGATAATGCAGAAAGCTCCATTCATCAGTGTAACGTAACTTACACAGAAAATAATAAAGCTAGCGCTCGCTAATCGTATCAATGCAAGTCAATGATAATGCAGAAAGCTCCATTCATCAGTGTAACGTAACTTACACAGAAAATAATAAAGCTAGCGCTCGCTAATCGTATCAATGCAAGTCAATGATAATGCAGAAAGCTCCATTCATCAGTGTAACGTAACTTACACAGAAAATAATAAAGCTAGCGCTCGCTAATCGTATAAGTGCTAGTCAATGATAATGCAGAAAGCTCCATTCATCAGTGTAATGTAACTTACACAGAAAATAAGAGCTAGCGCTCGCTAATCGTATCAATGCTAGTCAATGATAATGCAGAAAGCTCCATTCATCAGTGTAACGTAACTTACACAGAAAATAATAAAGCTAGCGCTCGCTAATCGTATCAATGCTAGTCAATGATAATGCAGATGCAGAAAGCTCCATTCATCAGTGTAACGTAACTTACACAGAAAATAATAAAGCTAGCGCTCGCTAATCGTATAAGTGCTAGTCAATGATAATGCAGAAAGCTCCATTCATCAGTGTAACGTAACTTACACAGAAAATAATAAAGCTAGCGCTCGCTAATCGTATCAATGCTAGTCAATGATAATGCAGAAAGCTCCATTCATCAGTGTAACGTAACTTACACAGAAAATAATAAAGCTAGCGCTCGCTAATCGTATAAGTGCTAGTCAATGATAATGCAGAAAGCTCCATTCATCAGTGTAACGTAACTTACACAGAAAATAATAAAGCTAGCGCTCGCTAATCGTATCAATGCTAGTCAATGATAATGCAGAAAGCTCCATTCATCAGTGTAACGTAACTTACACAGAAAATAATAAAGCTAGCGCTCGCTAATCGTATCAATGCTAGTCAATGATAATGCAGAAAGCTCCATTCATCAGTGTAACGTAACTTACACAGAAAATAATAAAGCTAGCGCTCGCTAATCGTATCAATGCTAGTCAATGATAATGCAGAAAGCTCCATTCATCAGTGTAACGTAACTTACACAGAAAATAATAAAGCTAGCGCTCGCTAATCGTATCAATGCTAGTCAATGATAATGCAGAAAGCTCCATTCATCAGTGTAACGTAACTTACACAGAAAATAATAAAGCTAGCGCTCGCTAATCGTATAAGTGCTAGTCAATGATAATGCAGAAAGCTCCATTCATCAGTGTAATGTAACTTACACAGAAAATAAGAGCTAGCGCTCGCTAATCGTATCAATGCAAGTCAATGATAATGCAGAAAGCTCCATTCATCAGTGTAACGTAACTTACACAGAAAATAATAAAGCTAGCGCTCGCTAATCGTATCAATGCTAGTCAATGATAATGCAATGTAAAGTGATGACTGTAAAGTCTCGTACAGTCAGATGTATATCCCTGTCACTGTAATGATGCTAGCTCATCTGTTAGCATGATGCCAGCGGTGAATCACGCTCTGTCTTTTATATTCACTGTCAATGCTAACACTGCCATTCAGACAATAGTGCAGTAGCATGTGTATTGAGATGTGCATAACTGAATGAGATCAGAAGAGAAACACAAGAAAACAAACCTCCATCTAGACTTCGAGACATTGTGTAACGTTTGCTGGAGGATCGCTCGAAATACGGGGCGGGACGAACTATCTGAGAACTGGCCCGTCTCGTCTGAGCCTGCGTTCTGCCGCTGTAGCGGAACTTGGAACCAAGCGTGATGAACTTCTTCGGTGGCGTTTCTGGAGAAACCAACCTGTGGAGAAGTAAACTTTCATTACCACCATCAACCCGCTGTTCAAAACCCTAAAAACTGGCCCAGTTGTCAATGGTTGATTTGATTTTTGACAATTCAAGAAGTCACTAAAATTACTGGATCATTTTAATGCAACAAAGGTAGGGGTTTGCAGCGAAGCCATTATCTGTATCTGTATTTGGATAAAACCGGATGTGGGCGTGGCTTAACCCGGAAGTGTCTCAAAACTTATTTTAAAACGTAACTCTCTTACATTTACAGTTTCTGTATATAAAATATACCTCAAAAAGGCCTATTTAATTATTATTATTATTATTAATACTTATTATTATTATTTGTAATATTCTAATTATTATTATTAATAATAATTACAATTATTATTCTTAAAATATTTATAATTAATAATAATAATAGTATGTATTAATAATTATTATTATTCTAATAAGAATTATTATTATTATTATTACTATTAATATTATTAATTATAATTATTCTTATAATAATAATAATAATTATGACTACTATTATTAATTATAATGATTTTAATTAATATTAATTACAATAATTATTATCTGTAACATTCTAATAATTATTAATTGTAAGTCTAAAACAAATATTATAAAATTAATTGCAATTAATATTTATTATTATTAACTGTAATATTCTAATTATTATTATTATTACTATTAATATGAATTATAATTATTTTAATGATTATAAATAATAATAATAATAATAATTTTTAATTGAAATATTCTAACTATTATTATTAATTATTCTTATTAAATGTAATATTCAAATTATTATTATTAGTAATAATAATAATTATTATTATTACTACTAATATTATTATTATTAATTGTAACTATTCTAATTATTCTTATTATTATTACTATTATAATGATTGTAATTACTATTAATAATTATTATTAATTGTAATATGCTAATTATTCAAATAATATTTATTATTAACTGTAATATTCTAATTATTATCATTATTATTAATAAAAACAATTATTATTATTATTATTATTATTACTATTATTATTATTAATTGGAATTATTTAAATTAGTATTACTATTATTATTATCTAATGATATTATTGATATATTCTTGATTTTCTCCCCAGATGAAGCTGAATATGTGGGCTACATTAAATGTGGAATGTGTTTTTAACTTTGGTTTCTCCTGATATTTCTGACAGTAATATCTGCTGAAACAGAATTGTAGTTGATGTCTGTGCAGTGTATATCAGTATAATGATGTTATTTGGGGGGTACTAGCTCTCAAGCAATTGTGACATTTCAAGCACACATTTTGCAGCGAATATTAAATACAAATACAAATTAGAAAAAAATAATTGAGCCTATTTTGTGAAGTAATGATGGCTTTACAGATTCATCGTTGCTTTGTAATTTTCGATTTGTTTATTTAAAATATTGCTTAATACCTGTGCTCGTTGGATGATCAGACTTCTGAATATTTATTCGGAGGAATTCATTATTCATCTTGAATTCATTATTCGTGCCTTCTGGCACATCCCTAATCGCAGCAAACACTCAGTGCGGTTCTCACCTGAAGAAGGTGTGGTGCTCCACACAAACTTTCCACAGTCTCTTGGCTGCTCTGTGATTGGGTAGTTTAAAGCCGATCGTGCTTTCAAACTGCTCAAACTGAACATATAAAGCACATGTTCATGTAAAGCACACCGCATGAAGTATCATGAACAAGACAAACTACAGGAGGCGTGTCCTCACCTCGCCCGGACGGATCTTGATGTAGAAGTTATTGCGTTTGTAGGAGATCTTCAGGACTTTGGGCCAGGCGAAGCGGTTGATGCGAAGTCTGTCGCGGTAGATGAGGAGGCCGGAGGAACACACGCCCAACATGATCTCCACGCCCTCTGAATCCTGACAAACGATTGGATTAGAGAGGTGCCAATCATAATTCTAAATGCCAGTCATGCACAAATATCTGGTTTCTGAATGAGTCCTTAAATACAGTACATGAATGATGTTTTGAATTAAATATCTGAATAATCTCTAGTTCATGCCTGTCGGGTAAATCTGGCGGCAGGTCTGGAAAGAGACAGTAATCTAAATGTGGATCCATTTTTCACCGCTGAGGGGGGCAAATTAACTGGATTTTAAGCAGAAATGAGTGGGCTGGTCATTAGTTCTATTCATTATAGAATTCAGAACACTGAACTGAGGTTTGAAAAATAAAAACAAATGGAATAATCTCTGGAATTTGCTTAAAATTTGATTTGATTTGATTTTGATTTGAAATGTTGGCTTGACAAAGACATCATACAATTTTCCAACAGATATGTTTATTTTGAAACAAAATCTCGAACACAAGACCAGAATTTCCGACATTAACTCCTCTGAGCTTTCAAGCTACATCCGCCAAACTCTGCACAGACCTTCAGATTTTATATTTGCTATGACTTACTATCTTTCTACTAACTAAATATATACTAACTAACAAACTAACCCTAACTAACTAACTAACTAACGTGGCTAACACTAACGCAAATTAACTATATTCTAACTTACTATCTATCTACTAACTAAATATATACTAACTAACAAACTAACCCTAACTAACTAACTAACTAACGTGGCTAACACTAACGCAAATTAACTATATTCTAACTTACTATCTATCTACTAACTAAATATATACTAACTAACAAACTAACCCTAACTAACTAACTAACTAACGTGGCTAACACTAACGCAAATTAACTATATTCTAACTTACTATCTATCTACTAACTAAATATATACTAACTAACAAACTAACCCTAACTAACTAACTAACTAACGTGGCTAACACTAACGCAAATTAACTATATTCTAACTTACTATCTATCTACTAACTAAATATATACTAACTAACAAACTAACCCTAACTAACTAACTAACTAACGTGGCTAACACTAACGCAAATTAACTATATTCTAACTTACTATCTATCTACTAACTAAATATATACTAACTAACAAACTAACCCTAACTAACTAACTAACTAACGTGGCTAACACTAACGCAAATTAACTATATTCTAACTTACTATCTATCTACTAACTAAATATATACTAACTAACAAACTAACCCTAACTAACTAACTAACTAACGTGGCTAACACTAACGCAAATTAACTATATTCTAACTTACTATCTATCTACTAACTAAATATATACTAACTAACAAACTAACCATAACTAACTAACTAACTAACGTGGCTAACACTAACGCAAATTAACTATATTCTAACTTACTATCTATCTACTAACTAAATATATACTAACTAACAAACTAACCCTAACTAACTAACTAACTAACGTGGCTAACACTAACGCAAATTAACTATATTCTAACTTACTATCTATCTACTAACTAAATATATACTAACTAACAAACTAACCCTAACTAACTAACTAACTAACGTGGCTAACACTAACGCAAATTAACTATATTCTAACTTACTATCTATCTACTAACTAAATATATACTAACTAACAAACTAACCATAACTAACTAACTAACTAACGTGGCTAACACTAACGCAAATTAACTATATTCTAACTTACTATCTATCTACTAACTAAATATATACTAACTAACAAACTAACCCTAACTAACTAACGTGGCTAACACTAACGCAAATTAACTATATTCTAACTTACTATCTATCTACTAACTAAATATATACTAACTAACAAACTAACCATAACTAACTAACTAACTAACGTGGCTAACACTAACGCAAATTAACTATATTCTAACTTACTATCTATCTACTAACTAAGTAACAACTATGTACAAAGTATGTACCAATTAACTAACTAACTAACTAACTAACTAACTGGGCTAACCCTAATTAACTATATATTAACTACTTACTAGCTAACTAACTAATAATCTATTAACTAACTATGTACTATGCACTACATACCTAAGTAACTAACTAACTGGGCTAACCCTAACTATACTAACTATATACTAACTAACTGGGCTAACCCTAACTATACTAACTATATACTAACTAACTGGGCTAACCCTAACTATACTAACTATATACTAACTAACTGGGCTAACCCTAACTATACTAACTATATACTAACTAACTGGGCTAACCCTAACTATACTAACTATATACTAACTAACTGGGCTAACCCTAACTATACTAACTATATACTAACTAACTGGGCTAACCCTAACTATACTAACTATATACTAACTAACTGGGCTAACCCTAACTATACTAACTATATACTAACTAACTGGGCTAACCCTAACTATACTAACTATATACTAACTAACTGGGCTAACCCTAACTATACTAACTATATACTAACTTACTAACTATCTATCTACCAACTAACTATGTACAATGTACCAAATATGTACTAACTAACTAACAGGGCTAACCCTAACTTACTAACTATCTATCTATTAACTAACTATGTACCAAGTATGTACTAACTTACTAACTAGCTAACTAACTAACTTTCTGTCTGTCTATCATTCTATCTGTAAGCGTAACTTATATTTAAATGAGTGTTAAACTTCAAGACAGAATAAATCTGAATACTTGATATCACACAAGAATCAGGAGGGATTGTGGGTAAAATGGGCACAACTCACATCTCTAGCGGGTATCTGGAGAACATCTACTGGACAAAACTGAATCATGAACAATGATGAATCTTTTCTAGATGTTTACAGCCCAGATGTCACTCTCTTATAGCTCAGGATACTTAATTGAGTCTTCAGTTATGTTTTATTTCAGTTCTGACTTTGTTTCAGATGTCCTCCTAAAATTCCTTATTCAGAGAAATACAATTAGACACAGTGAATTGATCGGTTATACATGTGATGACTGCAGACGCTGGTATCTTGAGCAAATCTGAGCACAGTTTGAGACATGGTTGAGATCTCTCGTGAGACACGTGTGAGACTTTAAGACTTTCATCTCACTGCTGTCTTTGAGAAACAATGGAGATATTAAAGAGATCTCATTTATGACTCTTCTGTCCTATGGGCAGAGCTGGATCCACAGGGGTTAATGGTGAACGGGTTCTAATCTCCTATGATGTATGACCATGTGACAGGAAGAGGTTTGTTGTTCAAATGTACATGGAGAATCGTTCCTCAGACAGTGACTTCAGTCCATGCACAAAGACAGGTCAGACGGGGTTAAAACACACACACACACACACACACACACACACACACACACACACACACATTGACACACACAAATGCAGCTTACCTCTCCTTTAGCTGGAGAGAAGCAGTGAAAGAATCGTCCTATCAACTAGACCATCAGTAGAGAAGGAGAAGAGAAGAGCGGCTGATCTAACCGATCGTCACGCATATCATCATCATCAGTCATTCATCTTTTCATTGTTTTACTCTTACATTAATGACTAAATGTGATGATATGAAACATCATCTCGACTGTATATGCCCATATACTGTATATGTATTATTGCCATATATCAGATGGATGTATGGAATGGCATATAAATTCCCTTTTATCTTACACTGTTAATTAGCATACAATACTCATGTTTATCGTCGATTGTTCTTCTCACCGGAACAGTCTGCAA
>JAVLUX010000037.1:28592500-28605000 GCA_032164185.1 Moxostoma hubbsi | reverse complement strand
AAGCCCAACACGAACCCTAAACCCTACACAACCCCTAAACCCAACACAACCCCCAACACGACCCCTAACCCCAACACAACCCCTAAACCCAACACAACCCCCAACACGACCCCTAAACCCAACACAACCCCTAAACCCAACACAACCCCTAAACCCAACAAAACCCCCAACACGAACCCCTAACCCCTAAACCCAACACAACCCCAACACAACCCCTAAACCCAACACAACCCCCAACACAACCCCCAACACGACACCTAACACATCCCCTAAACCCAACACAACCCCCAACAAAACCCCCAACACAACCCCCAACAAAACCCCTAAGCCCAACACGACCCCTAAACCCAACACAACCCCCAACACGACCCCCAACACGACCCCTAACCCCAACACATCCCCTAAACCCAACACATCCCCTAAGCCCAACACGACCCCTAAACCCAACACAACCCCCAACACGACCCCCAACACGACCCCTAACCCCAACACATCCCCTAAACCCAACACAACCCCCAACAAAACCCCTAAGCCCAACACAACCCCTAAACCCAACAAAACCCCCAACACGAACCCCTAACCCCTAAACCCAACACAACCCCAACACAACCCCTAAACCCAACACAACCCCCAACACAACCCCCAACACGACACCTAACACATCCCCTAAACCCAACACAACCCCCAACACAACCCCCAACACGACCCCTAAACCCAACACAACCCCCAACAAAACCCCTAAGCCCAACACGACCCCTAAACCCAACACAACCCCCAACAAGACCCCCAACACGACCCCTAACCCCAACACATCCCCTAAACCCAACACATCCCCTAAGCCCAACACGACCCCTAAACCCAACACAACCCCCAACACGACCCCCAACACGACCCCTAACCCCAACACATCCCCTAAACCCAACACAACCCCCAACAAAACCCCTAAGCCCAACACAACCCCTAAACCCAACACAACCCCCAACACGACCCCTAACCCCAACACATCCCCTAAACCCAACACAACCCCTAAACCGAACACAACCCCTAAACCCAACACAACCCCTAAACCCAACACAACCCCCTAAACCCAACACATCCCCTAAACCCAACACATCCCCTAAACCCAACACAACCCCCTAAACCCAACACATCCCCTAAACCCAACACATCCCCTAAACCCAACACAACCCCTGAACCCAACCCAACCCCCAACAAAACCCCTAAGCCCAACACGACCCCCAACAAAACCCCTAAACCCAACACAACCCCCAACAAAACCCCTAAGCCCAACACGACCCCTAAACCCTACACAACCCCTAAACCCAACACAACCCCCAACACGACCCCTAACCCCAACACATCCCCTAAACCCAACACAACCCCTAAACCCAACACAACCCCTAAACCCAACACATCCCCTAAACCCAACACAACCCCTAAACCGAACACAACCCCTAAACCCAACACAACCCCCTAAACCCAACACATCCCCTAAACCCAACACATCCCCTAAACCCAACACATCCCCTAAACCCAACACAACCCCTAAACCCAACACATCCCCTAAACCCAACACAACCCCTAAACCCAACACAACCCCTAAACCCAACACAACCCCCTAAACCCAACACATCCCCTAAACCCAACACATCCCCTAAACCCAACACAACCCCTAAACCCAACACAACCCCTAAACCCAACACATCCCCTAAACCCAACACAACCCCTAAACCCAACACAACCCCCTAAACCCAACACATCCCCTAAACCCAACACACCCCCTAAACCCAACACAACCCCTAAACCCAACACAACCCCCAACACGACCCCTAAACCCAACAAAACCCCAACACAACCCCTAAACCCAACACAACCCCTAAACCCAACAAAACCCCCAACACGACCCCTAACCCCTAAACCCAACACAACCCCAACACAACCCCTAAACCCAACACAACCCCCAACACGACACCTAACACATCCCCTAAACCCAACACAACCCCCAACACAACCCCCAACACGACCCCTAAACCCAACACAACCCCTAAGCCCAACACAACCCCCAACAAAACCCCTAAGCCCAACACGACCCCTAAACCCTACACAACCCCTAAACCCAACACAACCCCCAACACGACCCCTAACCCCAACACATCCCCTAAACCCAACACAACCCCTAAACCCAACACAACCCCTAAACCCAACACATCCCCTAAACCCAACACAACCCCTAAACCGAACACAACCCCTAAACCCAACACAACCCCCTAAACCCAACACATCCCCTAAACCCAACACAACCCCCTAAACCCAACACAACCCCTAAACCCAACACATCCCCTAAACCCAACACAACCCCTAAACCCAACACATCCCCTAAACCCAACACAACCCCTAAACCCAACACAACCCCTAAACCCAACACATCCCCTAAACACAACACAACCCCTAAACCCAACACAACCCCCTAAACCCAACACATCCCCTAAACCCAACACATCCCCTAAACCCAACACAACCCCTAAACCCAACACATCCCCTAAACCCAACACAACCCCTAAACCGAACACAACCCCTAAACCCAACACAACCAATAAACCCAACACAACCCCTAAACCCAACACAACCCCTAAACCCAACACAACCCCTAAACCCAACACATCCCCTAAACCCAACACAACCCCTAAACCCAACACAACCCCCTAAACCCAACACATCCCCTAAACCCAACACATCCCCTAAACCCAACACAACCCCTAAACCCAACACATCCCCTAAACCCAACACATCCCCTAAACCCAACCCATCCCCTGAACCCAACCCATCCCCTAAACCCAACACATCCCCTAAACCCAACACACCCCCTAAACCCAACACATCCCCTAAACCCAACACAACCCCTAAACCCAACACAACCCCTGAACCCAACACAACCCCTGAACCCAACACAACCCCTAAACCCAACACAACCCCTGAACCCAACACAACCCCTGAACCCAACACATCCCCTAAACCCAACATATCCCCTAAACCCAACCCGACCCCTAAACCCAACACATCCCCTAAACCCAACCCATCCCCTAAACCCAACACAACCCCTAAACCCAACACATCCCCTAAACCCAACACAACCCCTAAACCGAACACAACCCCTAAACCCAACACAACCAATAAACCCAACACAACCCCTAAACCCAACACAACCCCTAAACCCAACACAACCAATAAACCCAACACAACCCCTAAACCCAACACATCCCCTAAACCCAACACAACCCCTGAACCCAACACATCCCCTAAACCCAACACATCCCCTAAACCCAACCCGACCCCTAAACCCAACACATCCCCTAAACCCAACCCAACCCCTAAACCCAACACAACCCCTAAACCCAACACATCCCCTAAACCCAACACAACCCCTAAACCCCAACACACCCCTGAACCCAACACAACCCCTAAACCCAACACAACCCCTAAACCCCAACACACCCCTGAACCCAACACATCCCTGTAAAACAGATCATAATCATGGGCAAGGAAGAGGCGAGAAAACGGCTTGTCAACATAAATAATAATTTACTAAAGAACTTAAAACAAACATTTAGGACAGCAGACATGTCTGCTGATTAAGCTCTCTCTCCCGATCTCCGTCCGCGAGTGGCCTTTATCCCTCTTGACGGCTCAATTTAGCTTGATACGGGACAGGGCGTGCGCAATCACGTGCCGGTCCCGCCCTCTACCGTGCCACAATCCCCTAATCCCAACACAACACCTGAACCCAACACAACCCCTGAACCCAACACAACACCTGAACCCAACACAACCCCTAAACCCAACACAACCCCTAACCCAACACATCCCCTAATCCCAACACAACCCCTAAACCCAACTCAACCCCTAAACCAAACACATCCCCTAATCCCAACACAACCCCTAAACCCAACACAACCCCTAAACCCAACACATCCCCTAATCCCAACACATCCCCTAAACCCAACTCAACCCCTAAACCAAACACATCCCCTAATCCCAACACAACCCCTGAACCCAACACATCCCCTAAACCCAACACATCCCCTAATCCCAACACATCCCCTAAACCCCAACACATCCTCTAAACCCCAACACAACCCCTAAACCCAACACATCCCCTAACCCCAACACAACCCCTAAACCCCAACACACTCCTGAACCCAACACATCCCCTAAACCCAAATCAACCCCTAAACCCAACACACCCCCTAAACCCCAACACACCCCTGAACCCAACACATCCCCTAAACCCAAATCAACCCCTAAACCCTACACAACCCCTAAACCCAACACAACCCCTAAACCCCAACACACCCCTGAACCCAACACATCCCCTAAACCCAAATCAACCCCTAAACCCAACACAACCCCTAAACCCCAACACACCCCTGAACCCAATACATCCCCTAAACCCAAATCAACCCCTAAACCCAACACATCCCCTAAACCCAACACAACCCCTAAACCCAACACATCCCCTAAACCCAACACATCCCCTAAACCCCAACACACCCCTGAACCCAACACATCCCCTAAACCCAAATCAACCCCTAAACCCAACACATCCCCTAAACCCAAATCAACCCCTAAACCCAACACATCCCCTAAACCCAAATCAACCCCTAATCCCAACACATCCCCTAAACCCAACACATCCCCTAAACCCAACACATCCCCTAAACCCAAATCAACCCCTGAACCCAACACAACCCCTGAACCCAACACATCCCCTAAACCCAACACAACCTCTAAACCCAACACATCCCCTAAACCCAACACGACCCCTAAACCCAACACATCCCCTAATCCCAACACAACCCCTGAACCCAACACATCCCCTAAATCCAACACAACCTCTAAACCCAACACATCCCCTAAACCCAACACAACCCTAAACCCAACACATCCCCTAAACCCAACTCAACCCCTAATCCCAACACATCCCCTAACCCCAACACATCCCCTGAACCCAACACAACCCCTGAACCCAACCCAACCCCTAAACCCAACACATCCCCTAAACCCAACACAACCCCTAAACCCAACCCATCCCCTAAACCCAACCCATCCCCTAATCCCAACACATCCCCTAATCCCAACACAACCCCTAAACCCAACACAACCCCTGAACCCAACCCATCCCCTAAACCCAACACACCCCCTAAACCCAACACATCCCCTAAACCCAACACACCCCCTAAACCCAACACATCCCCTAATCCCAACACACCCCCTAATCCCAACACAACCCCTAAACCCAACACATCCCCTAAACCCAACACACCCCCTAATCCCAACAAATCCCCTAATCCCAACACATCCCCTAATCCCAACACATCCCCTAAACCCAACACACCCCCTAAACCCAACACATCCCCTGAACCCAACCCATCCCCTGAACCCAACCCATCCCCTAAACCCAACACAACCCCTGAACCCAACACACCCCCTAATCCCAACAAATCCCCTAATCCCAACAAATCCCCTAATCCCAACACATCCCCTAATCCCAACACATCCCCTAAACCCAACACACCCCCTAAACCCAACACATCCCCTGAACCCAACACATCCCCTAAACCCAACCCATCCCCTAAACCCAACACATCCCCTAAACCCAACACACCCCCTAAACCCAACACATCCCCTAAACCCAACACAACCCCTAAACCCAACACAACCCCTGAACCCAACACAACCCCTGAACCCAACACAACCCCTGAACCCAACACATCCCCTAAACCCAACCCGACCCCTAAACCCAACACATCCCCTAAACCCAACCCAACCCCTAAACCCAACACAACCCCTAAACCCAACACATCCCCTAAACCCAACACAACCCCTAAACCCCAACACACCCCTGAACCCAACACAACCCCTAAACCCAACACAACCCCTAAACCCCAACACACCCCTGAACCCAACACATCCCTGTAAAACAGATCATAATCATGGGCAAGGAAGAGGCGAGAAACCGGCTTGTCAACATAAATAATAATTTACTAAAGAACTTAAAACAAACATTTAGGACAGCAGACATGTCTGCTGATTAAGCTCTCTCTCCCGATCTCCGTCCGCGAGTGGCCTGTATCCCTCTTGACGGCTCAATTTAGCCTGATACGGGACCGGGCGTGCGCAATCACGCGCCAGTCCCGCCCTCTACCGTGCCACAATCCCCTAATCCCAACACAACACCTGAACCCAACACAACCCCTGAAACCAACACAACACCTGAACCCAACACAACCCCTAAACCCAACACAACCCCTAACCCAACACATCCCCTAATCCCAACACAACCCCTAAACCCAACTCAACCCCTAAACCAAACACATCCCCTAATCCCAACACAACCCCTAAACCCAACACACCCCCTAAACCCCAACACACCCCTGAACCCAACACATCCCCTAAACCCAAATCAACCCCTAAACCCTACACAACCCCTAAACCCAACCCATCCCCTAAACCCAAATCAACCCCTAATCCCAACACATCCCCTAAACCCAACACATCCCCTAAACCCAAATCAACCCCTGAACCCAACACAACCCCTGAACCCAACACATCCCCTAAACCCAACACAACCTCTAAACCCAACACATCCCCTAAACCCAACACGACCCCTAAACCCAACACGACCCCTAAACCCAACACATCCCCTAATCCCAACACAACCCCTGAACCCAACACATCCCCTAAATCCAACACAACCTCTAAACCCAACACATCCCCTAAACCCAACACAACCCTAAACCCAACACATCCCCTAAACCCAACTCAACCCCTAAACCCAACACATCCCCTAACCCCAACACATCCCCTGAACCCAACACAACCCCTGAACCCAACACAACCCCTGAACCCAACCCAACCCCTAAACCCAACACATCCCCTAAACCCAACACAACCCCTAAACCCAACCCATCCCCTAAACCCAACCCATCCCCTAATCCCAACACATCCCCTAATCCCAACACAACCCCTAAACCCAACACAACCCCTGAACCCAACCCATCCCCTAAACCCAACACACCCCCTAAACCCAACACATCCCCTAATCCCAACACACCCCCTAATCCCAACACAACCCCTAAACCCAACACATCCCCTAAACCCAACACACCCCCTAATCCCAACAAATCCCCTAATCCCAACAAATCCCCTAATCCCAACACATCCCCTAATCCCAACACATCCCCTAAACCCAACACACCCCCTAAACCCAACACATCCCCTGAACCCAACCCATCCCCTGAACCCAACCCATCCCCTAAACCCAACCCATCCCCTGAACCCAACACACCCCCTAAACCCAACACATCCCCTAAACCCAACACACCCCCTAAACCCAACACATCCCCTAAACCCAACACATCCCCTAAACCCAACACACCCCCTAATCCCAACACATCCCCTAAACCCAACCCATCCCCTGAACCCAACACAACCCCTGAACCCAACCCATCCCCTGAACCCAACACAACCCCTGAACCCAACACACCCCCTAAACCCAACACACCCCCTAATCCCAACACCCCCCCTAATCCCAACACATTCCCTAATCCCAACACAACCCCTGAACCCAACACAACCCCTGAACCCAACACAACCCCTAAACCCAACCCATCCCCTAAACCCAACACACCCCCTAAACCCAACACAACCCCTAACCCAACACATCCCCTAAACCCAACACAACCCCTAATCCCAACACAACCCCTAATCACAACACATCCCCTAATCCCAACACAACCCCTGAACCCAACACAACCCCTAAACCCAACACAACCCCTGAACCCAACCCAACCCCTGAACCCAACCCAACCCCTAAACCCAACCCATCCCCTAAACCCAACACATCCCCTAAACCCAACACAACCCCTAATCCCAACACAACCCCTAATCCCAACACAAGCCCTGAACCCAACACAACCCCTAAACCCAACACAACCCCTAAACCCAACACAACCCCTAAACCCAACACATCCCCTAAACCCAACACGACCCCTGAACCCAACTCGACCCCTGAACCCAACTCGACCCCTGAACCCAACAAATCCCCTGAACCCAACAAATCCCTTAAACCCAACACATCCCCTAAACCCAACACCACCCCTAAACCCAACACGACCCCTAAACCCAACACGACCCCTAAACCCAACACATCCCCTAAACCCAACACACCCCCTAAACCCAACACACCCCCTAATCCCAACACCCCCCCTAATCCCAACACATCCCCTAATCCCAACACAACCCCTGAACCCAACACAACCCCTAAACCCAACACAACCCCTAAACCCAACCCATCCCCTAAACCCAACACACCCCCTAAACCCAACACAACCCCTAAACCCAACACAACCCCTAATCCCAACACAACCCCTAATCACAACACATCCCCTAATCCCAACACACCCCTGAACCCAACCCAACCCCTACACCCAACCCATCCCCTAAACCCAACACACCCCCTAAACCCAACACAACCCCTAAACCCAACACATCCCCTAAATCCAACACAACCCCTAAACCCAACACATCCCCTAAACCCAACACAACCCCTAAACCCAACACATCCCCTAAACCCTAACACATCCCCTAAACCCTAACACATCCCCTAAACCCAACACACCCCCTAAACCCAACACAACCCCTAAACCCAACACACCCCCTAAACCCAACACAACCCCTAAACCCAACACATCCCCTAAACCCAACACAACCCCTAATCCCAACACAACCCCTAATCCCAACACAAGCCCTGAACCCAACACAACCCCTAAACCCAACACAACCCCTAAACCCAACACAACCCCTAAACCCAACACATCCCCTAAACCCAACACGACCCCTGAACCCAACTCGACCCCTGAACCCAACTCGACCCCTGAACCCAACAAATCCCCTAAACCCAACAAATCCCTTAAACCCAACACATCCCCTAAACCCAACACCACCCCTAAACCCAACACGACCCCTAAACCCAACACAACCCCTAAACCCAACACATCCCCTAAACCCAACACACCCCCTAAACCCAACACACCCCCTAATCCCAACACCCCCCCTAATCCCAACACATCCCCTAATCCCAACACAACCCCTAAACCCAACACAACCCCTAAACCCAACACAACCCCTAAACCCAACCCATCCCCTAAACCCAACACACCCCCTAAACCCAACACAACCCCTAAACCCAACACAACCCCTAATCCCAACACAACCCCTAATCACAACACATCCCCTAATCCCAACACACCCCTGAACCCAACCCAACCCCTACACCCAACCCATCCCCTAAACCCAACACACCCCCTAAACCCAACACAACCCCTAAACCCAACACATCCCCTAAATCCAACACAACCCCTAAACCCAACACATCCCCTAAACCCAACACAACCCCTAAACCCAACACATCCCCTAAACCCTAACACATCCCCTAAACCCTAACACATCCCCTAAACCCAACACACCCCCTAAACCCAACACAACCCCTAAACCCAACACACCCCCTAAACCCAACACATCCCCTAAACCCAACACGACCCCTAAACCCAACTCGACCCCTAAACCCAACACATCCCCTAAACCCAACACGACCCCTAAACCCAACTCGACCCCTAAACCCAACACGACCCCTAAACCCAACTCGACCCCTAAACCCAACACGACCCCTAAACCCAACACGACCCCTAAACCCAACACCACCCCTAAACCCAACACAACACCTAAACCCAACACCACCCCTAAACCCAACACATCCCCTAAACCCAACACATCCCCTAAACCCAACACATCCCCTAAACCCAACTCGACCCCTAAACCCAACACATCCCCTAAACCCAACACGACCCCTAAACCCAACTCGACCCCTAAACCCAACACGACCCCTAAACCCAACACATCCCCTAAACCCAACACGACCCCTAAACCCAACTCGACCCCTAAACCCAACACGACCCCTAAACCCAACTCGACCCCTAAACCCAACACGACCCCTAAACCCAACACAACCCCTAAACCCAACACATCCCCTAAACCCAACACGACCCCTAAACCCGATACAACCTCACAGAAAACCTTCTGCATTTTTCAAAATTATTCTGACCGTGTAATATCTTCAGAGAGCAGCGCAGGCTCAGGAGGGTAAAACTTCACATTGAAGGAGAAATTCCACGTGACTCCTGCCGAGAAATGAGAGAAATAATAACCTACAGTCCTCTCTCCCCTAACAGCGTCCAGAAGAGTGATTGTGTTCAGGAGAATCGCTTACCTCGGATCTGTTTCTTCATGTCTTTGACCGGATCCAACCAGTTCTGAAATGATACACATCACACTTTCACTTGTTAGTGTTCAAAGCTTCATTGTAGTGGCGTCTAAAAGTCTGGACTCACATTGAAAATATGAGATTTATCCATTTAAACTTGGAAATAAACAGAGAGTTTTAGGAATATTGAAAGACTTAACATGAAGAAATGTTCAGTAGCGTATTCAGACTTTTGGACTCACTCACACACACACACACACACACAAACACTCACTAAATATGGGTATGTATGTGTACATACTGTATGTATGTTTGCAATTGTACCTTCTGATTTTCAACATCACGGAATGTGATACCGAAGTAATCTTTCTCCAGCAGGTTGAGATGTTCACAGACTTTATCAAACAGAACTTGCCCTTTATCACGCTTCTGTATAGAGAAAGAAACTCCAGTCACACATCTGCTGAATATTCACTCATTTACACATATAGGGAGCTAGGGAGCATCCTATATCTCTCCTATAACTGTTCTGAGACCAGTGCAGACAGACAGCACACTGGAGGTTAAGTCATGCACTAAATAGGGAGCAAGGGAGCATCCTATAATAGCTCTACTATAACTGTTCTGAGACCAGTGAAGACAGACAGCACACTGGAGGTTAAGTCATGCACTAAATAGGGAGCAAGGGAGCATCCTATATCTCTCTATGCAGTTATATACCCAAATAAACTTAAATTGTCTGTAACTACACAACCGTTGGTCTGATTGAGTTGAAAATCGGCATGCAGTGTCTTTGTTCAATGTGCCATGACTGTCTATGAGGACATTTGCATATCTCAAAAACATGGCTGCCATCGGCCAATGAAGTTTGAGCACCTATTAGACAAGGTTAACGGAGGCCGATCGGCACAAAACTCGGTGGGCTTGTTTGACTCCTGTTCCCAGACGTCTGTGAGTAATGTGAAAGAAATCGGACACCGAGTGGCACTAACGAGTTTTACGCCTCAGTAATCACACTGACTTTCACACATAGACACAATATGCATATCATATGTTAGATCTCCTCATTCTGAACAACTTTGCCTCAATAAGCACTGCTGTCAATCAAATCGTTCATTAAATATTCACCATTATGTAAAAAACACACTCTTGCGAACTAGTCCTATCTTTTTAGCTCAATCTCAATCAGACTAATGCAGTACAATTCTCTGGACTCTCTAGGTCAACAGTTATCAAAATAATGTGGTTCTTCACCCTTTGGACAGCTATAACAGGGTCATCTAGAAAATGGGCGTGGCAAAATATACTCAAAAGCCTATAAACCCTAAAGGAAAAGTCGAAACTTCACGAAAGTTGGTGAGCACATGGAACATATAATTCTAAAGAAGTGTGCAAACTTTCATGGAGATTGGACAATAGGTGGCGCTATAACTGTTAAAAAGCTTTAAAAAAAACATATTTCCTTAGTAAATTGCCTGTATTGGCTGTAAATGGTCTTTTCCATCTATGATCTAGGTGGTTACGTGCTTGCTAAATTAAACTAACACCTTTTAACGCACGTGCTTAAAGACCTTGGACCCTTGTCATAAAAATCTCTTTTCTGCATCAAATTCAGACTCAGAATCAAAGCAATGTCTATATATCTATATATAAAGGTTTCACACATTTGAAACGAATGATCACGAACCAAAGAGAGCCAACAAACATTTTGTGTTCAGCTCCTGCTCCTAAACAAACCTCTTGCCTGTACGAACATACAGAAGTGAGAAACATGGTTTGCATAAGCCCAAGAGACGCATCTTTATATGTGACTAATCCTGCGTCTGATGTCAGTGCAAGCATCTCACTCACCTCCACCACACAGGTGTAATCAGAGCCGTCCAGCAGACTGATTTTGCACTGCATGTTTTTGGGTTTCCAGCTCACTTTCACTGGAGAGCGACTCACTTTACTGGATGACGACCAGTGCGAGGTGCGGTCTTCCTCGGGCGGACGCTGATCAGGTTTTCCCTGCAGGACTCCACCCCCCTCTCGCTCTCCACCCTGATCAACAACACAAACACAAATGTAATCAACAACGACCCTCGAATGGCTGACAGGAAGTGAGCAGACTGCTGATGATGTCATACCTGCTCTTTTCTAACAGGTGTGCTGTGAGCCGCGGCAGGAGGGAGCTGGCTGT
>JAVLUX010000037.1:28567500-28587500 GCA_032164185.1 Moxostoma hubbsi | reverse complement strand
AGTATTTAGACTTGATTCACACTTATAGATGTGAGTGATTTTTATCAAATCTAACATCACTTTTGTGTAATTATTGCACAATGCATTTTGATTAACTCCTCGAGTTCATTCATTAGTTACATTAATTACATTTTCAACACTAGAACTACTGTTTTGTCATTTCAAACCAAAATGTTGTCCTTCCTGTTCCTTCAAACAAATGGCACTTGCTTTTATATTTTGCCTCCACTGCAATGACATTTAGAATATGAAATGGCACCTTTAACATTCCGGCAGATGAATAAATAATGTTTATTATAGGAGGAAACTCCTCTCAGGGAAATATGACGCGGAAGCGTGCACGCGCAGGCCACACCCACCGCAATGCAGAAGCACTAAAACGAGACCGGTCCCGGCGAACTTCATAAACTCACCGTTTATGATCATCAAACCAGAACAAAACACACTAACGCATCTGCCTCAAAGATCACGCACAGTGACGTCACGTCATGAGCCGATGCGCAAAAACAGACGCAGGAAGCGGATTAAAATAGCGCGAAACGCGCCTTCTGCGTCTCTGTTTGTGCATCGTTTCAATAACGCGACCGCGTGTGTTGACATATTGACTGTCAATCAAATTCCACACGGCATAAAACTCACATTCATCCACACCGGCTCCCGTACACAACACAGCTACTGAAGGACACACTCACACACGCTTATACACACACACACTGTACAGTACAAATGCTGCTGCAGTCGACAGATGTGTAATACTGCTGTAATTACATTGTAATAAACACAGACGCGAAATGGAATGTTGAAATAATGTCTGTTTTACCGGATCTGACGATGCTGCTGCTCCCGGTGCGCTGACCGACTGACTGCAGACACACTCCCCGTACTGCGCATCACACACACACACACGCACACGCACACGCACACACACACACACTGACTCATCACTAATCTACTGCTCACAATATTTATAACACACACCAGCACCAAACAACACACATGTGATAATTATAACAATAATATTATTTTCACTACATTTATATGATCTTATAAGTGCAGTTTGTGGCCAAAGTGCAAAACAGAAAATAAAGCAACGTCTTTAATATATGTGGTATGAGGCATCATAATTATCTTTTACATTAATGTGTGATATTTACCCCCTGGGTTTGGTGTTCAGGGGCATTTTTTACCTCTAGGAGGGCATATTGTGTTCAGCCTGATCTCATGAACATTACGTGACCGTGGAAGCATTTTTGGCAAGTTTCCCAGTGAAATGTCCAGCGGGGGGCGCCAAAAGCGAGTGAAATAGTGTCGTAATCAGACGAGGTTTTTAAGGTGAATATTATAGTTTTAATGAGTGACTGTTTAACACTTGGGACATTCTCCCTAGCGGCCACTAGAGGTCACTAGAAGAATTAACACTTTCAGTTTGAATATTGATTTTGGTTTTTGTTGTGTCTCTGTTCTCTGTGTTCCCTTGATTAACCTTCTTGTGGCAGTTCACGGGTGAGGTTAGCTTCATTAAAATCTCCCAGAATAATGATAAGAGAGTCCGGGTGTTGTTGCTCCGTGTCTGTGATGTGATAAGCCAGCTGTTGTAGTGCTGCGCTCACACATGCTTGTGGCGGGATATAAACACTCACCAGAATGAACGAGGAAAACTCCCGCGGCGAGTAGAAAGGCTTAAAGTTGATGAAGAGCGCTTCTAAATAAGACAGGACATCTTCTTCAAAGCCCGGTACATTCGCCAGATGAACACTCAGCAGCGGAGTCCTGAAGCCACATTGCCGAAGCTTCACAAGCGTGCCGAGACGCTTCCCTCGCGTGCTTCTTTTGGGTCGTTTGTAGAGCACCGCTCCAACCAATATGCCAATAAAACGTCTGAATAATCAAACACATGCAAAAAATGAACAGGTATGCCGAATATTCAGGAGTTCATCTCTGGTGAAACCGATCCCATGTGTTATGGGATTAAAGGCTGTTAAGGGAAAGCGCTTTAACACAAGCGGTTTCTGTTGGAGAGCACAGCTCCTGTTTTTGGCTCCGTACCAAATGGGACAAATCAGCCTCCGAAGGGAGAACACATCTACTGCAGCGCAACCAGGGCTGGACTGGGAAGAGAAATCGGCCCGGGATTTTACATAGCAACTGGCCCAATGGGGGGGGGGGGGGGGGGGGGGGGGTGGTGGGTTTGAGCCAAGAGTTGTAGAGCGGGGTGGGGGTTTGGATGGGGGGTGTTCGCTGTCCTTTTCTGCATATCGTGGTGCCGTTTTGTGATCCGTTCTGCATAACGCGCCGGCTCATTTTTGCTTATCACATCACATTCGGCACATTTCATGGCCGACCCACATTCCCGCTCGGTTCTCCCGATGGCCAGTCCGCCCCTGATCGGCCCCAAAGTGCGTCGGCCCACCGGGAAAATGCCCGGGATGCCAGATTACTCATTACATGGTGCACGCCGATTTAGCGTCTTCAGCAGCTTTCTCGCATTAAACGTCTTTCTGGTGTACGTGTAAATGAGATATTATAATTCGAGTTTTACTCCACCCCCGTCTAACGCCATTAACGGCAGCTCCATGTTGCTGAGCCAACGTGGTTGGAACGATGGATGTGAGAAATAGTTACTAAGGTTTCGGGAAACAGTCGTGACTAGCTCGCTAATTTCTCCAAGGATGCATCATCAGCGTTCGGGAAACGCACTCCTGACTGATTCAAGGAGTCATTCAGAGACGACGTCATGAGACTGGTTTAAAAGAGTCATCTGTGTGCAAGAGAGGCGCGTCAAAGTCTCACTGCGTTCAATTAAGATGCACGATCATAACTTATTTATGTAGATTCGGTGTCGGCAGAGATGCTCTTCTGTAAAGCTGCTTTGAAACAATAAAAACTGACTGAACAGTCTCATTACAATATGAAATACAGAGTTCTCAAATTGCTGAATTAAAGATCAGACTGTCTCCCTCTCATCCTTTACGGTTCAGCTGTCTCTCTGTCTGCTGTGTATGTAGACGAGTCGTGCCGTCTGCGCTCTGGCTGTGATCTGGTATTAGCTAAGTGACTTCCCATCATGCATCTGCCCCAAGGACACAGGACACGTCCCGCTGCTAAGACACAAACCGGCATCTTTTTAACTGAACACAAGCCAATGAGAGCGTTAATCTGGGTTGAGTTCAGCTCAGCTGCCATTCAAACCTCTCAGCTGTCACTGTGATTGGCTCCTGTTGTCTTCAGGTTCTGCTTCATTAACGGATCTTCATGCAGTAATTATATACCGAGAGAGAGAGGGGTACTTGAGGAGTCAGCAAACTCATTTGCTGCTCGGCTGGTTTGGTGATGCCGTGCGGGTCAATCAGGGTGTAATCAGGAGCGTCTCAAACTCAAGAGCTTCTAAAAATGCTCAAATAAAAGAAACCAAATCAACACAAACAAACGCACAGTTGCAGTGACTGTCAATTAGACAAACAGCAGGCGGCCGGGCTGCTCCGTCCTCTGTTGCTCCGTTGGGGTGGATGGTAGCGGCGAGAACTCTATTACAGCGCATCCGTCCTCCTTCCCGGATTTCGGCAGCAGTGTAGAGGGATTAATGGAAAGAAGGCGGCGAGAACTGGCATGATGATATAAATAATAGTTTCATATAAAACTGAAACAAAAAGACACACACACACACAGGTGTCGGACAGCTGCCCACAACTCTCTCTCTCTCCCGCACTGCCGTCTCCGGTCGGCCTTTATCCCGCTCTGACGCTTGATTAGCTTGATTAGGGGCCGGGTGAGCGGCATCACAACCTGCCCACGCTCTCGCCATGCCACAATAATGTAGGAAATATTACATCCTGAATATAAAGATATGAACTTAAACATTTAAATATGAAACTTTAAATGATAAAACGCATGCTCCATCATAACAACAACAAAGTTTGAGGCTGCATTTCATTAGCACAGAACCGCAGTTTCAGATAGTCTGGCATCTACGTGGCACTGCGTCTTTAAGCAGTTTGAGTTACCAACAGCAGCTCTTAATGTCGAGTCTGACTGTCATGCACACACAGACCGAGCTAATCAACAGCAGACCACATGAACACTGGACCGCCACATGGAGTAATATTTATATTTATGCTGACAAACAGAGCTACATGCATTAACTTGACACATGATACAGATTCTCCGAGATCTGCTGACCTCACACATCTATCCACATGGACTAGAACGAGAATGTGAGAAAACTCTCGATCAGAAAGACAAATGAGAGCACTGCAGGCATGACATAAGGACTGATAATAAAAGCAGCGGTGCATCATTACATCATGACACAGGAAGACGTTCAGCACACACTGTAACCATTATCAGGAGATATCTGTTCATATAAACACTGTGGCAGTGCCAGCATGTCTCCTGCAACACTGTGTAACGTAGCGGGAAAAAGCCACATGAGATCTGATCACAGATTTCCAGAAATGTGATTTCACATGCTTGAAACTGATTTTTTTCGCCATTCAGACAAGCTAAATATGATCAGATTCCAATCAGACATGCACAAAAATCTAAACATCACCTTAGTTTGAAGTAACTACTATTGACGAGTTTAAACGACACGATTTTAAGCCAGATATTCGCTCGCCAACAGTTTTGTTGAGATCGCCGAAAAAGCCTGAAATCGTAGGCAAATCGGACGAAGAACGCAATGTATGAACTATCAAAGACATGATCTGAGAGAAGCGCCAACGTGTCGCCGATGGCCGCGTGATATCTAGCATGCTAAATATCTGGACCTGTCTGAGATACCAGATTGTGCAAATATGTTTTGACTGAATACAGCTGGGAAGGAGGTATTGCCCCAAGTGAAGGAGTTCAAGTACCCCGAGGTCCGAGTGAGGGGACAATGGAGCGGGAGGTTGGCGGAGAATCGGGGCAGCGGGGGCGGTATTGTACTCACTCTATCGCACCGAAAAGAGAGCTGAGCCGGAAGGCAAATCTCTCGATCTACCGGTCAATTTTTGTTCCTGCCCTCACCTATGGTCATGAAGGTTGGGTCATGACTGAAAGAACTAGGTCACGAGTACAAGCGGCCGAAATGGGCTTCCTCAGAAGGGTGGCGGGCTTCTCCCTTAGAGATGAGGAGCTCAGTCATCCGTGAGGAGCTCGGAGTAGAGCCGCTGATCCTTTGCGTTGAAAGGAGCCAGTTGAGGTGGTTTGGGCATCTGGTAAGGATGCCCCCTGGGCGCCTCCCTAGGGAGGTGTATCAGGCAGGTCCAGCTGGGAGGAGGCCTCAGGGAAGACCCAGAACTAGGTGGAGAGATTAAATCTCCACACTGGCCTGGGAACGCCTCAGGGTCCCCCAGTCAGAGCTGGTTAATGTGGCTCGGGATAGGGAAGTTTGGGGTCCCCTGCTGGAGCTGCTGCCCCCGCGACCCGACTTCAGATAAGCGGTTGAAGATGGACGGATGGATGGATGAATAAAACTGCACATTTAATTTCCATTAAAACACAATGAATAAAACAATAGGGATGCACCGATACCTGGATCGGTATCGGCTCCGACCAGCCGATCCGAATCCAATACTGTCCGTTATTCATGTTTGTTACTATCATGTTACAAAAATGACATAAAAGAACCATAAAGGCACCACTAAAGTAGTCCATATGCAACCCGATATCACGCCGAGGCGTGAAATAGACACGCCGGTCCACTCGCGGATGCGTGTCGGTGTCACGCTTTGCCTCCTCTAGGCGTGTACATGACACGCGCGCGTCTACGTAGAATACCGGCAGGGGGCGATCGTTTCCTCAACGCCAACAACTCTCCGCGCACCAAAGAGGAAGCGATACCGTTGTCGTCGCGTTGCACGTTCGTGCGGGCGGGATGCCGGCCAATTTCGCCGGTTACTTTCACTTGTGACAAATAAAGGTTCATTATAGTGCTGCTTTCATGAAGAAATCCTAACGTTGCTGTAGCCTAACGTTGTTATATGTGTGTGTGTGTGGGCTGTCGAGTATCTTGTGCTGATGTAAATAAATAAATAAATATATATATATATATATATATATTTATTTAAAAAGTGTATTTATGTACAAAAATATATATCCTGCTAACCGGAACTGGAGAACGCGATATATCGCTTCCTCTTTGGTGCGCGGAGAGTTGTTGGCGTTGAGGAAACGATCGCCCCCAGCCGGTATTCTACGTAGACGCGCGCGTGTCATGTACACACCTAGAGGAGGCAAAGCGTGAAATAGACACGCATCCGCGAGTGGACCGGCGTGTCTATTTCACGCCTCGGCGTGATACCGGGTTGCCATATGACTCGAGCGTTTTATTCAAAGCCACTTGAAGACATCCAATAACTTTGTGAATGGTAAAAAGCCGTGTTTAATAAGTAAATATTTAGTATGCATGCGCAGCGTGTTTGAGTGAATGGTGCGGCTCTGTTGACACACATACATAGCACGTGCAGGCTGGTGATGCACTCGTGCAATGATGGACAATATGTGACTCACGGACAACATCAGATGTGATTCAAGCTGCAGAGACCATCAGTCCAGCAAACACACAAACACTGAGATCAAATATGATTTCAGACGGATTACTGACAATCTGCAAACGCTCTAATCTGTGTTTCTGCTCTACACACATCAGGAAACTGCATTTGTGTTCTGCTTGAGGGAAACACGGATTGAGCGGTGACTTTACTCACATGATGGCATGTGCTTTTGATCAAAGGATGATTTCAGATGAAGCTATCAGGATATCCAGTAAAGCGCTGCATTTGTATAATCAGAATGAGCGTTGACAATCCTCAGATGGACTTTAATCCCGGTTCGAGGAGCTCAATCTGGTTTTCCGATGCGCAGTGATTTATTAATTCACTGGCAATGTCCCGTAACCCATCATGCATGTTCTGTTAGCATGGAGTCCTGCAGGGTTTCACCTCAACTCTGCATACAAAACACACATACACTCACGGCTGTAACTGATGTGTTTGCGTGCGCTGTTCTCCGCCTGAGATTCAGTGATGTTTGAGCTGCACTCAAGCTGGACAAACAGCAGTTTAATAGCTGGAAAATCACAGGTTTATTTAGGCATCTGTGCCACCTGTAAAGTGGCATCTCTATGATTGGGCTTCCTGAGTGTAATTTATCATCAGTCTTTGGAAATCAGCACTCATGCCTTCCAATACAAGTTTCTGGTCTAATATCTGTCTGCGTAATTGCTCCACCCCTGAATCGACTTTCCATTTCAGCTGATGTCATCAAGCCCGAAGTGCTAGAAACCTATTCTTTTTGCTAAGTTTTTTATTATTATTATTATTCCACCATAAAACTGATCAGGCAGATCAAACCATAAGGCCTAGAGACTTGAAACTTGGTCAGATGGTAGAAGACTCGGACTCGGCCAAATCAGTCAATAGGGGGCGCTACAGCGATCACAAACGCGTAACTGCTCACAACTCCCAGACCATTTGTCATACACTCAAGACCTTTATATCGTTGGAATCCTTGACTCAAACCAAACTAAACATATATCTTCAATAAACATTTCCGCCATCTTGGATTTTTCATAAAACCTACTTTTCAAACCAGTCCTAGGTTTTTCATCCGATGGGGACCAAACCAGTGCCAAATGATTCTAGAGTCTCATTATCAAAAAAAGTCTGAACTTTCGACTTGAGCTAGTAATGGTATGCAAAAACATTGGCCAATTTTACGTATACGCCAGTAGCGAGCCTCTCCGCCCCTGGCAGCATCTCCTCCATCCCCCGGCAGACAGGCGCAGCTGCTCCTTTGGGCGGACAGCAATGGCGAGGACTCCACGACATCACGTCCATCCTCCTTCCGGGTTCCAGCACCAATGTAACATGGTTCAAATGGGCAAGAGACGGCGGGAACCAGCTGAACGGTCATATTTAATGAAACACAAAGACACAAAACATAACACCAGTGCCGAATTCTCAGAGTAAGCTGGTTCGATCCCCACAGACACCACCATTGTGTCCTTGAGTAAGACACTTAACTCCAGGTTACTCCGGGGGGATTGTCCCTGTAATAAGTGCACTGTAAGTCACTTTGGATAAAAGCGTCTGCCAAATGCATAAATGTAAATGTTTATATAATCGTACACCTGAAGAACAAATGCTAGCGCTGCAGCATTGTTTAACAGTTGGGTTGCTAGGAGACATAGCGCTGCAGCATTGTTTATCAGTTGGGTTGCTAGGAGACATAGCGCTGCAGCATTGTTTATCAGTTGGGTTGCTAGGAGACACAGCGCTGCAGCATTGTTTAACAGCTGGGTTGCTAGGAGACATAGCGCTGCAGCGTTGTTTATCAGTTGGTTTGCTAGGAGACATAGCGCTGCAGCATTGTTTATCAGCTGGGTTGCTAGGAGACATAGCGCTGCAGCATTGTTTAACAGCTGGGTTGCTAGGAGACATAGCGCTGCAGCATTGTTTATCAGTTGGGTTGCTAGGAGACATAGCGCTGCAGCATTGTTTATCAGTTGGGTTGCTAGGAGACATAGCGCTGTAGCATTGTTTATCAGCTGGGTTGCTAGGAGACATAGCGCTGCAGCATTGTTTATCAGCTGGGTTGCTAGGAGACATAGCGCTGCAGCATTGTTTATCAGTTGGGTTGCTAGGAGACATAGCGCTGCAGCATTGTTTATCAGCTGGGTTGCTAGGAGACATAGCGCTGCAGCATTGTTTATCAGTTGGGTTGCTAGGAGACATAGCGCTGCAGCATTGTTTATCAGTTGGGTTGCTAGGAGACATAGCGCTGCAGCATTGTTTATCAGCTGGGTTGCTAGGAGACATAGCGCTGCAGCATTGTTTATCAGTTGGGTTGCTAGGAGACATAGCGCTGCAGCATTGTTTATCAGCTGGGTTGCTAGGAGACATAGCGCTGCAGCATTGTTTATCAGTTGGGTTGCTAGGAGACATAGCGCTGCAGCATTGTTTATCAGTTGGGTTGCTAGGAGACATAGCGCTGCAGCATTGTTTATCAGCTGGGTTGCTAGGAGACATAGCGCTGCAGCGTTGTTTATCAGTTGGTTTGCTAGGAGACATAGCGCTGCAGCATTGTTTATCAGCTGGGTTGCTAGGAGACATAGCGCTGCAGCATTGTTTATCAGCTGGGTTGCTAGGAGACATAGCGCTCCAGCGTTGTTTATCAATTGGGTTGCTAGGAGACATAGCACTGCAGCATTGTTTATCAGTTGGGTTGCTAGGAGACATAGCGCTGCAGCATTGTTTATCAGTTTGGTTGCTAGGAGACATAGCACTGCAGCATTGTTTATCAGTTTGGTTGCTAGGAGACATAGCACTGCAGCATTGTTTATCAGTTGGTTTGCTAGGAGACATAGCGCTGCAGCATTGTTTATCAGCTGGGTTGCTAGGAGACATAGCGCTGCAGCATTGTTTATCAGTTGGATCGCTAGGAGACATAGCGCTGCAGCATTGTTTATCAGCTGGGTTGCTAGGAGACATAGCGCTGCAGCATTGTTTATCAGCTGGGTTGCTAGGAGACATAGCTCTGCAGTACTGTGTATCAATTGGGTTGCTAGGAGACATAGCGCTGCAGCATTGTTTATCAGTTGGGTTGCTAGGAGACATAGCGCTGCGTTGTTTATCAGCTGGGTTGCTAGGAGACATAGCGCTGCAGCATTGTTTATCAGTTGGGTTGCTAGGAGACATAGCGCTGCGTTGTTTATCAGTTGGGTTGCTAGGAGACATAGCACTGCAGCATTGTTTATCAGTTGGGTTGCTAGGAGATAGTGCTGCAGCATTGTTTATCAGTTGGATCACTAGGAGACATAGCGCTGCAGCATTGTTTATCAGCTGGGTTGCTAGGAGACATAGCGCTGCAGCATTGTTTATCAGCTGGGTTGCTAGGAGACATAGCTCTGCAGTATTGTGTATCAATTGGGTTGCTAGGAGACATAGCGCTGCAGCATTGTTTATCAGTTGGTTGCTAGGAGACATAGCGCTGCGTTGTTTATCAGCTGGGTTGCTAGGAGACATAGCGCTGCAGCATTGTTTATCAGTTGGGTTGCTAGGAGACATAGCGCTGCGTTGTTTATCAGTTGGGTTGCTAGGAGACATAGCACTGCAGCATTGTTTATCAGTTGGACCGCTAGGAGACATAGCGCTGCAGCATTGTTTATCAGTTGGGTTGCTAGGAGACATAGCGCTGCAGCATTGTTTATCAGCTGGGTTGCTAGGAGACATAGCGCTGTAGCATTGTTTATCAGTTGGGCTGCTAGGAGACATAGCGCTGCAGCATTGTTTATCAGCTGGGTTGCTAGGAGACATAGCGCTGCAGCATTTTTTATCAGCTGGGTTGCTAGGAGACATAGCGCTGCAGCATTGTTTATCAGTTCGGGTGCTAGGAGACATAGCGCTGCAGCATTGTTTATCAGTTGGGTTGCTAGGAGACATAGCGCTGCGTTGTTTATCAGCTGGGTTGCTAGGAGACATAGCGCTGCAGCATTGTTTATCAGTTGGGTTGCTAGGAGACATAGCGCTGCGTTGTTTATCAGTTGGGTTGCTAGGAGACATAGCACTGCAGCATTGTTTATCAGTTGGATCGCTAGGAGACATAGCGCTGCGTTGTTTATCAGTTGGGTTGCTAGGAGACATAGCGCTGCGTTGTTTATCAGTTGGGTTGCTAGGAGACATAGCACTGCAGCATTGTTTATCAGTTGGATCGCTAGGAGACATAGCGCTGCGTTGTTTATCAGTTGGGTTGCTAGGAGACAGCGCTGCGTTGTTTATCAGCTGGGTTGCTAGGAGACATAGCGCTGCAGCATTGTTTATCAGTTGGGTTGCTAGGAGACATAGCGCTGCAGCATTGTTTATCAGTTGGGTTGCTAGGAGACATAGCGCTGTAGCATTGTTTATCAGTTGGATCGCTAGGAGACATAGCGCTGCAGCATTGTTTATCAGCTGGGTTGCTAGGAGACATAGCGCTGCAGCATTGTTTATCAGCTGGGTTGCTAGGAGACATAGCGCTGCAGCATTGTTTATCAGCTGGGTTGCTAGGAGACATAGCGCTGCAGCATTGTTTATCAGCTGGGTTGCTAGGAGACATAGCACTGCAGCATTGTTTATCAGCTGGGTTGCTAGGAGACATAGCGCTGCAGCATTGTTTATCAGTTGGATCGCTAGGAGACATAGCGCTGCGTTGTTTATCAGCTGGGTTGCTAGGAGACATAGCGCTGCAGCATTGTTTATCAGTTGGGCTGCTAGGAGACATAGCGCTGCAGCATTGTTTATCAGCTGGGTTGCTAGGAGACATAGCGCTGCAGCATTGTTTATCAGTTGGATCGCTAGGAGACATAGCGCTGCGTTGTTTATCAGCTGGGTTGCTAGGAGACATAGCGCTGCAGCATTAAAAAAAATTACAAATTTATCGATTCACAACCCTCATTTTTAATAAGTTGCGTGTCCAAAACACAGCGCTCCTGCACATGATGCTGAATATACAGCAAGATGTGATGCAACAGTTAAGCACATGTAAAAACGCATTTGGTGTGAACAGCCCCTAACACAACCAGATGTTCACTCACCTAGAAGAGTTGTACCACCACTAAAGGACTAATTAGACTTGGCTTACCGAAATAAACACATTTTTAATGTAATTACAGTATGTAAACGCTATAACAAAAAACATCACATTCATGCTTTTAAACTCCAGCACACAACTGAAGTGAGGTGTTTTCTGTGCTAATCGACAGAATGACACACATGCTAACAATAAAGCTTGACTTGTTTTGAGCACGGGACATTCCTTTAAGAAGATGAGACACATTCTGCTCATTATTTGCTGCACTATCCAGACGGGACTCTTGAACACAGCTGCACATTTCCCTCGGGAGACTACAAGAGACCAGACGAGTTTAGATGAGCACGTTTTATCTTCTTAAGACTCCAACGAGACAGGAAACCTTCTCAATTATTAAGGTGGAGAGTCCAGATGTCTCCCACGCTAACAGAGCACAGCTGCGACCTGACTGAACATCCACAGAGCAACAAACCACCAGAGACCACAAGAAGAAAGAGAGAAACAGACAGTCTGTAGACGTCTTCACACAGTGATGAGTGCAGATTTGCCCACTGAGACTCTTGATTACAACCGTCTGACTTTAAACAGACAAATCAACAAACTGCAGAGAGGAACCTGTATAATCACTTCCCCAGCTAGTGTGTCAAAGATAGTTTGGTGTATAACAATTTACATAAGTGCAAATAAGATATATAATAATTAATAATTAATAGACCACGAGGAGGTTACCCCATGTGACTCTACCCTCCCTAGCAACCGGGACCAATTTGGTTACCCCATGTGACTCTACCCTCCCTAGCAACCGGGCCAATTTGGTTACCCCATGTGACTCTACCCTCCCTAGCAACCGGGCCAATTTGGTTACCCCATGTGACTCTACCCTCCCTAGCAACCGGGCCAATTTGGTTACCCCATGTGACTCCACCCTCCCTAGCAACCGGGCCAATTTGGTTAGCCCATGTGACTCTACCCTCCCTAGCAACCGGGACAATTTGGTTGCTAAGGAGACCTGACTGGAGTCACTCAGCACGCCCTGGGATACAAACTCACGACTCCAGGTGTGATAGTCAGCGGAAATACTCGCTGAGATACCCAGACACTGATGGGGGCATTACTAATGTATCTTCAAGTTATTTATTATTTTAAGTTATTTTTTAATATAATTAAATGTGCTAAATTAACAGCCCTAATTAAAATACTTTCTTGTGTCCAAGCTTAATACACAGAGACAACTATTAGTCATTTGTAGGTCTATTCTCCCAAAAAACGTGTAACAAAAAACATTGATCTGTTTGTTAGAGCAGTCCGACGTGTCAACTTCTGACTCAACTAATTGGAATTGGTCTCGGTCAGCATCTCAGGTGTTCTGGTAATATTCCTGGGTTTTAAGGCAGTCTGGTCTTCACTCTTTGGGTCACTGACTGTTCTGGGAAGTTCAGAGGTGCTTTACATATATCCAAACAGATTAAAGATCCATTTGTTAGAGTAGGAGATTTACATCCCTCAGCAAGAAAATCCTCAAAATTCAACTGAACTCGTTGTCGAAAGCAACCCAAAGGAAAATCCCATCACAGCAGTGATCTTATTCATTTAATGGATATTACTGCACCAGATCTGGCGCAATGTTTGGTGTGTCATGGGAATATGACACTGTCTGTCTGTCTGTCTGATCTATCTATCTGTCTGTCTCTATGTCTGTCTCTGTCTGATCTAACTATCTATCTGTCTGTCTGTCTGATCTATCTATCTGTCTGTCTCTCTGTCTGTCTCTGTCTGATCTAACTATCTATCTGTCTGTCTGTCTGATCTATCTATCTGTCTGTCTCTATGTCTGTCTCTGTCTGATCTAACTATCTATCTGTCTGTCTGTCTGATCTAACTATCTATCTGTCTGTCTGTCTGATCTATCTATCTGTCTGTCTCAATGTCTGTCTCTGTCTGATCTAACTATCTATCTGTCTGTCTGTCTGATCTATCTATCTGTCTGTCTCTCTGTCTGTCTCTGTCTGATCTAACTATCTATCTGTCTGTCTCTATGTCTGTCTCTGTCTGATCTATCTATCTGTCTGTCTGTCTCTATGTCTGTCTCTGTCTGATCTAACTATCTATCTGTCTGTCTGTCTGATCTATCTATCTGTCTGTCTCTGTCTGATCTAACTATCTATCTGTCTGTCTGTCTGATCTATCTATCTGTCTGTCTCTGTCTGATCTAACTATCTATCTGTCTGTCTGTCTGATCTATCTATCTGTCTGTCTCTGTCTGATCTAACTATCTATCTGTCTGTCTGTCTGATCTATCTATCTGTCTGTCTCTATGTCTGTCTCTGTCTGATCTAACTATCTATCTGTCTGTCTGTCTGATCTATCTATCTGTCTGTCTCTCTGTCTGTCTCTGTCTGATCTAACTATCTATCTGTCTGTCTCTATGTCTGTCTCTGTCTGATCTAACTATCTATCTGTCTGTCTGTCTGATCTATCTAGCTGTCTGTCTCTATGTCTGTCTCTGTCTGATCTAACTATCTATCTGTCTGTCTGTCTGATCTAACTATCTATCTGTCTGTCTGTCTGATCTATCTATCTGTCTGTCTCTGTCTGATCTAACTATCTATCTGTCTGTCTGTCTGATCTATCTATCTGTCTGTCTCTCTGTCTGTCTCTGTCTGATCTATCTAACTATCTATCTGTCTGTCTGTCTATCTATCTATCTGTCTGTCTATCTGTTTATCTATCTGTCTGTCTATCTGTCTGATCTATCTATCTGTCTGTCTCTGTCTGATCTATCTATCTATCTGTCTATCTGTCTGTCTGTCTATCTGTCTGATCTATCTATCTGTCTGTCTCTCTGTCTGTCTATCTATCTGTCTGTCTGATCTATCTGTCTATCTATCTGTCTGTCTGATCTATCTATCTATCTGTCTGACTGTCTATCTATCTATCTATCTGTCTATCAATCTATCTATCTATCAATCTGTCTGTCTATCTGTCTGTCTGTCTATCTAACTGTCTATCTGTCTGTCTATCTATCTATTTCTCTGTCTATCTATCTGTCTGTCTGATCTATTTATCTGTCAATCTATCTGTCTGTCTATCTATCTATCTGTCTGATCTATCTATCTATCTGTCTGATCTATCTGTCTGTCTGTCTATCTATCTGTCTGTCTGTCTATCTATCTGTCTGCCTGTCTCTGTCTGTCTGTCTATCTATTTATCTATCTGTCTGTCTGACTATATCTGTCTGTCTATCTATCTATTTCTCTGTCTATCTATCTGTCTGATCTATCTATCTGTCTGCCTGTCTCTGTCTGTCTGTCTATCTGTCTATCTATCTGTCTGTCTGATCTATCTATCTATCTGTCTGACTGTCTATCTATCTATCTATCTGTCTATCAATCTATCTATCTATCAATCTGTCTGTCTATCTGTCTGTCTGTCTATCTAACTGTCTATCTGTCTGTCTATCTATCTATTTCTCTGTCTATCTATCTGTCTGTCTGATCTATTTATCTGTCAATCTATCTGTCTGTCTATCTATCTATCTGTCTGATCTATCTATCTATCTGTCTGATCTATCTGTCTGTCTGTCTATCTATCTGTCTGTCTGTCTATCTATCTGTCTGCCTGTCTCTGTCTGTCTGTCTATCTATTTATCTATCTGTCTGTCTGACTATATCTGTCTGTCTATCTATCTATTTCTCTGTCTATCTATCTGTCTGATCTATCTATCTGTCTGCCTGTCTCTGTCTGTCTGTCTATCTATCTATCTGTCTGTCTATCTATCTATTTCTCTGTCTATCTATCTGTCTGATCTATCTATCTGTCTGTCTGTCTGTCTGATCTATCTATCTATTTCTCTGTCTATCTATCTATCTGTCAATCTATCTGTCTGTCTATCAATCTATCTGTCTGTCTGATCTATCTATCTATCTGTCTGATCTATCTGTCTATCTATCTGTCTGTCTGTCTGTCTATCTATCTATTTCTCTGTCTATCTATCTGTCTGATCTATCTATCTGTCTGTCTGATCTATCTATCTGTCAATCTATCTGTCTGTCTATCTATCTATCTGTCTGTCTGATCTATCTATCTGTCTATCTATCTCTCTCTCTCTCCATCTATCTATCTGTCTGTGTGCCTGTCTGTCTGACTATCTCTTTATTCTTCTACAGTTGCCCATCAATCAGGAAATTCTGCTGCTCCACTGATGTGAAAACACAATCATGTGAACAAGTGAAATTAGTTTAGGTGCTTTATAATCCATCACCACAGTCTTTATTTGTGTCTCAGAACAGCAGCTAGTCAACATCATGTTTAATACTTTGAACATGAAGCTAAATGTCATTACAGACCGTGAGGAGACACGCCAACAACATCAAACACATGCATGATGTGCTCCACGGATCCACACTGCTAACAGGAAGAACAATCCACATTTAATCACATTTAATCACATTTTCACATAAGACAGAATGAAAAGCTCACAGATGAGTTTTAAAGAGCGATAGCAACATCTGACTTACACTTAATGTCAGTAAATGTAGTTCTGTGTAAAATAAGATGGAAATGACCCATTGCTAAGCTCCGCCCTTAAAACATCACTGTCCAATCCTACCTTAGCAACTGTCCATCACATTATTAGACAAGCCTTTTCTCTTCACTAATGAATGTCTATGGGTGTCATGTGTGTTTGATTGGACAGTTAACCCATAGAGACCCAAGCTATTATAAACTGATTATAAACAATGGTGCTTTTTTTATGCATATTTTGTTTTGGGTGAATTTGGGGGAAATTTGGCTCTGTAAGTTGACATTTATTGGGGGATGTAATCATTTTTCAATCAGTAAACATTTCGGGATTAAAGAAAAACACCTGTGGTTTAGTTCAGAGTGTCAGCTATTGTCATGTGTGGTTTTTACACATATTTATTGAACATTAGATGCGGTTTAATGGCTGTGAAGTCTCTGACGGTTACACAGAATTTCTAAATCCAGACCTCCATTCACTGTACACCATTATGCCCCATTTCTCCACATATCACATCTTAACGATCCAACACTTTCACTAGTGATGCAAAACTTCCCAGCATGCTGAATATTCTCTCTGGATCACATTCAGACACTTCGATAAATCAAGACTTCCAGAAACTTCCATTCAGTTCAGTGGAGCCATCGGCATAATGGAGTTCTCCATGTTCCGTCTGGATAAAGGATAAACTCTCATAACAGACGATCAATACTGATGATTTGGATCTGCAGCGCTCGTGTTTCAGCTCTGAGTGTTGGGTGGAAATCCAAACAAGAGACCGTCATGAGGGGATGGATTCATTTATCTGAACTTACCACTCAGGGAGAAAGGACCATTCCGGGTTTAATACAAGTTAAGCTCAGTTGACAGCTTTTGTGTCATGATGTTTTTCAAATAAAAGGAGGGACGAGTCCAAATTAATGTTTTGTGCTAATCAACATTATGGCACCAATGCTGTTGATTGAGCTGAACTTGTGTTGAACCGGAATATTCCTTTAATAAACCAACATGTTTACAGATTCACAGTCGTGCTGGTTAAACGAGGAGGTTAGCAGAGATTTGCAGAATGATTTCTGTTTTTAATCACTTTGCAATGCAAGACTTCAGCATTTGTGCCGTTTAATCCAGAGCAGTCAGTTCAGAAGATTAAATATAAGCCAAAGAGGTTAAAATCAGGACATACTGCACCACCAGTTCAGATGAATATACAGTACCATCTATCTGTCTGTCTATCTATCTGTCTGTCTGTCTGTCTGTCTATCTGTGTGTCTGTCTGTCTATCTGTCTGTCTGTGTGTCTGTCTGTCTATCTGTGTGTCTGTCTGTCTATCTATCTATCTGTCTGTCTGTCTGTCTGTCTATCTGTCTGTCTGTCTGTCTATCTGTCTATCTGTGCGTCTGTCTGTCTATCTGTCTGTCTGTGTGTCTGTCTGTCTATCTGTGTGTCTGTCTGTCTATCTATCTGTCTGTCTGTGTGTCTGTCTGTCTATCTGTCTGTCTGTGTGTCTGTCTGTCTATCTGTGTGTCTGTCTGTTTATCTGTGTGTCTGTCTGTCTGTGTGTCTGTCTGTCTATCTGTGTGTCTGTCTGTCTATCTATCTGTCTGTCTGTCTGTCTATCTGTGTGTCTGTCTGTCTGTGTGTCTGTCTGTGTGTCTGTCTGTCTATCTGTGTGTCTGTCTGTCTATCTATCTGTCTGTCTGTCTGTGTGTCTATCTGTCTGTGTGTCTGTCTGTCTATCTGTCTGTCTGTGTGTCTGTCTGTCTATCTGTGTGTCTGTCTGTTTATCTGTGTGTCTGTCTGTCTGTGTGTCTATCTGTCTGTCTGTGTGTCTGTCTGTCTATCTGTGTGTCTGTCTGTCTATCTATCTGTCTGTCTGTCTGTGTGTCTATCTGTCTGTGTGTCTGTCTGTCTGTGTGTCTGTCTGTCTATCTGTCTGTCTGTGTGTCTGTCTGTCTATCTGTGTGTCTGTCTGTTTATCTGTGTGTCTGTCTGTCTGTGTGTCTATCTGTCTGTGTGTCTATCTGTCTGTGTGTCTGTCTGTCTGTCTGTTTATCTGTCTGTGTGTCTATCTGTCTGTGTGTCTGTCTGTTTATCTGTGTGTCTGTCTGTTTATCTGTGTGTCTATCTGTCTGTGTGTCTGTCTGTCTGTCTGTCTGTTTATCTGTGTGTCTGTTTATCTGTGTGTCTATCTGTCTGTGTGTCTATCTGTCTATCTGTGTGTCTGTCTGTCTATCTATCTGTCTGTCTGTCTGTCTATCTGTGTCTGTCTGTGTGTCTGTCTGTCTATCTGTGTGTCTGTCTGTTTATCTGTGTGTCTGTCTGTCTGTGTGTCTATCTGTCTGTGTGTCTATCTGTCTGTGTGTCTGTCTGTCTGTCTGTTTATCTGTGTGTCTGTTTATCTGTGTGTCTATCTGTCTGTGTGTCTATCTGTCTGTGTGTCTGTCTGTCTGTGTGTCTATCTGTCTGTCTATCTGTCTGTGTGTCTGTCTGTCTGTCTATCTGTCTGTGTGTCTGTCTGTCTGTCTGTTTATCTGTGTGTCTGTCTGTGTGTCTGTCTGTTTATCTGTGTGTCTGTCTGTGTGTCTGTCTGTCTGTCTGTTTATCTGTGTGTCTGTCTGTCTGTCTGTCTGTGTGTCTGTCTGTGTGTCTGTCTGTCTGTTTATCTGTGTGTCTGTCTGTCTGTGTGTCTATCTGTCTGTCTATCTGTCTGTGTGTCTGTCTGTCTGTCTATGTGTCTGTCTGTGTCTGTCTATCTGTCTGTTTATCTGTGTGTCTGTCTGTCTGTCTGTCTGTTTATCTGTGTGTCTGTCTGTCTGTCTGTCTGTGTGTCTGTTTGTCTATCTGTCTGTCTGTGTGTCTGTCTGTCTATCTGTCTGTGTGTCTGTCTATCTGTCTGTCTGTGTGTCTGTCTGTCTGTTTGTCTATCTGTCTGTGTGTCTGTCTATCTGTCTGTCTGTCTGTGTGTCTGTCTGTCTGTTTGTCTATCTGTCTGTCTGTCTGTCTATCTATCTGTCTGTGTGTCTGTCTGTCTGTCTATCTATCTGTGTGTTTATCTATCTGTCTGTCTATCTGTCTGTGTGTCTGTCTGTGTGTCTGTCTATCTGTTTATCTGTCTGTCTGTCTATCTGTTTATCTGTCTGTCTGTCTATCTGTGTGTCTGTCTGTCTGTCTATCTATCTGTCTGTGTGACTGTTTATCTGTCTGTCTGTGTGTCTGTCTGTCTATCTGTGTGTCTGTGTGTTTATCTGTCTGTATGTCTGTCTGTCTGTCTATCTATCTATCTATCTAACTGTCTGTCTGTTGTTCTATCTATCTGTCTATCTATCTAACTGTCTGTTGTTCTATCTATCTGTCTATCTATCTAACTGTCTATCTGTTGTTCTATCTATCTGTCTATCTATCTATCTGTCTATCTATCTAACTGTCTATCTGTTGTTCTATCTATCTGTCTATCTATCTAACTGTCTATCTGTTCTTCTATCTATCTGTCTATCTATCTAACTGTCTGTCTGTTGTTCTATCTATCTGTCTGTCTGTCTATCTATCAAACTGTCTGTCTGTTGTTCTATCTATCTGTCTGTCTGTCTGTCTATCTAACTGTCTGTCTGTCTAATATAAAAATAAATACAGAACAGGTTCAGAACTGCTGAAGACCACAGTGTTTAAATAACTGACATATACTTAAACATACATGTACACACATGTCCTGAGGGTCACTGTGGTGGACATTGGGGTGGCACACGGGGGTGGCACATATAACACAGATTCACCCGCTGTCTCTCAGGCTGTGACATGTATCTTACAGCCAGTGCTGCTGTGTGTCCCTCTCCAAGTATTATATTCATTTGTGCTTGTTCTGTCATTGTTGTAAATGTGTCTAAGCTGTTTGTTAATTCAGTTATATAAATGTCCCTTGTGTCTTTCAATT
>JAVLUX010000037.1:28535000-28557500 GCA_032164185.1 Moxostoma hubbsi | reverse complement strand
TTGGAAGTGAAAAATTAATCAACATTATGCACAAATACTGTCCATTGAGATTAACGTGTGTTCCTTTAATAAAACAGGCAGAACTCACAGTTTGACTGGGAAACCCATGTAGAATAAAGGTTATCTGGGAATACTGTAGGTCTGTCTGAAGCACTCTGCAGGTCACATCTTTGCTGACTAAAAGCATTCCTAAACTTGGAACTGTTATGCAGCACCTTCTGTAACAGTTACAGCAGATTTTCCACCTAAAATATTTATATTGTAATCTGATTATTGACACAACGGCAAGGAAATGAACAGGGAGCATAACCCATATTTCTCCCTCTTCTGACAGTTTGGACATTATCGTTGTACATTTCTTTAAACAGAATGAAATGCTTTAGAATCATCAAACCAACAAACACCACAAAAACATCACAGACTTCATCAAATCCAGCGCGAACACTTACGGATGTTTGTGCCGTCGTTTTCCCTCCAAAGCGATGTCACTTCCTGGAGGATGATGTCACTAACTGGCTTTAAAGGGATATTACAAAAGACTAAAAGGAAGGAAATGGATGTTAAGGGAAAAATGGATGAAAAAAAGGTTTAAATAAACTGTTGTTTTGTCATTTTAGAAGTAAGTGCTTAACACCCAGTGAGTGACAAACCAAAGTAGTGACATGATTTAATATTCACCCCCATGATCACTTAATGGGGATGTTGTGATAAACGATTATGATTGACAGCTTTAATAAACATGAGTTTAATATGTTAACACATGATGGGTCCATGACACCCACAGTATAGCAGAATTGACACAGTTGACATGTTTGCATCTTATACTTTGTGTTTTGCTGGTTTCTTGAGTTTAATGAGCAGCAGGAAGCAGCATGTATAGAGTGAATAATGATATTATCTCTGTAGACATTGACACCAGTAACGTAAGCACAGTCACATGTGCTCAGTGAAAGTAGAACTGCTGTTTTAATAGCATTCATATGTTAATTAGCAGTATTTGATTGGTCCGTTGACAGGTAGTATGGGTAGTATTCAAAAAGGTTTACAACAACATTGTAACACTGTAACAAAGACAAACTACCACACAAGTGTTTGTTTGTAAGACATCAAGAGCTGCTTGTCCAAACAGATCAGGCAGCGTTCCATTTAACTCCGAGCGTCGGAATTTCTCACTTCCCATTTGGAAAAGAGCAACAGAACTCCACTCGAACTCCTTCACACTGCAACAAAATAACATTCTAACTGAATATTTATGTCCTAATTTCTGTAAAAATATCGAAACATCCTTAAAATAAGTAAAGATAAACACTTGAGCAGCAGATTGGCGTAATGTATTAAGTCTTGTTTATAGAGAAATCTAACAAAATTTGGTGGGGTTTTTGCTTAAAACAAGAATTCACTATTTGCCAATGGGTTAAGAAAAATAAACTTGCTTTCCCTTTTAATCAAGGTTTTTTGGGGGAGGTCTTACCCAATTGGCAGCCATTTTTTTTCATTGTATCCCATTTTTCTGTCCTATGTTGGAACGGCCAGTTCCCACTACTTAATAGGTCCTCGTGGTGGTGCGGTTACTCACCTCAATCCGGGTGGAGGATGAGTCTCAGTTGCCGCCGCTTCTGAGACCGTCAATCTGCGCATCTTATCACGTGACTCGTTGTGCATGACACCGCGGAGACTCACAGCATGTGGAGACTCATGCTACTCTCCACGATCCACACACAACTCACCACACGCCCCATTGAGAGAACCACTAATCACCACCACGAGGAGGTTACCCCATGTGACTCTACCCTCCCTAGCAACCGGGACAATTTGGTTACCCCATGTGACTCTACCCACCCTAGCAACCGGGACAATATGGTTACCCCATGTGACTCTACCCTCCCTAGCAACCTGGTCAATTTGGTTACCCCATGTGACTCTACCCTCCCTAGCAACCGGGCCAATTTGGTTACCCCATGTGACTCTACCCTCCCTAGCAACCGGGACAATATGGTTACCCCATGTGACTCTACCCTCCCTAGCAACCTGGTCAATTTGGTTACCCCATGTGACTCTACCCTCCCTAGCAACCTGGACAATTTGGTTACCCCATGTGACTCCACCCTCCCTAGCAACCGGGCCAATTTGGTTACCCCATGTGACTCTACCCTCCCTAGCAACCGGGCCAATTTGGTTACCACATGTGACTCTACCCTCCCTAGCAACTGGGCCAATTTGGTTACCCCATGTGACTCTACCCTCCCTAGCAACCGGGCCAATTTGGTTACCCCATGTGACTCTACTCTCCCTAGCAACCGGGCCAATTTGGTTACCCCATGTGACTCTACCCTCCCTAGCAACTGGGACAAATTGGTTACCCCATGTGACTCTACCCTCCCTAGCAACTGGGCCAATTTGGTTACCCCATGTGACTCTACCCTCCCTAGCAACCGGGCCAATTTGGTTACCCCATGTGACTCTATTCTCCCTAGCAACCGGGCCAATTTGGTTACCCCATGTGACTCTACCCTCCCTAGCAACAGGCCCAATTTGGTTACCCCATGTGACTCTACCCTCCCTAGCAACCGGGACAATTTGGTTACCCCATGTGACTCTACCCTCCCTAGGAACCAGGACAATTTGGTTACCCCATGTGACTCTACCATCCCTAGCAACCGGGACAATTTGGTTACCCCATGTGACTCTACCCTCCCTAGCAACCGGGCCAATTTGGTTACCCCATGTGACTCTACCCTTCCTAGCAACCAGGCCAATTTGGTTACCCCATGTGACTCTACCCTCCCTAGCAACCAGGCCAATTTGGTTGCTTAGGAGACCTGGCTGGAGTCACTCCCATCTCACAACTCCAGGGGTGATAGTCAGCGTCAATACTCGCTGAGCTAATAGGCCCCCCCAACCAGTTTTTCCTTAGCATAAACAATCTAAATGTTCTTAGATTTCTCTGAACACAAGACAACATCTCTTATGTCATTTTGCAACTCAAGTAAATGTGTCTTGTTTTAAGAATGTTTCGATATTTTTACTGTGAAACAAGACAAAAGCTGTTTTTGTTGCAGTGCACATTTATTACACACTTGGAAAACAGATGCTAGCATTTGTCAACGTCTGTGTTGAGAAGCAAAACAAACCTTTACCATTTTGTTTGTTCATATGTTATCGTCTGAGCGTTCAGGCATCAGAATGGCTTCATGGTTGGAGATCGTGTAGACATCAAGTAATAATGAGATCTGATTTAGAAAGGAACATATTAGTTCTTTACTTGAGCTAAAAGCAATCTGCCCATAAATCAAACACCATTGATTCATCTTAAATAAACTGACCCCAAACTCATCTGAGAGACTACAGCATTCCTGAACGTCTCATATTTGAAATAGACCGTAATGGGATTATATTTGAGACAATGCTGGACCTTGTGAACCATTGTGCTAATGCATGGATCACTTAAGTGGAACAACAAACATTCCTAAACAAGACATTTCCTAGAAAAAGCTCAAAATAAGTGAATATTTCTGAGGCAAAATGCAAACATAACCATTCCCCACACAAGCAGTCATCATTTGAAATCAGATATTGCTATGTATCAAGTCCATTTTTAAAAAGAATCGGTCATTTGGAGATTAAAAAAGTGCAAGTAGACGGCCGTATAAAACATGCTGCTCAGACAGCTGAACGTCACCGATAAACTCAAGAAACAGCCACAAATATTCTACTACTGAAGTATAAATCTAGTGAAGCATAGCTGTGCTATCATGCTTAGAATCAGAGCCTGTTCCTTTCCTCATGCTCTGTCGCTCCGTAAGGTACCAGTTTTAAAGACTCATTCTTCCAAAGAGCCTTTGGGTCTAACATACCGAGTGCTTAAGATGGCATTTCCTTTCGATGCACCTTTTGATTGCATTCTAAAGACCAACTTTGCAAGAAATCCCATTGAAACCTTCCTTAGTTTCATAACAGCCGCATCAGCCAAGTGTCTTGAACGACCGCCATGCAGGTCTACGTTACAGAATTCCATTTAAATTTCTACACTGTCCATTTCCACATCCTCTAAAGTCGTGTCTGATTGGGAAACCATGATGAGTTTTTCTTTCTTTGAATACTGCCTGACCAAGGCACTCTCCGGACTATCAGAGGTGCTCTTCTCTCGGTCAGTTTGATCTTGATCCTTTTCTAGAATCTCAACCGAACTCTTGCGACTAAATATTGCATTGTCTGTGGACTCGAAGGACTCGCCGCCGAGACCCTCAAGTTTGGTGTAGCGTCCGCTGCTGAGCACCTCAAGTCGAGGGCAGCTGAGGCGTCTCGATCGCACCACCTGCCGCTCCGCAGGGGAGGACGGACAGATTCCCAGATCAATGGACCTGGAGTAGTCCGAGAGAGCGCTCAAGGACAGGTGAGATCCTGTCGCATTGAGGACTGGCGAAGATGGCGGTAGAAGCTGCACCTGGGAACCCTGCAAAGAAACACGAGGAGCTCCCTGCAAACTGCCGCTACTCTTGTAAACCTCCACCGAGTCTTCTGGAAGATCTGGATGAGTCTGAGCAGTCTCCACTTTGGCTTTCGTGATGCTTCTATACGCCACCAGATCCTCCAGACGTCTGCAAATCGCCTCCGTGTCCAAATACTCATGTTTGGCCTCTCCGGTTTTATCCGACCCCCTTCTGTTAGACGTCCCTCGATTGTTGAGTTTCATCATTGGAAGCGTGAACGCATTGACGGATGTTGACACGATGGTTCTGGTCTCCCATTGCTTTAGCTCAGGCGTTGCCATACTGATACTGTTCTGATCTTGGTAAATACTGTACACCATGTTCGTAAAGGACTCTCTGTCCATAGACGAGACCCGTGGCGTGGTTGTAGATGGTCTTCGTGATGGAATCAGGCTACTTGGGTCATATCTACCCGAGCCCGGAGACGGCCAAGGGCCCTTGGTCAAAGTGCCAGCGCTGAGTGACGGGCTAGATTTGGTCTCTTTCGATTGCGTATAGTTCACAAACCCGTTCAGCGGGGAAGGATCTTTGCTCCGCAAACTATGAATATCAATGACGGTTGAGTAGATGTCTCTAAGGTTAATGATTTTGGTCTTTTTGTCTCTGTTTTCGTGAAGTACTGCATTAGCACAAATAAATAGGAAGATGCCGATGCCCATAATCAAAGGTCCAAAGACTTTCATCTTGTCTGAATACAAGTATCGGTCAATAAATGCAGCGAATGCTCCTAACTGGGGCAGATTTATTCCAACAGTCCCACTGGAGCCATTAAAGCTCCCGAAGTCTTTATCCAGTTCATGCCAAGACTTACTATTGACCGTCAAATTGACTAGTTCAGCTTCACTGTTCTCATAGGACCCCTGAGCATTCGATGTGTTCAGCAGTACTGGGTACAGTCGACTCTCTTTGGGCCAGTAGCCCAACACAGCCATGGCGATGCCAACCAGCAACACAATAATGCCAATGGCAGCAACCAGTCCAGGTATGGAAAATAAGTTCAGCTTTCCCTTCACCACGACCACTTCGTTCTTCCTCTTTTTCTTTGCTTTCCTCTTGCGCTTGTTTTCGGCATGGTTTTTGGCACGGAGGGAGTCTTGTCTCCTCGCAGAGATCCGCAACAGACCACCTGTGGCGATCATGATAGTGCTCAATTAATCATCCTGTGAAACAGAGAGAGACTGTTAGTGTGGGTAGATGAGAGTCTTGAGATCTATACATACACTCACATTATCTATATGCACCGTTCAGCCGCAACATTAAAAGCACCTGCCTAATATTTGGTAGGTCCCCCTCGTGCCGCCAAAACAGCACCAACCTGCATCTCAGCAGCATTCAGAGACGCAATGTAGACTTTATCAGTTCAAACCAGTCTCGGTTGATCTCTCTCATCAACAAGTGTTTCCGTCCACAAAACTGCCGCTCACTGGATGATTTTTGTTTTTGGTGCCATTTGGAGTAAATTCTAGAGATTGTTGTGTGTGAAAATCCCAGAAATATTCAAACCAGCCCATCTGACACCAACAATCATGCCAATCACCAATCATGCCAATTCACTGAGATCATATTTTTCCCCATTCTGATGGTTGATTTGAACATACACTGAAGCTCCTGACCCGTATCTGCATGATTTTATGCAATGCTGCCACAGGATTGTCTTATTAGATAATTGCATGGATGATTGTATATATATATATATATATATATATATATATAAATATATATATAAGCGGAGGGCGGGGCCGGGTCGTGGCAGGGCGGAGGGTGGGGCCGGGTCGTGATTATACACACCCGGTCCCTTATCAGGCTAATCAAGCCTCCGAGAGGGATAAAGGCCACCTGCGGAAGATGGTGTGGGAGAGAGAGATTGCTTACGGACATGTCCGACATGTGTGTGTGTGTGTGTGTTTGTGTCTTTTGTTTAAGTTTATCATTAAACTATTATTTACATTGCCAAGCCGGCTCTCGCTGCCTCCTTTCCATTGAACTGCTTTACAATATATTAACATTTGTTTAAATTCCCCTGATGTAAAATAATAAATAACTCTTATGAAGACACTTTCAGAGTGCAGACCTTCCTTCATTTTTGTGATTTAACCTGTTGATACACAATCGCCCGTACGCGGTAGTGACGTCACTCTGCTTATATTTAATATATAATTTACCGTCTATAAATGTAATTAATGTTAACAAATGATAAATCTTTTCAAAGGTCAAAGGGTTCAACGTTGATGTCCGATATCAAAACGGGACTTTTATTATGAAAACACGCAATATCAAAACAGGAGTTTTAATATGAAAACATGTGATATCAAAACGGGACTTTTATTATGAAAACACGCAATATCAAAACGGGACTTTTATTATGAAAACACGCGATATCAAAACTGGACTTTTAATATGAAAACACGCGATATCAAAACAGGACTTTTAATATGAAAACACGCGATATCAAAACAGGACTTTTATTATGAAAGCACACAATATCAAAATGGGACTTTTATTATGAAAACACGCAATATCAAAACGGGACTTTTATTATGAAAACACGCGATATCAAAACGGGACTTTTATTATGAAAACACGCGATATCAAAACGGGACTTTTATTATGAAAACACGCAATATCAAAATGGAACTTTTATTATGAAAACACGCAATATCAAAACGGGACTTTTATTATGAAAACACAATATCAAAACGGGACTTTTATTATGAAAACACACGATATCAAAACGGGACTTTTATTATGAAAACACACGATATCAAAACGGGACTTTTATTATGAAAACACGCAATATCAAAACGGGACTTTTATTATGAAAACACACGATATCAAAACGGGACTTTTATTATGAAAACATGCAATATCAAAACAGGACTTTTAATATGAAAACATGCGATATCAAAACGGGACTTTTATTATGAAAACACACGATATCAAAACGGGACTTTTATTATGAAAACACGCAATATCAAAAGGGGACTTTTATTATGAAAACATGCGATATCAAAACGGGACTTTTAATATGAAAACATGCGATATCAAAACGGGACTTTTATTATGAAAACACGAAATATCAAAACGGGACTTTTATTATGAAAACACGATCGCCAGATGAATCCAGTTCAACACACTTGAGTCAATCGTCCATGACAAGCCTTCATTGATAAACATCCAATCACACTTTTTGTTCATAAAAGTGATAAATGTGAGAAATATTGATATATTCTCCATTGTTTACATGAGATCTCGCCTTCATCATCGTTCTTCATCAAACTGCGATCTGAGCAGCATTCATGTTGTAAAACTGTATATGATCTGATATATTAGAGTCTCATAAACAAAACCAGCCGTCTCCAAAGTCTATTTATAAAAATGTGGCGTAGTTTTATTCATAATAGTCGAGCAGTGCGGTCAGATTTAGTGTCGTCTTGAGAGGCGGAGTCTTAATTTGACTCTGAACACTTCCAGAGATTTTACAGAGATTAAAGCTGCAGGAACCTCATTTATTATTCCATCATCTTCACATTAGAAACGTCACTTCTTCAGACTCGTGACTTTGGGAACATTGTATTTCTGACACTTTTATTATTGTTTATTTACATTATAAAAACATGTTCAGCACAAAATATTTCCATTGTCCAAACTCCAAAGGGTCCCGTAAATACACCCATTTCAGTTCAGGTCATTTTCATGGTTTATGTGCACATCAACAGGGTAAATTTTGGGCCTTGGCACCTGAACTTTCAACCATGTTTGATTGCTTTAAGCCCAAGAACACACATCTATAATGACTCTGACAGTGACTGTTCATCACAGAAGAGCTGAGACTCTCTCAACACAACACATAATATCAACTGTGTCACTTAGTCAATCTCAAGTAAACACATCTTGCTTAGATACATTTATTAAGAGCATCAATGCAAGTCTGTTTCTCAGACATGTGTTCACTGATACTACAGAGCATGACGCTTCCACAGACACACATATGAGTGATGGGACAGAAAGCGCGTGTGGCGGAGAATGATGACAGACCGCGTGATTCACTTCAGTCTCCCGAGAGAGAGAGAGAGAGAGAGAGAGAGAGAGAGAGAGCATCTGTTTGTTCTGTTTGGTGTCGATTTAAGATGAAAGCTGATTCAATCACTTCTGACCTCGTACTGTAAGACTGAGTGAATTTGAGGGTAACAGGACTAAAGGTGCATTTAACTGATAAAGGTTGGTGTGACTGTCGATGGTGGTCGTCAAGGCTTTCCTGTGTGGTTGCTACAGAGTTGCAGGTGATGATATTCTGTTCTCTCATTACACCTTCAATGTAATGTCTCAGTATCCCATGCAACAATCAGTGGATTTAAACATTTTTATCCAACTTTCAATAACAGTAGATGGTTTAAGCCTGCTGGCAGGGCTGGACTGGTAATGTGGCACACCGGGCATTTTCCCGGTGGGCCGACACACTTTGGGGACGATCAGGGGCGGACTGGCCATCGGGAGAACTGAGTGGGCCGGTGGGTCGGCCGTGAAATGTGCCGTGATGATGCAGAATGGACCACAAGCGATATGCATAAAAAGACAGTGAGCAACTTGTGCTAGTGCTGTGTCATGTGAACAAGGGGCTGTTCAATCGTTTTACATGTAAACATTCGCTAGATGGATGTCTTTTGACCACTGTGTCATGTTTCACTGTGTTTTTAGCATCTCTGCATTTTTAGACGCCGCGTCACTTTAAAAACACTTCATTAACTGATATAAATGCGTCTCGACACTCCTGCGTTCTGCTCTATTCATTGTGGTGCATTTTGTTTTTTTTAGCGTGAAAACTGTCTGTCTGAACGGTTACTGGAAGAAATGCTTTAGCCAATAGTTACATTGTTATTTACAATACTTACAATAGTTACAATACGCTACTCAACCATGAGAAAATAAATAAATGTTTATGTCAAAGTCACCAGAATTGAACGCTTTGGTGTTGTTTTTTGCACCAAAAATGTACCACATCTGGAGTCGCGAGATTGAATCCAGGGCGTGCTGAGTGACTCCCGCAAGGTCTCCTAAGCAACCAAATTGTCCCGGTTGCTAGGGAGGGTAGAGTCACATGGGGCAACCAATTTGTACCGGTTGCTAGGGCGGGTAGAGTCACATGGGGTAACCAAATTGTCCCGGTTGCTAGGGATGGTAGATTCACATGGGGTAACCAAATTGTCCCGGTTGCTAGGGAGGGTAGAGTCACATGGGGTAACCAAATTGGCCCGGTTGCTAGGGAGGGTAGAGTCACATGGGGTAACCAAATTGGCCCGGTTGCTAGGGAGGGTAGATTCACATGGGGTAACCAAATTGGCCCGGTTGCTAGGGAGGGTAGAGTCACATGGGGTAACCAAATTGGCCCGGTTGCTAGGGAGGGTAGAGTCACATGGGGTAACCAAATTGGCCCGGTTGCTAGGGAGGGTAGAGTCACATGGGGTAACCAAATTGGCCCGGTTGCTAGGGAGGGTAGAGTCACATGGGGTAACCAAATTGACCCAGTTGCTAGGGAGGGTAGAGTCACATGGGGTAACCAAATTGGCCCGGTTGCTAGGGAGGGTAGAGTCACATGGGGTAACCAAATTGGCCCGGTTGCTAGGGAGGGTAGAGTCACATGGGGTAACCAAATTGGCCCGGTTGCTAGGGAGGGTAGAGTCACATGGGGTAACCAAATTGGCCCGGTTGCTAGGGAGGGTAGAGTCACATGGGGTAACCAAATTGGCCCGGTTGCTAGGGAGGGTAGAGTCACATGGGGTAACCAAATTGTCCCTGGTTGCTATGGAGGGTAGAGTCACATGGGGTAACCAAATTGTCCCGGTTGCTAGGGAGGGTAGAGTCACATGGGGTAACCTCCTCGTGGTCACTATAATGTGGTTCTCGCTCTCGGTGGGGTGTGTGGTGAGTTGTGCGTGGATGCCGCGGAGAATAGCGTGAAGCCTCCACACGCACTGTCTCCACGGTAACACGCTCAACAAGTCACGTGATTTAGAGCACATTGGGAATTGGGCGTCCCAAAATGGGAGAAAAAAACAGAATACGGCAAGTTATGAGCACATTTCATGTTCTTAAATAAAATCGGCAGAGACTCTGTGACATAATACATGTTTCTGCATTATAATTTATGGCACCAATTAAATCTTTATGCTGTCTTCCAGAAGGGATTTCCAGAGGGGAAATACATATTTGAGTTTCCAGCAGTAGAGCTCATTAGTTCTGAATCATCAGGGGAGAAAAGCAACGACAGAAGAGAATTCAATTTTGTTTTGTTTATAAACTAGAGGTCATTTATCCTGCTGTGCTCATTAAACGCTCAAGTATTATTCTCACTGGACCAGGGGCGGGGCCAGAAGGGTGAGGACACTGTTCTGCCTCATTAGACCCCTCCCCCCATAAGATGAACTTACTGGATGCCACCGCTGGCAAAAAATTCCTGGACACGCCCCTGCATCGGACAGAGTCTTTCAAACACACGAGATGGACATTGATTTGACATGAATCAAAAGGAGGCGTTTAGCAGAGCCGACTGATGATGACTAGCAATAATGACTCTCCACGGCTCCATAAATCTGCTGACAGCACGTCACCACGAGGCACGTACCATATAATCACATGCCCGCATCAGCAGATTTCAAGAAGTTCATCACATGATTGATTTGTTGCCTGTTGATTAAAGGGGTGGTTACACTACACTTCATCAGAAAGCAGGAGACCGGAAATGTAATATATGTGAAGAAAGTTCAGGCTTGGCGAAATGTGCGCGCTCAAAGCCTAGCGTGAACGCCCCTTAAGTATGGACCCTTTACACAGACTGTTATGATGTGTTTATTCTTTATTTAACAGCGTAAATGTAGCAAACTTATTTAAGGGTTCAAGAAACTATGAGTCCCCCAGAGCACTACAGCGTATAAACGTTTTGGCCCAATCAGCCTCAAGGTGGCGCTATAGTGATCATGTTTATGTTTTGGCACATAACTTCTAAACATGTTGTCACACACTCGAGTGTCTAATATCGTTGGATTCCTCGGCTCAAGACGAACAAAACGTATATCTCAGATTTCATTTTCGGCATGAAATTTCTTTCGATACTTTGCATAATTAAAAAAAAAAAAACTTTTTCGAACTCCTCCTAGGCCGTTTGTCCGATTCGCATGAAAATTGGTGTGTGTCTACTATGAACCCTCCTGACAAAAATGTGTAAAAGTGATTTTGATTCGTCGAAGTGTTGTGAAGATATTAGCCAATGAATGGGTCGGGCGTTGTCCATTTTGTATGTATTGACCAATATCTACCAAACGAAAAGGCCAAATGTTACGAATCTTTATACACGTATACAACAGCACATTATACAGATGCACGCAAAGTTGAAAAACATTTCACCTATAGGGGGCGCTACAACAAAAAACACTCAGTACTCCACAACCAATGAAGTTGAATGATCAATGATCAATGAAGTTGAAAATTGGTGTGCATCTTGTAGAGGCCAAATGCTAACATATCCTACAATATGACTCAGACAAATAAAAAACATGGCCGCCAGCAGCCAATAACATCAAACCTGAATGGCTGACCGCTACGAAACTTGAGATATTTGTAGACAGTGTCAGAAAGAGGCTGAGTACCAATTTTAATAAGAATCGGCCACAAGGTGGCGCTATAACAAGGACATTCACATTTTCAACAATAACTCCGCAACCGAGTTGAATAATCTCAAAATAATTTTTACCTCTAATTCCTTGCACCAATACCTACAATATATATATATATATATCTTCGTTTTATTGCATTTTATAAAATATTTCTGCTATTCTAATATTCTGAAAAAGCACCTTTTTCTAACTCCTATCGGGCCGTATGTCCGATTCTCACAAAAATTGTCTATTATTTTCGATTCGCATGAAAATTGGTGTGTGTCTATTATAAACACTCCTGACAAAAATGTGTAAAAGGAATTTTGATTCGTCAAAGCGTTACAGAGATATAAGCCAATGAATTGGTCGGGCGTTGTCCATTTTGTATGTATTGACCAATATCTACCAAACGAAAAGGCCAAATGTTACGAATCTTTATACACGTATACAACAGCACATTCTGAGTTGCGCCTATAGGGGGCGCTACAAATAAATAATGCTCATAACTCCGCAACCGTATGATCAATGAAGTTGAAAATTGGTGTGCATATTATAGAGGCCAAATGCTAACATATCCTACAATATGACTCAGACAAATAAAAAACATGGCCTCCAGCAGCCAATCATATTTCAGCAAAATGGCTGTATGTAGGTGTGTAAATTACTGTATATTATCCAATGTTACCTGCTATTGTGAACTACATCTACGACTCCCTAGATCAATAATTATCAAAGAAAAGATGAACTTTAGTTATTTATTTAGTTATTTAGGGGTTGCATTTATCATGTAGGGTTGACCAAGTGTATCCAAAAGACTATAATTCCTAAAAATAATATTCAAACTTTTAAAGCCTTTTGAGGCTTTAAAAGCACAAGATTGGGTGCTTTGTGGCTTTATAACAGTTAAAATGTAAAAAAACAATAAAAAAAAATAACCACCATTACAATGATCCTGTTTCAGGGTGGTTGAACACAAGCCATCAGAGTCATATTTAACACCAGTTTGCAAATCCAGCGACTTACAAATGATGATTATAACCGCCTGTTTTCTGTTTCTGGTCTGGAGATGAAAATATATTTCAGGCTCAACTTGTGTCATAACAACTCAAAGTAGCAAATGATATCAACTAACCTCGGACCATCGCTTCATGTCATCTACTCTACATACTCAGGTAAGACCCTTTCAATAAAACGGTCATCTTAAATGATCGGTCCACATACAGTAAATATTAACGTGGCTTAATCAATATGCAAAGGTCGATAAAGACTGAGCAAGTTACTTACTGCATTCAGAATACATGCAAAGACGTATACGTTGTACATTTTGTTTGTATATCCTTTCACAAACATTGCACGCTGTGCTTGGGAAGGGAGGGTCCAGATCATCCCGTTAGATCAGGGCTATTCAGTTGGTGTCCCTATCTGGTCCTCCATCTGAGGCGTCAGTTCGAGTGAGAGAGAGAGAGAGATGCAAGCGGCTGGCTGATTAGCGGGTTCCCGCATCCTCCTTACCCACCTCGTTACATTGGTGCCGAAACCCATGAGGGAGGAGGGATGCGCTGTCGAGGAGTCCTCGCCGCTGCCATCTGCCAGGGGAGCAGCCGCGAGCGTTTGCCTGGGAATGGAGGGGTCGCTGGCGGCCGCCAAGAGCCAGAGGAACCGTGGCCATCTGATGAAGAAGGGGAGGAGCGGTTCCATCCACCAGGGGCCGGAGGACTCCTGCTGTCCGCCAGGGGAGGAGCGAGCTGGCATCCGCCAGAGGGTGGAGCAACGGTTGAGGACCGGGCGACAGTGAGTCCAGGAGCCAGCGAGCAAGTTTTCTCTCTCTCTCTCTGTTCTATTCCACGAACATCAATTTTGGGGTTTTTATATTTTCTGGGGTGCCAAAAGAATCAGAAGTGCATTTGTTTGTCAACTATAGTTGATGCAATCATCAATGTAAATAAACACTGTGGCACTATCAAAACATTGCTCTGTTTGTTTGTGTATCACGAGTAGCCTGACATCATAACATTGGCCCAACCAATACTGTGATTTTGATGGAGGGGTCTTTATTTCTCCTTCCATTGATGGACTGGAGAGTGGACAGGGAAACCCATTTGAAAACCGTTTCGGTGCCACTCTTCACCCCAACCTGGCATCACAATGCCCAGATGCTGCAGACTGCCAGTGGAGCACAGGACAATAATGCATGGCTTTAAGAAACAACGCTCCACACTTCTGTGTTGGCTCATCTTCCATGTTTCCAAACACAGAAATTCCTGAGAGTGTTTGACAACGGAGGACTCCACGTTTAATTAAAACACCCTGAACATGCGCCAGCAGATGAGCACACATGCAAGCTGCGGGAGTTCAAAGCAAGACATGAGCGGCCTGATCCACACAGACTTCAGAGAGACACAACACACGAATTGTCATTGCAAACACAGGCGAGAGGGGTTTATGGATCACAGTGACCTTCACATTCATATCTGAAGAGCTTGATGAAGAGGAGAGGTGAGCAGGGATGGCAATAAAACCATTGGAGGTGATGATGTGCTGGAAGTGTATTCGCTTGTAAGACTAGCGGCAATAAAGTGATGTAGAAATATGATTTTCCAGCAGCTCTATTATCGTGCAGGAAAACAAAGGTAATGGAGCTAAAACACAACAGCAATTACCTTGTGATTTCCCAAGCGCCGCATGCACAAATAAACACGTCCCACCAAGCATATGCCTCTGACATTCATTCTTGGGCAGAACATGAATGATGTTAGCAGCTGATCTGAAGCCAGTTTGGCTCTTTCTCAAGCTAACTTTAGCCTGATGCGCTAAAAACAGCACTAGCCATCTAACTCTAACTAACTGCTTTCAATCACTCAAACAACCCTGGAAAATATGACTCGACAAGAAACAACTGTGTATCCATTATTCCGAGGGGTGTGACGAGATCTCGCGATATCCACCAGGTCTGAAGTCTTGTGCAGTACCGCCGCTCCCTATAAGCAGACTACACGGTCTACGTAGGGCACCAACTCCCTAGGGTGGCACCATCTTACCCTAGGAGGGCACCAACTCCTAGGGTGGCACCATCTTATCCTAGGAGGGCACCAACTCCTAGGGTGGCACCATCTTATCCTAGGAGGGCACCAACTTCCTAGGGTGGCACCATCTTACCCTAGGAGGGCACCAACTCCCTAGGGTGGCACCATCTTACCCTAGGAGGGCACCAACTCCCTAGGGTGGCACCATCTTACCCTAGGAGGGCACCAACTCCCTAGGAGGGCACCATCTTACCCCAAGTCCAGCAACTGCTCTTACTCGCATGTTATACGTTATTCAAGGACCCGAAAGCCGTTGCGGAACACAGATGATCGCTTCACGCTTATATCACGCGAACCTCCCATCCAATTGGAACTCTGCATAGGGAAGAACAATTATATGAGCGTTCATTTCATTGAACTATGTTTTCTTCCGCTTATCTTGACGCACAGAAATCCTAAAACACACCAGCAGGTGGCGATCACACTTTCAGTCACAGTGCTCGTTCAAAGAGTGAACAGTGCTTTCATGAGGTAATGCCTGAATAACAGCCACACCAAGTAATGACAAACCTACACATGACTTCTATTATAATGGGCTTGTGTGACAAAACATTCGTAAACATACTGGCCTAAAAGTACTTGGTATCGGATCGCAAAGAAAATCGTGGTATTGCCCACACCCAAGTCGAATAAAAGACCTGACGTATATAGTGTTCAAATATCGCCTTGTTCTCGTGAGCTAAGTGTGTCATAAGGAGCGGTGGTGGTGTAGTGGGCTAAAGCACATAACTGGTAATCAGGAGGTTGCTGGTTTGATCCCCACAGTCACCACCATTGTGTCCTTGAGTAAGACACTTAACTCCAGGTTGTTCCGGGGGGGATTGTCCCTGTAATAAGTGCACTGTAAGTCGCTTTTGATAAAAGTGTCTGCCAAACGCATACATTTTATGAAATGAAATGAACTTGGTGCCAACAGTAGCATTATTATCCTAGGAGACCTTTACATCGGTGCCGAGCAAATACACTGAATATCAGCATAGTGTTCCAATGGACTATCCCGCCAACAGCTGGCTCAAAACGCAGGGGTATGTTGGTTCAGGGTAGAGTTAAAAATTCTGCTTTATGCTCAGCGAGTATTGAGGCCGACTATCACACCTGGAGTCGTGAGTTTGAATCCAGGGTGTGCTGAGAGACTCCAGTCAGGTCTCCTTAGCAACCAAATTGGCCCATTGCTAAGGAGGGGAGAGTCAAATGGGGTAACCAAATTAGCCTGGTTGCTAGGGAGGGTAGAGTCACATGGGGTAACCAAATTGGGCCGGTTGCTAGGGAGGGTAGAGTCACATGGGGTAACCAAATTGGCCCGGTTGCTAAGGAGGGGAGAGTCAAATGGGGTAACCAAATTAGCCTGGTTGCTAGGGAGGGTAGAGTCACATGGGGTAACCAAATTGGGCCGGTTGCTAGGGAGGGTAAAGTCACATGGGGTAACCAAATTTGTCCGGTTGCTAGGGAGGGTAGAGTCACAAGGGGTAACCAAATTGGGCCGGTTGCTAGGGAGGGTAGAGTCACAAGGGGTAACCAAATTGGGCCGGTTGCTAGGGAGGGTAGAGTCACATGGGGTAACCAAATTGGCCGGTTACTAGGGAGGGTAGAGTCACATGGGGTAACCAAATTGGCCCGGTTGCTAGGGAGGGTAGAGTCACATGGGGTAACCAAATTGGCCCGGTAGCTAGGGAGGGTAGAGTCACATGGGGTAACCAAATTGGCCCGGTAGCTAGGGAGGGTAGAGTCACATGGGGTAACCAAATTGGCCGGTTGCTAGGGAGGGTAGAGTCACACGGGGTAACCAAATTGGCCCGGTAGCTAGGGAGGGTAGAGTCACATGGGGTAACCAAATTGGCCGGTTGCTAGGGAGAGTAGAGTCACATGGGGCAACCAAATTGGCCCGGTTGCTAGGGAGGGTAGAGTCACATGGGGTAACCAAATTGGCCGGTTGCTAGGGAGGGTAGAGTCACAAGGGGTAACCAAATTGGGCCGGTTGCTAGGGAGGGTAGAGTCACATGGGGTAACCAAATTGGCCGGTTGCTAGGGAGAGTAGAGTCACATGGGGCAACCAAATTGGCCCGGTAGCTAGGGAGGGTAGAGTCACATGGGGTAACCAAATTGGGCCGGTTGCTAGGGAGGGTAGAGTCACATGGGGTAACCAAATTGGCCCGGTTGCTAGGGAGGGTAGAGTCACATGGGGTAACCTCCTCGTGGTCACTATAATGTGTTTCTCGCTCTCGGTGGGGCGTGTGGTGAGTTCTGCGTGGATGCCGCGGAGAATAGCGTGAAGCCTCCACACGCACTACGTCTCCATGGTAACGCACTCAACAAGTCACGTGATAAGATGTGCGGATTGACGGTCTCAGACGCGGAGGCAACTGAGATTCGTCCTCCGTCACCCGGATTGAGGCGAGTCACTAATAGCTGTGGAAGGTCCTAATCTTTGGAACAGTATATACACACAAACACACACACACACACACACATCACTCTTTGCATATTTATTTGTTTGATCTGTAAAGCACTTTGGGTCAACTTCTGTTGTTTTTAAATGTGCTCTATAAATACAGGTGGACTTGACTATTGATCTGCAGCAGTCAGAACATGCATTGATCATATATGACCAGAGAGACTTCAATGCATGAAACATGGACCAGTTCGCCAAACAATTGGCTAATAGTGATGATGATGATGATGAGGAGGAGGAGTAGGAGATCTGAAAACATTTACAGTCACTTTATCTGTCTTAATGAAAAATGTGGTAACATTTTAGACGGTTATAAGATCAATACAGCCATACAGACCACACACCGGTCGATTTGAATGAGAAACTGAAATAAACTGTGCAATGACTGTTGAGATTCGGACATAAAATGGAGATTGTGGGAACGAGAATGAAGCTGCATCTCTATTAAAGGGCTTTTTACGAATAACATGAACAACAAAACACAAGTTCATCTGCGCAGAACATAACTGCTCGTGACAATCGGTAAATTCAACGAACCCTCAACGGAACGCTCATGCATTCGTATATTGATCATTGATTGACAGATCATACATTCGTATGAATCGCTTACCGTTAAATTGGCATTCGGGTAATCGAACGCAAACTTTTTCTCTTCACATGCGATCATTTTGAGGTAAAAATAAGTTCGCTGTTTCCAGTATTTCCAATCAGGAATATTCCCGTGAATGTCTCGCACGCTTCTCTAGGGAGTGTCGCGCGCCTGTCGGGGTTCCGATCCAGAGTTCGGCGGTTCGGGTTCAGGCTCGGTTTCGGGTGAGGTTCGGCTGTTACTGCAGCTGTTGGTACGCGGACTCCCGGGTGTTGTTGCTAAGATACCGCAACCCGAATCCAGAAAAAAACTGCTGCAGGATTTGAATAATTGCCTTCTAAACAGATAACCCAATGAATGACGCCTCGCGTGATGCTCAAACGCGCGTCAAACGCCCTCAGCAACACTCATCTGATCTGAGGACAACAGAGAGATGATGAAGACGCTCTTACCGGCGCCCTCACACCCCCGCGACACTGGGAGCGAGCAACGCGTCGTGTGAGCTCGCGTCGCGTTGTAGACAGACTCTCTCTCTCTCCTGCGTCTCTTTGTTCACGCTGGTCAAATATAATCTGGAAAACTCAATATTAAAGAAGTTCCAGGAGCATATTTATTAAAAATACAGTGGTAGTATCACTATTAGGAGATGTGATTAAACATTTCATTGAGACGCTTCTTTAGTAATACATTAATGCTGCACTTCTGAAAGGATGCACCATTTCCTGTTCATCTCAATCACATTTAGCTTTTATTATTTCTTCTTCTTTTCTCCCCAATTCCCTGCGCTTTAAGTCCTCTAAGCTGTGGTGGTGTAGTGGGCTAAAGCACATAACTGGTCATCAGGAGGTTGCTGGTTTGATCCCCACAGTCACCACCATTGTGTCCTTGAGTAAGACACTTAACTCCAGGTTGCAAATGCATAAATGTAAATGTAAAGTCCTCATGGTGGCAGAGGACTAATCTCAGTTGCCTTAGCGTTTGAAACCGTCAATCGGCGCATCTTATCACGTGACTTGTTGAGCGTGTTACCATGGAGACGTAAAGCATGTGGAGACTCATGCTACTCTCCACGATCCACACACAACTCACCACACGCCCCATTGAGAGAACCACTAATCACCACCACGAGGAGGTTACCCCATGTGACTCTACCCTCCCTAGCAACCGGGACAATTTGGTTACCCCATGTGACTCTACCCTCCCTAGCAACCGGGACAATTTGGTTACCCCATGTGACTCCAACCTCCCTAGCAACCGGGACAATTTGGTTACCCCATGTGACTCTAACCTCCCTAGCAACCGGGACAATTTGGTTACCCCATGTGACTCTACCCTCCCTAGCAACTGGGCCAATTTGGTTACCCCATGTGACTCTACCCTCCCTAGCAACTGGGCCAATTTGGTTACCCCATGTGACTCTACCCTCCCTAGCAACTGGGCCAATTTGGTTACCCCATGTGACTCTACCCTCCCTAACAACTGGGCCAATTTGGTTATCCCATGTGACTCTACCCTCCCTAGCAACCGGGACAATTTGGTTCCCAGCATGCACTGCAGCATGAAGATTATTTTGACGTTGTTTTTGTTGCAGTCTAAGCAGGGCTGGACTGGTGATCTGGCATACCGGGCATTTTCCCGGTGGGCTGACGCACTTTGGGGCTGATCAGGGGTGGATTGGCCATCGGGAGAACCGAGCGGGAAGGTGGGTTGACCGTGAAACATGCCGAATGGGCCACGATAAGCTAAAACGAGCCGCCACGTTATGCAGAACGGACCACAAACCGGTGGTCCAAGGTGCCGACTCAAGAGAACACTAATCACCATAAACAACAATCGTCAACAAAACAACAACACTACATGAAACTAAAACTTCTATGAAATCAAAGAGACAACACAAAGTTTCCTTTTGTTACAGTTAATGTTCATTTCAATATATACTGATACATTCTTCAAATCAAACGTATGTTAACATTCGTTTGTGTTATGAACTAATAATGAACAATTGTGTTTTATTAACTAACATTAACAAAGATGAAAAACTGCTGTAAACAATATATTTCAAATTTGGCACAGACCTTCAGAATATTCTACATACGGTTGTTATGACTTTTATAACTGATTGGAATGAACATTTTCACACAGTGGATGATCAAAAATCACCCAAAACCCCATAGACTTACATTGGCAGAACGTTCCAATGGGTCAAACTGTTTAAAGTTGCTGCAAGCCAAATGTTCCTATAAAGACAGAACTGAAATAAGTGTGGTGAGATCTCTCAACATCACCGTGATGGCTCTCGACTCTGTAAACAACAAATACAAACGTGTCACTTTCAGCTGTCAATCATTTTGCTCGTTCTCATAGTGTTGCATTTGAAGCGGATCATTGATGCTTTGATTCATGATGTTTGACACGGTTCGACAGCAACAGGAACAAGCTGCTCTTTTGCTCAGATTTAGTCACGGAATTACCCTTGGTGGGTGGGGTTTTGGAACGAGGGGGCGTGGCTAATTGAACAGTACAGTCACGTGAAAACTTCAGAACGCTAAAATCACTTTTGTCTTGTTTTTACTATATTGATCACACTAGTTTGAATAAATCTCCAAATCTAAAAGCCTACAACACCTCTACAGCACTTCTGTGGCATGCCCTTCTTTGGATATTTTTGGAGGTTCAAAATGTGTCATGCTTTTGTGTATTTACACTGAGCAACCACATTAAATCCACCGAACATTGATTATCTCGTTACAATGGCAGCGGTCACGGGGTGGGATATATTAGGCAGGAAGTGAACAGTCGGTGAATTTCATGTGTTGGAATCAGGAAAATCGGGTGTTCCCTGTATGCACTGGTACCTACCAAAAGTGGTCCAAGGAAGGACAACAGGTGAACTGGCGACAGGGTCATGGACACCCAAGACGAAAGCTAGCCCGTCTGGTCCAATCCCACAGAAGAGCTACTGTAGCACAGATTGCTAAAAGATGTAATGCTGGCCATGATAGAAAGGTGTCAGAACACACAGTGCATCGCTGCGTATGGGACTGCGTACCCGCAGACCGGTCAGAGTGCCCATGCTGACCCCTGCCCACCGCCGAAAGAGCCTACAAATGGGCACGTGAGCGTCAGAAATGGACCATGAAGAAATGGAAGATGGTGACCTCGTCTGATGATCATGTGGACGGTCGGGTGCGTGTGCACTGTTTACCTGGGGATGAGATGGCAGCAGGATGCACCATGGGAAGATGGCAGGCTGGCGGAGGCAGTGTGATGCTCTGGGCGATGTTCTGCTGGGACACCTTGGGTCCGGGCATTCGTCTGTGGATGCTACTTTGACATGTATCACCTACCTAAACATAGTTGCAGACCAGGTACACCCCTTCATGGCAACGGTATTCCCTGATGGCAGTGCCCTCTTTCAGCAGGATAATGCGCCCTGCCACACTGCACACATTGGTCAGGAATGGTTTGAGGAACATGATGAAGAGTTCAAGGTGTTGCCTTGGCCTCCAAAGTCTCCAGATCTCACTCCGATTGAGCATTTACTCTATGGGATGTGCTGGATCTGCTCCACGGCGGCTCCACCTCGCAACGTCTTGGTCTCCGATACCACGGGACACCTTCAGGGGTCTTCAAGAGGCCATGCATCAATGGGTCAGAGCTGTTTTAGTGGCACAAGTGGGACCCACATTATATTAGGCAGGTGGTTTTAATGTTGTGGCTGATTGGTGTATGTGCGGCTCAAATTTGATTCCCAAAATAAAAAGCGGCGTACAGTAACAAAGTCCTGTTTAAAGTCTTTACAGCTTTTCATGTCAACCCCCTTTTTATTATATTTGATACTTAAATCCAAAGAGCTTCCTGTACATGCTGAGCTCAGTGTAGAGATGAAACACCGGAGACTAACAGAGATCCTGCTGCTCCTCTGAGAGGATCGTAATAAGTCAAACCTCACGGCCTTTGAAGTTCCTCTCCGCTGCGTCTCGCCTGAAGACACAATCTACTGCTCAAGGAAGAACCCGGATTCCCGGTGATGGCCGAGTGAATTTAACAAGCCCCTCCAGCTCTGGTGAAACTCTCCACGGGACGTGTGAAGAAGCATGTTCCCCTCGCTAAGGATCCTGTTCTCAGTGCAATCCATCTGCTTTACTCCAAACACACCGTATTCCCCTCGGATTTAAGGAAAGTCCCGCGTCATCAAACTCTCCCATAATCCTCTCTGAGCTGTTCTGGCACATGGGCG
>JAVLUX010000037.1:28500000-28530000 GCA_032164185.1 Moxostoma hubbsi | reverse complement strand
GCACACAGACACACACACACACACAGATGAGCGCGCACACACGCACGAGCACACACAGACGCAAGCACGCACACGCGCACAGACGCACGCCACACACAGACGCACGCACGCACGCACACAAACACATGCACGAAAGACACACACACACACACACACACACAGACGCACGCACACAAGACACAGACACGCACACACTTGAGGTTAGTAAATGGATAGCTAGTGTCATTTGTTGTCATTTAAAAAAAATAAATACATAAATTGAATCTTGAAGAGTAATTTTATCCGGTCAAACAGCGTGAGCTGAAGGGTAATGACACACATGACCCGAGAGGGATCTGTCACTCAAGCAGTCAGTGCCTCGTGCTGTGCCACCTGAGATTCTGAGATTCACAGCACAGATATCCTGCAGCATTTACTGTGAAACACAAGCTGATGAGACAGGAAGAGATCCAACAAACATCTGCTTCTAAGAATAACTCCTGGGAATTATGACGTCATTTAGAGGAAGTGTTTCACCCGCCGTCCCTACAGTACACTTACAGTAACACTCTGGAGCTGCGCCGAGTTTAATTAAAACGACAAACTTCACAAAGGATCTTTGGAACAAAAGCTTCATTTATTAGAAAGCAACAGTGTGCGGCCAGAACACCATCAGTGATCAGCAAATAGCCCCTCCCCCAACCCATGCCATTGGTTGAGCAAATAGCCCCTCCCCCAACCCATGCCATTGGTTGAGCATATAGCCCCTCCCCCAATCCATGCCATTGGTTGAGCAAATAGCCCCTCCCCCAACTTATGCCATTGGTTGAGCAAATAGCCCCTCCCCCAACTTATGCCATTGGTTGAGCAAATAGCCCCTCCCCCAACTTATGCCATTGGTTGAGCAAATAGCCCCTCCCCCAACTTAAGCCATTGGTTGAGCAAATAGCCCCTCCCCCAACTTATACCATTGGTTGAGCAAATAGCCCCTCCCCCAACTTACGCCATTGGTTGAACAAATAGCCCCTCCCCCAACCCATTGGTTAAGCAAATAGCCCCTCCCCCAACTCATGCCATTGGTTGAGCAAATAGCCCCTCCCCCAACCCATACCATTGGTTGAGCAAATAGCCCCTCCCCCAACACACGCCATTGGTTGAGCAAATAGCCCCTCCCCCAACACATGCCATTGGTTGAGCAAATAGCTCCTCCCCCAACTTATGCCATTGGGTGAACAAAAATTCACGCCCCCAACTCATATCATTGGTTGAGCAAATAGCCCCTCCCCCACCTCATGCCACTGGTTGAGCAAATAGCATCTCCCCCCAACCCATGCCATTGGTTGAGCAAATAGCCCCTCCTCAACACACGCCATTGGTTGAGCAAATAGCCCCTCCTCAACACACGCCATTGGTTGAGCAAATAGCCCCTCCCCCAACCCATGCCATTGGTTGAGCAAATAGCCCCTCCTCAACACACGCCATTGGTTGAGCAAATAGCCCCTCCTCAACACACGCCATTGGTTGAGCAAATAGCCCCTCCCCCAACACACGCCATTGGTTGAGCAAATAGCCCCTCCCCCAACACACGCCATTAGTTGAGCAAATAGCCCCTCCCCCAACACACGCCATTGGTTGAGCAAATAGCCCCTCCCCCAACACACGCCATTGGTTGAGCAAATAGCCCCTCCCCCAACAAACGCCATTAGTTGAGCAAATAGCTCCTCCCCCAACGTATGCCATTGGTTGAACAAATAGTCCTGCCCCCAACTCATCTAATATATTTAAGACGATACATGTAATTTTACAGTAAAACAATGTAAAGATGATTTTTTTTTAGATGTAAAAAGTTTGACTATCATATAATTAATGGTTAAAATGCATATTATGTGTAAATTATTATTAAAATTACAGTGAAAACAATAATCAGGCATTCCCAGAAGTCCCTGCGTGACCCATCACACTTCATTATATTTTATGGGAATAGTTTGGTGTCATCAGCTATGCACATTTGTATTATATCTGATGTACATTCATCTTTATTGTATTATTTTAGTGTCGCGTGTGTTTCTGTAATGGTGTTTTGTGTCCGTGTGAGTGACACAGTGATCGGTCTCCACATGTGTATTGATTATTGCTACTTTTGTAGTTACTACAGACTATTATAACACCTCAAGGTTAGTATATCAAGTTTATATCATTTATTAATATAAATAGTAGTGAACTACAAAATACAGGCATCAAAATGACATCCTGTGAGCCTAAAACACAGCTGCCGGCATTTTACAATCAATCAAACTGTATTCAGAGTCATTTAGTGAAAATACTGGCCATTATCCACCATTAAACAGGCACTATTAACTGAAGGCAACGGCACAATCAATCCAGATTCAATTCCAAACAAACAAACAAACACTTCATTCACTGTGGGTGTTTGTCAATATACAACTGCATGTAAATCCGTTTAATAAACCAGTGTTGAGCAGGACCTCCACTAAACGCTGTATTTCCCACAGTAAAGCACAGGAAGTTGCTTGGTTTGGCAGTGACCACTGTGTGGGCGGAGCTTCGTACACAGCAAGACTAAATCTTCACAATGGACGAGGATATCAGTGTAGCGGCGAGTTTCTTTTTCACTTCACTTTCACAGGCAATAAAGAGTCTGTTTGGCAACTAGTTTTCGCTAATTTCCTTGGTTGAACAAATAGTCCGCCCCCAACTCATGCCATTGGTTGAACAATTCTGGCCCGAACTCACACCACTGGTTGATTAAACAGATAGTCCCGCCCCCGACTCACGCCATTGCTGAACGGAAAGTCACGCCCCCGACTGACGCAATTGCTGAACGAAAAGTCACGCCCCAGACTCACGCCACTGGTGAACGAAAAGTCACGCCCCCACTCACGCCATTGCTGAACGAAAAGTCACGCCCCAGACTCACGCCATTGGTGAACGAAAAGTCACGCCCCCACTCACGCCATTGGTGAACGAAAAGTCACGCCCCAGACTCACGCCATTGGTGAAGGAAAAGTCACGCCCCAACTCACACCATTGGTGAACGAAAAGTCACGCCCCAGACTCACGCCACTGGTGAACGAAAAGTCACGCCCCCACTCACGCCATTGCTGAACGAAAAGTCACGCCCCAGACTCACGCCATTGGTGAACGAAAAGTCACGCCCCAGACTCACGCCATTGGTGAACGAAAAGTCACGCCCCCACTCACGCCATTGGTGAACGAAAAGTCACGCCCCAGACTCACGCCATTGGTGAATGAAAAGTCACGCCCCCACTCACGCCATTGGTGAACGAAAAGTCACGCCCCAGACTCACGCCATTGGTGAATGAAAAGTCACGCCCCAGACTCACGCCATTGCTGAACGAAGTCACGCCCCAGACTCACGCCACTGCTGAACGAAAAGTCACGCCCCCACTCTCGCCATTGCTGAACGAAAAGTCACGCCCCAGACTCACGCCATTGCTGAACGAAGTCACGCCCCAGACTCACGCCACTGCTGAACGAAAAGTCACGCCCCCACTCTCGCCATTGCTGAACGAAAAGTCACGCCCCCACTCACGCCATTGGTGAACGAAAAGTCACGCCCCGACTCACGCCATTGCTGAACGAAAAGTCACGCCCCGACTCACGCCATTGCTGAACGAAAAGTCACGCCCCAGACTCACGCCATTGCTGAACGAAGTCACGCCCCAGAGTCACGCCATTGCTGAACGAAAAGTCACGCCCCAGAGTCACGCCATTGCTGAACGAAAAGTCACGCCCCCACTCACGCCATTGCTGAACGAAAAGTCACGCCCCCACTCACGCCATTGCTGAACGAAAAGTCACGCCCCCACTCACGCCATTGCTGAACGAAAAGTCACGCCCCAGACTCACGCCATTGCTGAACGAAAAGCCACGCCCCCGACTCACGCAATTGCTGAACGAAAAGCCAAGCCCCGACTCACGCCATTGCTGAACGAAAAGTCACGCCCCCACTCACGCCATTGCTGAACGAAAAGTCACGCCCCCACTCACGCCATTGCTGAACGAAAAGTCACGCCCCCGACTCACGCAATTGCTGAACGAAAAGTCATGCCCCAGACTCACGCCATTGCTGAACGAAAAGTCACGCCCCAGACTCACGCCATTGCTGAACGAAAAGCCACACCCCCGACTCACGCCATTGCTGAACGAAAAGTCACACCCCAGACTCACGCAATTGCTGAACGAAAAGTCACGCCCCAGACTCACGCCACTGCTGAACGAAAAGTCACACCCCAGACTCACGCAATTGCTGAACGAAAAGTCACACCCCAGACTCACGCAATTGCTGAACGAAAAGTCACGCCCCAGACTCACGCCATTGCTGAACGAAAAGTCACGCCCCGACTCACACCATTGGTGAACGAAAAGTCACGCCCCGACTCACACCATTGCTGAACGAAAAGTCACGCCCCGACTCACACCATTGGTGAACGAAAAGTCACACCCCAGACTCACGCAATTGCTGAACGAAAAGTCACGCCCCAGACTCACGCAATTGCTGAACGAAAAGTCACGCCCCGACTCACGCCATTGCTGAACGAAAAGTCACGCCCCGACTCACGCCATTGGTGAACGAAAAGTCACACCCCAGACTCACGCAATTGCTGAACGAAAAGTCACGCCCCGACTCACACCATTGGTGAACGAAAAGTCACGCCCCAGACTCACGCAATTGCTGAACGAAAAGTCACGCCCCAGACTCACGCAATTGCTGAACGAAAAGTCACGCCCCAGACTCACGCAATTGCTGATGAAAAGTCACGCCCCGACTCACGCAATTGCTGAACGAAAAGTCACGCCCCGACTCACACCATTGGTGATGCCATTTTGACCATACGGTGTCACCGATCAGACTGCAGTACTCTCAGCTCCATCTAACACATTTGCACATATTTACATTCATTCCACAGAAGTCTGCAGATGATCGGTGTCTCGTGCATCTCTGGAAATCAACCTCAAAGGTTATTTTAAGTCACATCAGCACAGCTTTCAGAAGAGCTTTAAGAACTAACTGAACACTAAAGCACACAGGACACAACACACTCTCTGCCGTACAGGTGGAAGTGATGTCATAATATCATTATCATAGCATCTTACCTCCTCTATGCTCCAGTGGGCGACACGACTGGCCTGAACGCCCGCCACACCCGGCAGCAGTTTACAGTGCTGCTCCCAACACAGCGGCAGGTCACGAGACGGGTGAGACGACATCGCCGACAGAAACACCGACTGATGCAGAGCCTGCTGGAGACTGTCCATGTTACTCTCTGTAAACACACACACACACACACACACACACACACACACACACACACACACACACACACACACTCTGTTTAGAGTCACAGTGACAAAGTTTATGTTGCTCATCAAAACTCAAACTGTTTGAGCTTCATCCACAATCAAACTAAAAGCTCAGTGTGTGTTAACGACAGACGGATGGCGGTGGCGTTATACTGCAGCTGTCAAGGGGGTCACATGGGGTAACCTCCTCGTGGACACTATAATGTGGTTCTCGCTCTCGGTGGGGCGTGTGGTGAGTTGTGCTTGGATGCCGCGGAGAATAGTGTGAAGCCTCCACACACGTCTCCATGGTAACACGCTCAACAAGTCACGTGATAAAATGCGCGGATTGACGGTCTCAGATGTGGAGGCAACTGAGATTCGTCCTCCGCCCAGATTGAGATCTCAGTTGTGTCTCGCTCAAATGTTACGTTGTGTTAAAAACGCCCCTGATGTTCTGGCAGAATGCTGGACTCTCACACTCAAACTCTACATATGATCTGACCACAGGAGTCAAAGACGAGACTCGATATCACCCAAACAGAGCTGCCAAACTGATGACACGCCACACGCTCACAGCGATGACAATCTGTTCTGCTGCTGACAGCACAAGACCATGATGAAGAGCGCTTGTGATGGAGCGGAGAGTGTGGAGGAATCCAACACTACAGAAATCTCCTGTGATGCACGTGTACATGCATGTATGTTGGAAACATACAAGAGCATCACAAGATGAATCACATTATGAAATCTGTACACGTGACGAGACACGTGAACAGTTTTGTTGTCGTTCCACTTTTGCACTTGTGGCATTAGAGATGACGCTCGCTAAAATCCACACTGCCACCTGTGTCCCGTTGCACAAGCAGTTGCCAAGGCGATTGTCACAGTGCATTGTCGTCTAAGCAACTGTTTACAATCTGTGTCACATGACCAGGGGAGATCTGAAGACGAGGACGCAAGCGGACAAAGTGTCACAGGAAATTACAGTCTCACAGACTCCGTAGGACACGAGAGCATCTCAAAAGCAACAAAACACAGGACACGTGATCTCTACTGTGAGCTGCACATCTCAGATGACACGACCCCAGATAACGAGTGAATGCCACTTGAATACCTCCATTGACCAATCGCACAGTAATAATCTCATTATCAATGTTGTGGAATATTTCACTTAAAGGAGCGACGCTACTAACTTAAAGTATTTCAGTACAGTAATGAGCTAAAATGTCCTCTCTCATAGTGTTGGAGAGTCCAAATCATTGTTCAGATGGTCCATGTAAATTAATTGGGTAAAAATGATTCACAAAATCTCTTCATTTTCAGGAATCGATTCGTTCGGATGGTTCATGTAAATTAATTGGGTAAAAATGATTCACCGAATCACTTCATTTTCGTGAATCGATTCATTCAGATGGTTAATGTAAATAAATTGGTTAAAAATGATTAATTGGTTAAAACTGATTCACCGAATCACTTCATTTTCGTGAATCGATTCGTTCGGATGGTTCATGTAAATTAATTAGTTAAAAATGATTCACCGAATCACTTCATTTTCGTGAATCGATTTTTTCAGATGGTTCATGTAAATGAATTGTTTAAAAATGATTCACCGAATCACTTCATTTACGTGAATTGATTCGTTCGGATGATTCATGTAAATGAATTGGTTAAAAATGATTCACCGAATCACTTCATTTACGTGAATCGATTCATTCGGATGGTTCATGTAAATGAATTGGTTAAAAATGATTCACCGAATCACTTCATTTACGTGAATCGATTCATTCAGATGGTTCATGTAAATGAATTGGTTAAAAATGATTCACCGAATCACTTCATTTTCGTGAATCGATTTGTTCGGATGGTTCATGTAAATTAATTGTTTAAAAAATGATTCACCGAATCACTTCATTTACGTGAATTGATTCGTTCGGATGATTCATGTAAATGAATTGGTTAAAAATGATTCACTGAATCACTTCATTTTCGTGAATCGATTCGTTCAGATGGTTCATGTAAACCATTTAGTGGAAAAACCCGTCGCAAAACTCACTTGAGCACTGAAGCGAGAGAGCTGGTGTTGGGCAGGGGCGGGGCCTATGAAGAAGTGACCAATCACAAGAGCTGGAATAACTGATGCCGGACCCCTCAAACCCCTGATGGCTATCAATATTACACAGAATTCAGTGCAAGTCATAATTAATCTATTTTCCCGCTACATCTGAATTACACCTTCATCGTTGTCTTAATGAATGACACGTATCAGGTCAGCAGCATTTTGGGGTAACATAAGAGTATGCAGCACTAACACCAAGCTGACACGACAGCCGATGGCCACTAGTTAGTGAAGCACACAGACCCTCAGATGGAAAGGTCTAGAACTGTAAGGCACTGCATTCAGCCAGCACGACCTCCACGGTTACCATGACAACAGAGATATTACAGGACGAGGCAGCACGGGTGAGCATTACAGGAGATCTCACCAGACGTGCTGGTGCAAAATATGTGTGTTTCCAAACGAGGACAGACGACTGGGACCGTAAATGTTTTGAGTGACACAACGAAGCGTGAGAAACATCGCAGAAAGGAAGATCTTCAGAGCTGACAAGATCAACTCTCCCCAGATAACCTCAGACACACACCAAGACAAGCATGCTCCGTTCCAAACCCTAGTGAGCTGACTACTGTCTACATAGGCAGCATCGTCAAACACTACGTAGACAGCAAGTCTGCCCTACACAGATGCAGTGTCTTGCATGAAACACACGTTAATGCTCATATAATGACACAGGATGTATAAAACTAGCGGAAAACTTTACAATAACTACATGGTACATGCATAGCATTAGTTCATACTTAATTAATCATTAATTAATGATCATTCCAATACATCAATAGGCTATTAGGCAGTTTAAAAAGTGCATTATTTATTTGTTATTGTTGTTAAATTCAGTTTGATAAAGTATTTTTCATCCTTAGCAAACAGCTTATTATCCATACCTTAATAATTGATTTCAGTTGATGCACAAACCAGTGGTAAAGAAGTGTTTGTGAGAACATTAAGACGGCATAAATCTATATAGTTAATGGTTCGATGGTCATGTAAATTAATTGGTTAAAAATTATTCATTGAATCACTTCATTTTCGTGAATCAATTCGTTCGGACGGTTCATGTAAATTAATTGGTTAAAACTGATTCACCGAATCACTTCATTTTCGTGAATCGATTCGTTTGGATGGTTCATGTAAATTAATTCATTCAAAATGATTCATCGAATCACTTCATTTTCGTGAATCGATTCGTTCGGACGGTTCATGTAAATTAATTGGTTAAAACTGATTCACCGAATCACTTCATTTCCGTGAATCGATTCGTTCGGATGGTTCATGTAAATTAATTAGTTAAAAATGATTCACCGAATCACATCATTTCCGTAAATCAATTCATTCGGATGGTTCATGTAAATTAATTAGTTCAAAATGATTCACCGAATCACTTCATTTTCGTGAATCGATTCGTTCGGATGGTTCATGTAAATTAATTGTTTAAAACTGATTCACCGAATCACTTCAATTTCGTGAATCGATTCGTTCGGATGGTTCATGTAAATTAATTGGTTAAAACTGATTCACCGAATCACTTCATTTTCGTGAATCGATTCGTTCGGATGGTTCATGTAAATTAATTGGTTAAAACTGATTCACCAAATCACTTCATTTCCGTGAATCGATTCGTTCGGATGGTTCATGTATATTAATTAGTTCAAAATGATTCACCGAATCACTTCATTTTCGTGAGTCGATTCGTTCGGATGGTTCATGTAAATTAATTAGTTCAAAATGATTCACCGAATCACTTCATTTTCGTGAATCGATTCGTTCGGATGGTTCATGTAAATTAATTGGTTAAAACTGATTCACCGAATCACTTCATTTTCGTGAATCGATTTGTTCGCATGGTTAATGTAAATTAATTAGTTCAAAATGATTCACCGAATCACTTCATTTTCGTGAATCGATTCGTTCAGATGGTTCATGTAAATTAATTGGTTAAAACTGATTCACCGAATCACTTCATTTTCGTGAATCGATTCGTTCGGATGGTTCATGTAAATTAATTGGTTAAAACTGATTCACCGAATCACTTCATTTTCGTGAATCAATTCGTTCGCATGGTTAATGTAAATTAATTAGTTCAAAATGATTCACCGAATCACTTCATTTTCGTGAATCGATTCGATCAAATGGTTCATGTAAATTAATTGGTTAAAACTGATTCACCAAATCTGCTGAAGGAGAGAGAAAAAAATAACAGTTATAAGTAATAAATTAAAAATAAACTACTGCTTCAGAAGTCATCTGCCACATTGGATTCTTTGCATGTTTTGGGAGAGTGCTGGATAACAAGCTCATCATCTTCACTTATAAACATGACTGTAACAGTATCCTGCCCCAAAACACACTGCACCGTCTGCTAGCGCTCCGACACATCAACGGAGAAATAAAACATCCCAAACTGATGATCAATGATGATTAAACAGCGTAAGCAGTGAATCTACAAGCTCATATCATGTCACATCTGTCACGTGTGGCGTTTGCTTGGACTCATGAGATTTTGACAGGAGCTGGGTTTCCATGCATACAAAAAATGCTGAATGGAAACACCAAGCTGTGGATAAAATCTCCAAAATGCCCATTTGAGGCGGACCAGAATAAGCAGCAAACTGGACCGGACTGCTGATAGCCAACGTCTGGCTCTGTGCCACCAGATTTAAGTACCTGTCACAATCGTGTCCTTGTACAAGATCTTGCTAATGAAATCAATGCACAGAGCGGATGGAGTCAAGATAATATATCTTACAAAATCAGGGTGTCACAGCCAAAACGGCTCCACGACACACTTAATTCTTTAATCGAGCTCATCTCTAGAGACAAATTAGGACTTACAAACCACAGATGAGAGCATCCAGCACAAACGACTCAAAGCTTTTAAAGGTGATCATCTTTCATGGAGAAATGTATTAAGACCATATGTAGGGAAAACTGCAAAAATAACCTTTAAAAATCTGAGCAATGCAAAAGTCTGAAAACAACCGTGAAAATGCCTCCATTTCAATCGCAATTAACGACATTTAAATACAAATGATTTATCAGAAAAACTATTGCAGTGAAAAGTTGCATTAGAAAATGAACAAGAATGTCAGTATTTGGTATTTTAACATAATGATCATGTTCTCCAGATGAGCTGGGTATTGATAAACTCATTCTGTGATCTTGTGTGCTTCAATCAGCGTTCCCACACTCATTTAACAATGAATTTCACAAGTTCAGCGGTGATTGAGTAGTATAGTGATGATGAAGTTCAGCTGTGATTGAGTAGTATAGTGATGATGTTCAGCTGTGATTGAGTAGTATAGTGATGATGAAGTTCAGCTGTGATTGAGTAGTATAGTGATGATGAAGTTCAGCAGTGATTGAGTAGTATAGTGATGATGATGTTCAGCGGTGATTGAGTAGTATAGTGATGATGAAGTTCAGCAGTGATTGAGTAGTATAGTGATGATGAAGTTCAGCTGTGATTGAGTAGTATAGTGATGATGAAGTTCAGCTGTGATTGAGTAGTATAGTGATGATGAAGTTCAGCGGTGATTGAGTAGTATAGTGATGATGAAGTTCAGCTGTGATTGAGTAGTATAGTGATGATGAAGTTCAGCGATGATTGAGTAGTATAGTGATGATGAAGTTCAGCAGTGATTGAGTAGTATAGTGATGATGAAGTTCAGCTGTGATTGAGTAGTATAGTGGTGATGAAGTTCAGCGGTGATTGAGTAGTATAGTGATGATGAAGTTCAGCAGTGATTGAGTAGTATAGTGATGATGAAGTTCAGCGGTGATTGAGTAGTATAGTGATGATGAAGTTCAGCGGTGATTGAGTAGTATAGTGATGATGAAGTTCAGCGGTGATTGAGTAGTATAGTGATGATGAAGTTCAGCGGTGATTGAGTAGTATAGTGATGATGAAGTTCAGCGGTGATTGAGTAGTAAGTGATGATGAAGTTCAGCTGTGATTGAGTAGTATAGTGATGATGAAGTTCAGCGGTGATTGAGTAGTATAGTGATGATGAAGTTCAGCGGTGATTGAGCAGTATAGTGATGATGAAGTTCAGCGGTGATTGAGCAGTATAGTGATGATGAAGTTCAGCGGTGATTGAGTAGTATAGTGATGATGAAGTTCAGCGGTGATTGAGTAGTATAGTGATGATGAAGTTCAGCAGTGATTGAGTAGTATAGTGATGATGAAGTTCAGCGGTGATTGAGTAGTATAGTGATGATGAAGTTCAGCGGTGATTGAGTAGTATAGTGATGATGAAGTTCAGCGGTGATTGAGCAGTATAGTGATGATGAAGTTCAGCGGTGATTGAGTAGTATAGTGATGATGAAGTTCAGCGGTGATTGAGTAGTATAGTGATGATGAAGTTCAGCTGTGATTGAGTAGTATAGTGATGATGAAGTTCAGCTGTGATTGAGTAGTATAGTGATGATGAAGTTCAGCGGTGATTGAGTAGTATAGTGATGATGAAGTTCAGCGGTGATTGAGTAGTATAGTGATGATGAAGTTCAGCGGTGATTGAGTAGTAAGTGATGATGAAGTTCAGCGGTGATTGAGTAGTATAGTGATGATGAAGTTCAGCGGTGATTGAGTAGTATAGTGATGATGAAGTTCAGCGGTGATTGAGTAGTAAGTGATGATGAAGTTCAGCGGTGATTGAGTAGTATAGTGATGATGAAGTTCAGCTGTGATTGAGCAGTATAGTGATGATGAAGTTCAGCTGTGATTGAGTAGTATAGTGATGATGAAGTTCAGCTGTGATTGAGTAGTATAGTGATGATGAAGTTCAGCGGTGATTGAGTAGTATAGTGATGATGATGTTCAGCGGTGATTGAGCAGTATAGTGATGATGAAGTTCAGCGGTGATTGAGCAGTATAGTGATGATGAAGTTCAGCGGTGATTGAGTAGTATAGTGATGATGAAGTTCAGCGGTGATTGAGTAGTATAGTGATGATGAAGTTCAGCGGTGATTGAGTAGTATAGTGATGATGAAGTTCAGCGGTGATTGAGCAGTATAGTGATGAAGTTCAGCGGTGATTGAGTAGTATAGTGATGATGAAGTTCAGCTGTGATTGAGTAGTATAGTGATGATGAAGTTCAGCGGTGATTGAGTAGTGATGATGAAGTTCAGCGGTGATTGAGTAGTATAGTGGTGATGAAGTTCAGCGGTGATTGAGTAGTATAGTGATGATGAAGTTCAGCTGTGATTGAGTAGTATAGTGATGATGAAGTTCAGCGGTGATTGAGTAGTATAGTGATGATGAAGTTCAGCGGTGATTGAGTAGTATAGTGATGATGAAGTTCAGCGGTGATTGAGTAGTATAGTGATGATGAAGTTCAGCGGTGATTGAGTAGTATAGTGATGATGAAGTTCAGCTGTGATTGAGTAGTATAGTGATGATGAAGTTCAGCTGTGATTGAGTAGTATAGTGATGATGAAGTTCAGCGGTGATTGAGTAGTATAGTGATGATGAAGTTCAGTGGTGATTGAGTAGTATAGTGGTGATGAAGTTCAGCGGTGATTGAGTAGTATAGTGGTGATGAAGTTCAGCGGTGATTGAGTAGTATAGTGATGATGAAGTTCAGCGGTGATTGAGTAGTATAGTGGTGATGAAGTTCAGCGGTGATTGAGCAGTATAGTGATGAAGTTCAGCGATGATTGAGTAGTATAGTGATGATGAAGTTCAGCGATGATTGAGTAGTATAGTGATGATGAAGTTCAGCGGTGATTGAGTAGTATAGTGGTGATGAAGTTCAGCGGTGATTGAGCAGTATAGTGATGAAGTTCAGCGATGATTGAGTAGTATAGTGATGATGAAGTTCAGCGATGATTGAGTAGTATAGTGATGATGAAGTTCAGCGGTGATTGAGTAGTATAGTGGTGATGAAGTTCAGCGGTGATTGAGTAGTATAGTGATGAGTAAGTTCAGCGGTGATTGAGCAGTATAGTGATGATGAAGTTCAGCGGTGATTGAGTAGTATAGTGATGATGAAGTTCAGCGATGATTGAGTAGTATAGTGATGATGAAGTTCAGCGGTGATTGAGTAGTATAGTGATGATGAAGTTCAGCTGTGATTGAGTAGTATAGTGATGATGAAGTTCAGCGGTGATTGAGTAGTATAGTGATGATGAAGTTCAGCGGTGATTGAGTAGTATAGTGATGATGAAGTTCAGCGGTGATTGAGTAGTATAGTGATGATGATGTTCAGCGGTGATTGAGTAGTATAGTGATGATGAAGTTCAGCGGTGATTGAGTAGTATAGTGATGATGAAGTTCAGCGGTGATTGAGTAGTATAGTGGTGATGAAGTTCAGCGGTGATTGAGTAGTATAGTGATGATGAAGTTCAGCGGTGATTGAGTAGTATAGTGGTGATGAAGTTCAGCGGTGATTGAGTAGTATAGTGATGATGAAGTTCAGCGGTGATTGAGTAGTATAGTGATGATGAAGTTCAGCTGTGATTGAGTAGTATAGTGATGATGAAGTTCAGCGGTGATTGAGTAGTATAGTGATGATGAAGTTCAGCGGTGATTGAGTAGTATAGTGATGATGAAGTTCAGCGGTGATTGAGTAGTATAGTGATGATGAAGTTCAGCGGTGATTGAGTAGTATAGTGGTGATGAAGTTCAGCGGTGATTGAGTAGTATAGTGATGATGAAGTTCAGCTGTGATTGAGTAGTATAGTGATGATGAAGTTCAGCTGTGATTGAGTAGTATAGTGATGATGAAGTTCAGCGGTGATTGAGTAGTATAGTGATGATGAAGTTCAGCGGTGATTGAGTAGTATAGTGATGATGAAGTTCAGCGGTGATTGAGTAGTATAGTGGTGATGAAGTTCAGCGGTGATTGAGTAGTATAGTGATGATGAAGTTCAGCGGTGATTGAGTAGTATAGTGATGATGATGTTCAGCGGTGATTGAGTAGTATAGTGATGATGAAGTTCAGCGGTGATTGAGTAGTATAGTGATGATGAAGTTCAGCGGTGATTGAGTAGTATAGTGATGATGAAGTTCAGCGGTGATTGAGTAGTATAGTGGTGATGAAGTTCAGCGGTGATTGAGTAGTATAGTGATGATGAAGTTCAGCGGTGATTGAGTAGTATAGTGATGATGATGTTCAGCGGTGATTGAGTAGTATAGTGATGATGAAGTTCAGCGGTGATTGAGTAGTATAGTGATGATGAAGTTCAGCGGTGATTGAGTAGTATAGTGATGATGAAGTTCAGCGGTGATTGAGTAGTATAGTGATGATGAAGTTCAGCGGTGATTGAGTAGTATAGTGATGATGAAGTTCAGCGGTGATTGAGTAGTATAGTGATGATGAAGTTCAGCGGTGATTGAGTAGTATAGTGATGATGAAGTTCAGCGGTGATTGAGTAGTATAGTGATGATGAAGTTCAGCGGTGATTGAGTAGTATAGTGATGATGAAGTTCAGCTGTGATTGAGTAGTATAGTGATGATGAAGTTCAGCGGTGATTGAGTAGTATAGTGATGATGAAGTTCAGCGGTGATTGAGTAGTATAGTGATGATGAAGTTCAGCGGTGATTGAGTAGTATAGTGATGATGAAGTTCAGCGGTGATTGAGTAGTATAGTGATGATGAAGTTCAGCGGTGATTGAGTAGTATAGTGATGATGATGTTCAGCGGTGATTGAGTAGTATAGTGATGATGAAGTTCAGCGGTGATTGAGTAGTATAGTGATGATGAAGTTCAGCGGTGATTGAGTAGTATAGTGATGATGAAGTTCAGCGGTGATTGAGTAGTATAGTGATGATGAAGTTCAGCGGTGATTGAGTAGTATAGTGATGATGAAGTTCAGCGGTGATTGAGTAGTATAGTGATGATGAAGTTCAGCTGTGATTGAGTAGTATAGTGATGATGAAGTTCAGCGGTGATTGAGTAGTATAGTGGTGATGAAGTTCAGCGGTGATTGAGTAGTATAGTGATGATGAAGTTCAGCGGTGATTGAGTAGTATAGTGGTGATGAAGTTCAGCGGTGATTGAGTAGTATAGTGATGATGAAGTTCAGCGGTGATTGAGTAGTATAGTGGTGATGAAGTTCAGCGGTGATTGAGTAGTATAGTGATGATGAAGTTCAGCGGTGATTGAGTAGTATAGTGATGATGAAGTTCAGCGGTGATTGAGTAGTATAGTGATGATGAAGTTCAGCGGTGATTGAGTAGTATAGTGATGATGAAGTTCAGCGGTGATTGAGTAGTATAGTGGTGATGAAGTTCAGCGGTGATTGAGTAGTATAGTGATGATGAAGTTCAGCGGTGATTGAGTAGTATAGTGATGATGAAGTTCAGCGGTGATTGAGTAGTATAGTGATGATGAAGTTCAGCTGTGATTGAGTAGTATAGTGATGATGAAGTTCAGCGATGATTGAGTAGTATAGTGATGATGATGTTCAGCGGTGATTGAGTAGTATAGTGATGATGAAGTTCAGCGGTGATTGAGCAGTATAGTGATGATGAAGTTCAGCGGTGATTGAGTAGTATAGTGATGATGAAGTTCAGCGGTGATTGAGTAGTATAGTGATGATGAAGTTCAGCGGTGATTGAGTAGTATAGTGATGATGAAGTTCAGCTGTGATTGAGTAGTATAGCGATGATGAAGTTCAGCGGTGATTGAGTAGTATAGTGATGATGAAGTTCAGCGGTGATTGAGTAGTATAGTGATGATGAAGTTCAGCGGTGATTGAGTAGTATAGTGATGATGAAGTTCAGCGGTGATTGAGTAGTATAGTGATGATGAAGTTCAGCTGTGATTGAGTAGTATAGTGATGATGAAGTTCAGCGGTGATTGAGTAGTATAGTGATGATGAAGTTCAGCGGTGATTGAGTAGTATAGTGGTGATGAAGTTCAGCGGTGATTGAGTAGTATAGTGATGATGAAGTTCAGCGGTGATTGAGTAGTATAGTGATGATGAAGTTCAGCGGTGATTGAGTAGTATAGTGATGATGAAGTTCAGCGGTGATTGAGTAGTATAGTGGTGATGAAGTTCAGCGGTGATTGAGTAGTATAGTGATGATGAAGTTCAGCGGTGATTGAGTAGTATAGTGATGATGAAGTTCAGCTGTGATTGAGTAGTATAGTGATGATGAAGTTCAGCTGTGATTGAGTAGTATAGTGATGATGAAGTTCAGCGGTGATTGAGTAGTGATGATGAAGTTCAGCTGTGATTGAGTAGTATAGTGATGATGAAGTTCAGCGGTGATTGAGTAGTATAGTGATGATGATGTTCAGCGGTGATTGAGTACTATAGTGATGATGAAGTTCAGCGGTGATTGAGTAGTATAGTGATGATGATGTTCAGCGGTGATTGAGCAGTATAGTGATGATGAAGTTCAGCGGTGATTGAGTAGTATAGTGATGATGAAGTTCAGCGGTGATTGAGTAGTATAGTATAGTAGAATGGACATTATATCGTTTGTGACGATCTGATTTCCAGTACTGTTTACTGAATTTTTGAGATATATCACATTTTCATGACGTTTACTTTTAAGTTTAAATGTATAAACTCTCAGATTTTCAATGCTGTGTTTGTGTTTTGTGAGTGCACAAGTATCTCTTGTGTTTGGCAACATTACTCCAGCTCCAGGCACACTAATGCAGACAGTCAGATGATATTTGTGCAGTTTTATTCACCTGCAGCAGAGAAGATAACACGCCAGAAGCAGCTGAAACCTGCAGGTGTGCTGAAAGAGCTGAATCACTGCAACGCCTCTGCTGGAAGACAATCCCAGCATAATCTTGCGGCATTCTAAAAATAAAACATTTCATTTCTGAAAGAGTTCAGAGCTGTAGATGAGACTCTGTGGATGCATTTGTAATTTAAAGGAGTTCAGCGTGTGTCGATGCAAAAGTGATTTTCCGAGCGAGTCAGAACTCGACTGCTTTCAGGTAATCAGCACCGTTAATATAACAGAGATGGATCACTTATGAATGATGAATTTCTGCTTTCAGCGCAGGATAATTGTATCCATGTACAATGACACATGCAGGATTACAACAGTGTAACATCACATGAAGAAAAGTGTAAATATCACCGAGCATGCAATAGTTTACTATTTAGAACATGTTTACTGTTATGAACTACACATACATTTCTATATTTAAATATCACATGTAGTGGGCGGCACGGTGGTGCAGTGGTTAGCACTGTCGCCTCACAGCAAGAAGGTCGTGGGTTCAAACCCCGGTTGCCCCGGCCATTCTGTGTGGAGTTTGCATGTTCTCCCCGTGTCTGCGTGGGTTCTCTCCGGGTGCTCCGGCTTCCTCCCACCATCAAAAAAACATGCAGGATAGGTTCATTGATGTCTCCCAAAAAATTGCTCTAGGTGTGGATGTGAGTGTGTGTCTGTATATGTGTGGCCCTGCGATGGCCCAATGTTAGCTGGGATAGGCTCCAGCCACGACCCTGTACAGGATAAGCGGTTGACGATGGATGGATGTTAAAATGTTAGTCTACTAGTCGAAATTCCAATTTTACAAATCACAAGTTTCTTGTGATAGTATGTGTGCGTTTTGTTGACCGACACAAAGCTTTTAGTTCATATCACACACACACACACACACACAAACACACACACACTTTAGTATATTTAATAAACTCAAATAGTCCATATTTTAGACCATTCATAAATACACAGGAAGTGGCAAAGATGTTGTGCTCAGACTCATTATTCTGTAGTTGTGTTCCGGATTATTCTGCACACCTGAGCTCCGGCTGCGGTCCTAAACCTTAATGCAGATCATCTGCAGCTCTCACATTAAGAACAAAACTTGTGTTGTGACAGATGATGGAAATCACTTTCAGAGAGAGAGAAATGCTCCTCCATGGGATACACGACCTCTCACCTGAATTGACACGGTTCACATCGATGTCCTCCTCCTCATCTTTAATCTGCACATATTCACCTGACTGAGAGAGTCTGAACGAGAGAGAGAGAGAGAGAGAGAGAGAATGAGAGAGAGACATAGAGAATGAGAGAGAGAGAGAGAGAATGAGAGAGAGACAGAGAATGAGAGAGAGTGAGAGAGAGAGAGAGAGAGAGAATGAGAGAGAGACAGAGAATGAGAGAGAGAGAGAGAGAGAGACAGAGAATGAGAGTGAGAGAGAGAGAGAGAGAGAGAATGAGAGAGAGACAGAGAATGAGAGAGAGAGAGAGAGAGACAGAGAATGAGAGTGAGAGAGAGAGAGAGAGAGAATGAGAGAGAGACAGAGAATGAGAGAGAGAAATTTATGCATAAATAAATCTAAATACGTAATTATGTGTAGATACGTGTGTGTGTGTGTATGTGTGTGTACATATGTGAGAGTGTGTGTGAGTGTATGTGAGTGTGTGTGTGTGTACATATGTGAGAGTGTGTGTGTGTGTGTGTACATATGTGAGAGTGTGTGTGTGTGTGTACATATGTGAGAGTGTGTGTGTGTGTGTGTGTACATATGTGAGAGTGTGTGTGTGTGTATGTGTGTGTACATATGTGAGAGTGTGTGTGAGTGTATGTGAGTGTGTGTGTGTGTACATATGTGAGTGTGTGTGTGTGTGTGTACATATGTGAGAGTGTGTGTGAGTGTATGTGAGTGTGTGTACATATGTGAGAGTGTGTGTGTGTGTGTGTACATATGTGAGAGTGTGTGTGTGTGTGTGTACATATGTGAGAGTGTGTGTGTGTGTGTGTGTACATATGTGAGAGTGTGTGTGAATGTATGTGAGTGTGTGAGAGAGTGAGTGTGTGTGTGTACATATGTGAGAGTGTATGTGTGTGTGTGTACATATGTGAGAGTGTGTGTGAGTGTATGTGAGTGTGTGAGAGAGTGAGAGTGTGTGTGTGTGTGTGTGTACATATGTGAGAGTGTGTGTGTGTGTGTGTACATATGTGAGAGTGTGTGTGTGTGTGTGTACATATGTGAGAGTGTGTGTGTGTGTACATATGTGAGAGTGTGTGTGTGTGTGTGTGTACATATGTGAGAGTGTGTGTGTGTGTGTGTGTGTACATATGTGAGAGTGTGTGTGTGTATGTGTGTGTACATATGTGAGAGTGTGTGTGAGTGTATGTGAGTGTGTGTGTGTGTACATATGTGAGAGTGTGTGTGTGTGTGTGTACATATGTGAGAGTGTGTGTGAGTGTATGTGAGTGTGTGTACATATGTGAGAGTGTGTGTGTGTGTGTGTACATATGTGAGAGTGTGTGTTTGTGTGTGTACATATGTGAGAGTGTGTGTGTGTGTGTGTGTACATATGTGAGAGTGTGTGTGAATGTATGTGAGTGTGTGAGAGAGTGAGTGTGTGTGTGTACATATGTGAGAATGTATGTGTGTGTGTGTACATATGTGAGAGTGTGTGTGAGTGTATGTGAGTGTGTGAGAGAGTGAGAGTGTGTGTGTGTGTGTGTGTACATATGTGAGAGTGTGTGTGTGTGTGTGTACATATGTGAGAGTGTGTGTGTGTGTGTACATATGTGAGTGTGTGTGTGTGTGTACATATGTGAGAGTGTGTGTGAATGTATGTGAGTGTGTGAGAGAGTGAGTGTGTGTGTGTGTGTGTGTGTGTGTACATATGTGAGAGTGTGTGTGTGTGTGTGTACATATGTGAGAATGTGTGTGTGTGTGTGTACATATGTGAGAGTGTGTGTGTGTGTGTGTACATATGTGAGAGTGTGTGTGTGTGTGTGTGTACATATGTGAGAGTGTGTGTGAGTGTATGTGAGTGTGTGAGAGAGTGAGAGTGTGTGTGTGTGTGTGTACATATGTGAGAGTGTGTGTGTGTGTGTGTACATATGTGAGAGTGTGTGTGAGTGTATGTGAGTGTGTGAGAGAGTGAGAGTGTGTGTGTGTGTGTGTGTGTGTGTGTGTGTGTGTGTGTGTACATATGTGAGAGTGTGTGTGTGTGAGTGTGTACATATGTGAGAGTGTGTGTGTGTGTACATATGTGAGAGTGTGTGTGAGTGTATGTGATTGTGTGAGAGAGTGAGTGTGTGTGTGTGTGTGTGTGTGTACATATGTGAGAGTGTGTGTGAGTGTATGTGAGTGTGTGAGAGAGTGAGAGTGTGTGTGTGTGTGTGTACATATGTGAGAGTGTGTGTGTGTGTGTGTACATATGTGAGAGTGTGTGTGAGTGTATGTGAGTGTGTGAGAGAGTGAGAGTGTGTGTGTGTACATATGTGAGAGTGTGTGAGTGTATGTGAGTGTGTGAGAGAGTGAGAGTGTGTGTGTGTGTGTGTGTGTGTGTACATATGTGAGAGTGTGTGTGTGTGTGTGTGTACATATGTGAGTGTGTGTGTGTGTGTACATATGTGAGAGTGTGTGTGAGTGTATGTGATTGTGTGAGAGAGTGAGTGTGTGTGTGTGTGTGTGTGTACATATGTGAGTGTGTGTGTGTGTACATATGTGAGAGTGTGTGTGTGTGTGTGTACATATGTGAGAGTGTGTGTGTGTGTGTGTACATATGTGAGAGTGTGTGTGAGTGTGTGAGAGAGTGAGAGTGTGTGTGAGTGTATGTGATTGTGTGAGAGAGTGAGAGTGTGTGTGTGTGTGTGTACATATGTGAGAGTGTGTGTGAGTGTATGTGATTGTGTGAGAGAGTGAGAGTGTGTGTGTGTGTGTGTACATATGTGAGAGTGTGTGTGTGTGAGTGTGTGTACATATGTGAGAGTGTGTGTGAGTGTATGTGAGTGTGTGTGTACATATGTGAGAGTGTGTGTGAGTGTGTGAGAGAGTGAGAGTGTGTGTGTGTGTGTGTGTACATATGTGAGAGTGTGTGTGAGTGTATGTGATTGTGTGAGAGAGTGAGAGTGTGTGTGTATGTGTGTACATATGTGAGAGTGTGTGTGTGTGTGTACATATGTGAGAGTGTGTGTGTGTGTGTGTACATATGTGAGTGTGTGTGTGTGTGTACATATGTGAGAGTGTGTGTGAGTGTGTGAGAGAGTGAGAGTGTGTGTGTGTACATATGTGAGAGTGTGTGTGAGTGTATGTGATTGTGTGAGAGAGTGAGAGTGTGTGTGTGTGTGTGTGTACATATGTGAGTGTGTGTGTACATATGTGAGAGTGTGTGTGTGTGTGTGTACATATGTGAGTGTGTGTGAGTGTATGTGATTGTGTGAGAGAGTGAGAGTGTGTGTGTGTGTGTGTGTGTACATATGTGAGAGTGTGTGTGAGTGTATGTGAGTGTGTGAGAGAGTGAGAGTGTGTGTGAGTGTGTACATATGTGAGAGTGTGTGTGAGTGTATGTGAGTGTGTGAGAGAGTGAGAGTGTGTGTGTGTGCACATATGTGAGAGTGTGTGTGTGTGTATGTGAGTGTGTGAGAGAGTGAGAGTGTGTGTGTGTGTGTGTGTGTGTGTTACATCCCCACTCCAGCATCAACACAACTCTTGAACAGTCGTACAAACACATCATTTCAATACGTAACAAGGAAAACACAGATATGTAGCATCACATGATGAAGGCAGGGGCCACTGGGGGCCGTTCACTCCATACGTGTGTCATATCAGAGGTTATATCACAATAAGCAACACTGTCTGTTTGACTCAGCACATATACACCTGTGACATCACTTCAGGACAGACAGCGGCACGCTGAACAACAAAACACCCCATGAGATGATGAAGAGTGAAGAGGGACGTTGCTTTAGTTCATGTCTGTTTAACTTGAGGTCATCGATGTGCTAATAACATATTGATGACATCGTCTTGTCTCAGACGCACAAATATCATGTTATTAATGCATGAAGATGAAGATGAAGATGAAGGGCTTGACTGCTCAGGTGAAGGTTAAAGCAGAGATTCATTCATGCTGTATTTTACCTGCTGGGTAACCGGCATCTCTTGCTGAGGGGTGACAGCGGTGTTTGTCCCTGAGTGGATGGTTGTTCTTCATGTTCCCTCTTCAACATCGGGGGCCGACCGCGCAGACAAGGGGCCCCGTCATACCCCACTAACACCCCCCTGAGAGAGACAAAATCAATGAAACTCCATATCCACGTATCTACATTGTCCAGTGGTTTTTAAATGTGCCTAATTTAGTTTTTAAGGTCTCATATAATAGATTTACATGCATCTAATCTCATAAAACACTTTCATTTCTCATAATTAAACGTTCACTCTAAACTCCTCCCTTCAGAGAGCATACTCTGCTCTGATTGGTACGTTCTAAACTCCTCCCTTCAGAGAGCATACTCTGCTCTGATTGGTACGTTCTAAACTCCTCCCTTCAGAGAGCATACTCTGCTCTGATTGGTACGTTCTAAACTCCTCCCTTCAGAGAGCATACTCTGCTCTGATTGGTACGTTCTAAACTCCTCCCTTCAGAGAGCATACTCTGCTCCGATTGGTCAGTACTAAACTCCTCCTTTCAGAGAGCATACTCTGCTCTGATTGGTACGTTCTAAACTCCTCCCTTCAGAGAGCATACTCTGCTCTGATTGGTCCGTTCTAAACTCCTCCTTTCAGAGAGCATACTCTGCTCTGATTGGTACGTTCTAAACTCCTCCCTTCAGAGAGCATACTCTGCTCCGATTGGTCCGTTCTAAACTCCTCCTTTCAGAGAGCATACTCTGCTCTGATTGGTCCGTTCTAAAGCGTTCAATCTAAACTCCTCCTTTCAGAGAGCATACTCTGCTCTGATTGGTCAATTCTAAACTCCTCCTTTCAGAGAGCATACTCTGCTCTGATTGGTCAGTTCTAAACTCCTCCTTTCAGAGAGCATACTCTGCTCTGATTGGTCAGTTCTAAAGCGTTCATTCTAAACTCCTCCTTTCAGAGAGCATACTCTGCTCTGATTGGTCCATTCTAAACTCCTCCTTTCAGAGAGCATACTCTGCTCTGATTGGTCAGTTCTAAAGCGTTCATTCTAAACTCCTCCTTTCAGAGAGCATACTCTGCTCTGATTGCTCCGTTCGTATAATTGTCTGTATCTTCACACAGATGTGGTTATTTAGTGATTTAATGAGAGTAAAATCATGTTCACACACATATTGTTTATGTCTTGTGTCAGTGAGTATTTTAATGTGTACAGATTAAACCCCATTGACTTGCATTGGAAGTGTCACACACACACACACACACACACACACACACACACACAGATTAAACCCCATTGACTTGCATTGGAAGTGTCTCTCTCACACACACACACACACACACACACAGATTAAACCCCATTGACTTGCATTGGAAGTGACTCACACACACACACACACACACACACACACACACACACACACACACACACACACAGATTAAACCCCATTGACTTGCATTGGAAGTGTCTCACTGGAACACACACACACACACACACACACACACACACACACACACACACACAGATTAAACCCCATTGACTTGCATTGGAAGTGTCTCACTGGAACACACACACACACACACACACACACACACACACACACACACACACACACAGATTAAACCCCATTGACTTGCATTGGAAGTGTCTCACTGGAACACACACACACACACACACACACACACACACACACACACACACACAGATTAAACCCCATTGACTTGCATTGGAAGTGTCACACACACACACACACACACACACACACACACACACACAGATTAAACCCCATTGACTTGCATTGGAAGTGTCTCACTGGAACACACACACACACACACACACACACACACACACACACAGATTAAACCCCATTGACTTGCATTGGAAGTGTCACAGACACACACACACACACACACACACACACAGATTAAACCCCATTGACTTGCATTGGAAGTGTCTCACTGGAACACACACACACACACACACACACACACACACACACAGATTAAACCCCATTGACTTGCATTGGAAGTGTCTCACTGGAACACACACACACACACACACACACACACACACACAGATTAAACCCCATTGACTTGCATTGGAAGTGTCTCACTGGAACACACATTTAAAGAAAAGGAGGAACGAGTCGAGAGTAATTATTCTATTAATCAACATTATGCCAGAAAACTGTGCTTTATTCCTGTCTACATGCATCCTCACATGTATGTTCTCGTGAGATTCGTCTCTGGCAGGAAACAGTACGAGAGTCTTCTGTGCATTAAACTGAAACACGAGCTGCTGCTGGAGTTTATAAACACTCATGCTCGGCTCTCAAACGTCTGGCCGAACGCCATCAGCTCACGGAGATGATGCAGCTGCACTAAATCCCTCTGCAGGATCAGAACAGATCGCAGGTGCTGCGTCCACACTTCACGATGCGAGACGTGATCAGCTCCGTCAGCATGAACGACGGGATGGGGGATGTGCAGGGTTCTAATCTGCTTTTAACTTGTTTTGAGACACATTTATAGCATTTTTACTAAATAATTGATTTAGGGGGTGTTCACACTTGCTCTGTTAGTGCGGGTCATTGGAACAAGTGTGCACACCTGGTTCTTCTCATCATAGGAGCTCTACATTACAGTTCGGGACAGGCGTCAGAACCGCTGTCAGACGTCCTCGCAGTGTGTCGTTGGGTGTGCAACGGTGTTTGACTCTACGCATTTGATTAACTCTTCGTGTCTTCTCAGCTGGTAAAAACACCCCCCTATATACATACCTCCATGGCATTTCGCCAGCATTGTTTTGGATGTTCAGTAAGTTCCTTCAAAACATATACGTCATAGATGCCGCCCAATCAGGTCGTGACTTTTCCCCGACACCTTTGGTTTTGTATCGTTAGTTTCAGTGTTAAAAATGCCAGTGTGAACGCTAAACGAACCACGACTAAATGTAGCATTTCTGGTCCGGACCAAGAGAACCAAGAGCACCGAACTACAAGTGTGAACGCACCCTCGATGACTATAAATGTCATGTGGTGCAACCATCAAGTAACGGCATTAAAGTAGATTCCTTGCAGCTTGAGTGCATGACAGTGAACACAACATCTGTTATAAACATGTTGTTTGGAAGTGAAGAATATCAAGAAGTTTTCTGATGGTTGCACCACATGACCCGAACCAAGTCCCAAGAGAGTTCTCTTAAAATATAAAATACAGCTTTTTTAAATCTTCATACACAGTCTTGCAGGTCCGTTAGGATTACACATAAACACACACATACACACACGCGCGCACACACACGCGCACACATACACACAAATACACATATACACACAGATATACACACACACACACACACATACACATACACACAGATATACACAGATATACACACACACACACACACATACACACAGATATACACACACACACACACAGACACAGACACACACACGCACACATACACACACACATACACACACACACACATATACACGCACAACTCACCACACGCCCCACCGAGAGCGAGAACCACATTATAGTGACCACGAGGAGGTTACCCCATGTGACTCTACCCTCCCTAGCAACCGGGACAATTTGGTTACCCCATGTGACTCCACCCTCCCTAGCAACCGGCCCAATTTGGTTACCCCATGTGACTCTACCCTCCCTAGCAACCGGGCCAATTTGGTTACCCCATGTGACTCTACCCTCCCTAGCAACCGGGCCAATTTGGTTACCCCATGTGACTCTACCCTCCCTAGCAACCGGGCCAATTTGGTTACCCCATGTGACTCTACCCTCCCTAGCAACCGGGCCAATTTGGTTACCCCATGTGACTCTACCCTCCCTAGCAACCGGGCCAATTTGGTTACCCCATGTGACTCTACCCTCCCTAGCAACCGGGACAATTTGGTTACCCCATGTGACTCTACCCTCCCTAGCAACTGGGACAATTTGGTTACCCCATGTGACTCTACCCTCCCTAGCAACCGGGACAATTTGGTTACCCCATGTGACTCCACCCTCCCTAGAAACCGGCCCAATTTGGTTACCCCATGTGACTCTACCCTCCCTAGCAACTGGGCCAATTTGGTTACCCCATGTGACTCTACCCTCCCTAGCAACCGGGCCAATTTGGTTACCCCATGTGACTCTACCCTCCCTAGAAACCGGCCCAATTTGGTTACCCCATGTGACTCTACCCTCCCTAGCAACCGGGCCAATTTGGTTGCTAAGGAGACCTGACTGGAGTCACTCAGCACACCCTGGATTCAATCTCACGACTCCAGGTGTGACAGTCAGCGGCAACACTCGCTGAGATACACAGAGCCCGTGCAAAATGAAGTATCACGTCACACTCTTGAAACAATGTGCATTTTAAAAAGCGCATGACACGAGTTTAATGCTCTTAGTCCTCTCTCATTCCTGTGATGGGACAAAGTGGCTGCAAGAGTTCAAAATGAATAAAATGGCAGATGCAGTTTATTGTGCAACCAAAACATCAATAATTGATAGAAAAAAAAGATTTGGTGCGTCACGCATGACTTTTAACAAGTCGGAATCGCACAAGTGACAAGCGCGACTCTGCCACTGTGAAAATGGAATTTCTGAAAATGCTAATAATTGCACTTAGCATGTCAGCGTTATTAAACGGTCCAGACCTGTTCTCCACATGACCGCTGTCAAACTTCTCCTCTTCCTCATCTGGAGACACACGTTTGGTCTTCTGCACAAACTGAACAGGGATGAATGTGATCTGCTTCTCTCCTCCGAGACGGTCGGGCAGAATCACGTCCTTCTTCATGTTCATGTCTGAGTACGGGCAACCAAAGGCACTGACAGAGAGAGAGAGAGAGAGAGATGATTGACAGGAGGCTGTTGCTCGATCTACCTCCACTCACTTCCATTGTAAGTGTAACTCTCACTTAAATAAAGTTTTTCCCAAACGTCTCCTTCATGAAGAACACGATTCTATAATGCACTGTGATGACCTCACAGCAGCTGCATAACTGACCATAATGTGCAAAATAACAAACATGTATCAAATTGTAGCGCTCAGTACAAGCAGACTACACAGTCTGCGTAGGGCACCAAATTAGGGACCAAATCAGTCACTAATGAGGTTTCATGTCAGTTAGGATGCTGCCTAAGAAGGGAGCTGCATTTGTAGGCATTTGTAAGCTGGTGTCGGTGCTATTCACATTGAGCTCACATTTCAATATCATTTATTTGGATTATTTATGCACAGTTGAATATTTTTCTCACCCAAATGTTTGAGGGGGCACGGCCTCCTCTGAGAAAACGGCACCGGATCAGACCTATAATTTTTACCTACTGGACAAAAACAAAATCCCTTACATAGAAGGAGAGACTCGAGCAAAAATATCAGAGACACGACGGTGCAGTACTCCTTTCAACCGAGGCAGTAAACAACCACCTAGCAACCACACAGAACACCCTGGCAACCACCTAGAATACCATAGAAACCACACAAAACACCCTAGCAACCATACAGAAATCACCCTGAACACCCTAGCAACCACAGAAAAATACCCAGAACAACCTAGTAACCACACGGAACACCCTAGCAACCACTTATAAATTACCCGGAACACCTAGAAATCATTTCTTTCCACATAGAAATCACCAAGGACACCATAGCAACCACCTAGAACTCCATAGCAACCACCAATAAATCACCTAGAACCACCTAGCAACCACAAAAAACACACAAGCAACAACCTAGAAATGATCAAAACACCCTAGCAACCACACAGAACACCCTAGTAACCACCTAGAAATCCCCCAGAACACCCCTAGCATCCAGCAAGAAATTACCCAAAACACACAAGCAACCACCCAGAAATGACCAAGAACACCCTAAGCAACCACCTAGAGATCACCCAAAACACCATAGCAACCACCCAGAACACCCTAGGAACCACCCAGAACACCCTAGCAATCACCTAGATATTACCCAAAACCCGCTGTTGTTACTAGGGTGTTCTGTGTGGTTGCTAGGGTGTTTGTGTACACCCTAGCAACCACACAGAACACCCTAGTAACAACCTAGAAATTACCCAGAACACCCTAGCAATCACCCAGAAAATACCCAAAACACCCTATGCAACCACACAGAACACCCTAGCAACAACCTAGAAATTACCCAGAACACCCAGAAAATACCCAAAACACCCTATGCAACCACACAGAACACCCTAGCAACAACCTAGAGATCAACTAGAACACCCTAGAAATCACACAGAACAACCTAGCAACCACCTATAAATCATCCAGAAAATCCTAGCAACCACACAAAACACCAAGCATCTACCTAGAAATCACCCAGAACACCCAAGCAACCACACAGAACACCCTAGCAACCACCTAGAAATCACCCAGAACACCCTAGCAACCACACAAAACACCCAAGCATCACCAGAACACCCTAGCAACCACACAAAACACCCAAGCATCACCAGAAATCACCAGAACACACTAGCAACCACACAAAATAACCAAGCATCACCAGAAATCACCAGAACACCCTAGCAACCACACAAAACACCCAAGCATCACCAGAAATCACCAGAACACCCTAGCAACCACACAAAACACCCAAGCATCACCAGAAATCACCAGAACACCCTAGCAACCACACAAAACACCCAAGCATCACCAGAAATCACCAGAACACCCTAGCAACCACACAAAACACCCAAGCATCACCAGAAATCACCAGAACACCCTAGCAACCACACAAAACATCATAGCAACCACCAAATGGCTGCATAAAAATAAGAGCACAACTCTGAGTTTCTCACGCATAATGATCGAGCTCGTCTGTAATGAAGATTAAATTAATAACAAGGCCAGAGAAGATTATGAAGCGGCTCGCAACATGTGATTACTGTGTTTAATATGTAAATGATATGATGTTTTTAATAAGGTACACTTAATACTGTAGCTTTAGGGCATCTCAGTGTCAAACTCCTTTTAGCTCTAGAGGAAGTTTATTAAAGTGAAGTTGCAGACACATCACCATGAAACAAACCTGTCCGACAGATTGCAACGTGACGCTGGAGCTCTACTTCAACAGTGTTGAGCTAACTCTATGCAAATGAGATGCTAATTAGATGTCCAATTTAGTTTCTAAGCAGAGAGGATTTGGCTGAAGTGTGGCTTAAAAACTGTCATGAAGGACGGGTGATGTGTGAACGCGGCGTGCACGATTGACTCGCGCTACAGGAACAGCATCGGGATATGAGGGGGAGACCGCAGAGTCGAGGGCCGCAGCCTGCAACACTAAACTGCTGGAACGGCCCCTGTGAACCGTCTCTGATCACACGTAAAGCTCCGAGACAGCTGCTAGTGAACTGATGATTTGCTCAAGCCGTGACCCCCATCGGGGACGGAGGTGTTTGGCAGGTGGTGCGAGTGTCTCATCGGACACGTCTCATCTCTGAACTGCATCCAACATGCTTTACCTTCCATGTGTCACCATTTACTCACCCTCATGTTGTTACAAACCTGCATGTCTTTCTACAGTGCAACACAAAAGCAGATGTTAGGCAGAATGTTCATGCTGCTCTTTTCCATAATGGAGACTGGGGCTGTCGAAATAATTGTGATGATGATGATTAATTGTCATCTTTAGTCAGAGGTGTGTGTGTGTGTGTGTGTGTGTGTGTGTGTGTGTGCTTTATAAACCCTAAGTAGTAATTTATTCATATATTTATATTTTATTACATTGTATTAAATTAATTTA
>JAVLUX010000037.1:28482500-28490000 GCA_032164185.1 Moxostoma hubbsi | reverse complement strand
TAATGGTTTGTTTATGATACATAATGCACTAACTCATGAAAAAGATTGCAACCTTTGACCCGCCCTCAAACGCTACACTAAGCGGTAGACCAATCACAACAGACTGGGACATCTAACCAATCAGAGCAGAGTATGCTCTCTGAAAGGAGGAGTTTAGAGTGATTGCTTTAGAATGGACCAATCAGAGCAGAGTATGCTCTCTGAAAGGAGGAGTTTAGAGTGATTGCTTTAGAATGGACCAATCAGAGCAGAGTATGCTCTCTGAAAGGAGGAGTTTAGATTGAACACTTTAGAACAGACCAATCAGAGCAGAGCATGCTCTCTGAAAGGTGGAGTTTAGAATGAATGCTTTAGAACGGACCAATCAGAGCAGAGTACGCTCTCTGAGAGGAGGAGTTTAGAGTGAACGCTTTAAAACGGACCAATCAGAGCAGAGTATGCTCTCTGAGAGGAGGAGTTTAGATTGAACGCTTTAGAACAGACCAATCAGAGCAGAGTATACTGTCTGAAAGGAGGAGTTTAGAACGGACCAATCAGAGCAGAGTATGCTCTCTGAAAGGAGGAGTTTAGAATTGACCAATCAGAGCAGAGTATGCTCTCTGAAAGGAGGAGTTTTGAATGAACGCTTTAGAACGGACCAATCAGAGCAGAGTATGCTCTCTGAGAGGAGGAGTTTAGATTGAACGCTTTAGAACAGACCAATCAGAGCAGAGTATACTGTCTGAAAGGAGGAGTTTAGAACGGACCAATCAGAGCAGAGTATGCTCTCTGAAAGGAGGAGTTTTGAATGAACGCTTTAGAACGGACCAATCAGAGCAGAGTATGCTCTCTGAGAGGAGGAGTTTAGATTGAACGCTTTAGAACGGACCAATCAGAGCAGAGTATGCTCTCTGAAAGGAGGAGTTTAGAACGGACCAATCAGAGCAGAGTATGCTCTCTGAAAGGAGGAGTTTAGAACGAGTTGTTTTTGACACTGGGGATAAAATGGTTAAATTATGAGAAATGAAAGTGTTTTATGAGATTAGATGCATGTAAATCTATTATATGAGACCTTAAAAACTAAATTAGGCACATTTAAAAACCATAATAGCTGCACTTTAAGTAGATGTCTATTTATGAAACATCACGTGCTGTGTTCTGTAGTGTGTACTGTAGTGTATACTGTAGTGTGTACTGTAGTGTGTACTGTAGTGTGTACTGTAGTGTGTACTGTAGGTCACATGACAACTCTGACTACAACTGTAAGTATGAGAGTAAACGAGAGCATTTCTGACCTCTGCCACAGACAGCACACAGAACATGGACGGATGAAGCGGGTCGATTCCCTCCAGTCTCATCCCAACCTTAAATCCATTCCGGCTGCTGGGAAACACCTGATACTGCAAGAGCACACATTTACATTATATTTACATTCATGCAGTGGCTTACAGTGCACTTATTACAGGGACAATCCCCCCAGAGCAACCTGGAGTTAAGTGTCTTACTCAAGGACACAATTGTGGTGACTGTGGGGATCAAACCAGCAACCTCCTGATTACCAGTTATGTACTTTAGACCACTACACCACATGAAAAGAGTTTGAGCATGAAACCGTTTCACTGGCATTTACAGAGAAACACATTGGCACTGGAGTTGCTATGGAAACCCTCTCTTGTGTTTCCGAGGGGAACATATGTCCCGTCACGTCGCTGCGGCCTGAGAGACGTGGAGCTCGCAGAACACGAGATCTTTACACGCTAAAAGTCAACAGACACAAACGCTGGCAGCGGCATCGCTGTGATTCTCTGGAGCGATTAATAACAGCTTATCTTCTCACAGTTTATACAGCTCAAACATCACAACACATCACATGATCAGCACTTACAGAGACTGTCTGGAGTTTGTGTCATCAGAAACATTCATTTAAACTGAATACAATCAATACTGATCATGAACACATGTTAATTAGTAATATATTTAATGACGTGCATTGAGTATTTCACCACTTCTTTTATTTGTTTCTGTATGTAAATCACAGATTTACCGTATTGAGTCGGCACTGTTAATCCCTCGTGGTGGTGTAGTGACTCGCCTCAATCCGGGTGGCGGAGGACAAGTGTCAGTCTCCTCCACTTCTTCTTCTGATCACGTGACTCATTGTGCATGACACCGTGGAGACTCACAGCATGTGGAGACTCATGCTACTCTCCACGATCCACACACAACTCACCACACGCCCCATTGAGAGAACCACTAATCACCACCACGAGGAGGTTACCCCATGTGACTCTACCCTCCCTAGCAACCGGGACAATTTGGTTACCCCATGTGACTCTACCCTCCCTAGCAACCGGGACAATTTGGTTACCCCATGTGACTCTACCCTCCCTAGCAACCGGGACAATTTGGTTACCCCATGTGACTCTACCCTCCCTAGCAACCGGGACAATTTGGTTACCCCATGTGACTCTACCCTCCCTAGCAACCGGGACAATTTGGTTACCCCATGTGACTCTACCCTCCCTAGCAACCGGGACAATTTGGTTGCTTAGGAGACTTGGCTTGAGTCATGTGTGTGTGTGTGTGTGTGTGTGTGTGTGAGAGTGTGTGTGTGTGTGTGTGTGTGTGTGCGCGCGAGTGTGCGTGTGTGAGCATGTGTGTGCGTACGCGTCACAGTGACAGCTCATGGCAAACGCTCAACAGTGACAGTTGGACACAAACCCGCTGAATCTGCAGATCTTTAGTTCGGTCTGTAATGACTCGCTCTGCAGCCGCTGTGTGTGTGTGTGTGTGTGTGTGTGTGTGTGTGTGTGTTTACAGTTTAGAGACTCCATCAGATATAACAGCTGTCCGTTACTAGTCTGAATTTGTGCCGAATGTTTGTTACTCTGGAGGTTCGAGTTACACATTAATACACATCCAGTGTGACGCAAGTTTTCACACTAGAGCTTTTGATGCAGATCCGAGTCCATTTGAGTCCCAGTTTGGTGAAAGCATCAGTTGAAGATGTTTGTACCTCAGTAAAGTTCTGCAGAGGAGCAGCTTCAGCACCCTCATCCTCCAGATACTGATCCCACGACCACTTCTTCTGACTGCTCACGGCTGAAAACACCAAACAAACATCTTTTATATGCACCTTCATCCATGTGAATCAGCCACACTCCTCCTCAACTCAGAGCGTACAACACGTTTCCTGTTTTACCTTGTGAAGTGGAAACTTTATTCTTCATCTTTGTGGCGTGGTCTTTGGGTCGCTCCTGAGAAACAGCAGAAATGTATTCGGTGACGGTCGCTCTGATGAAGGTCAGAAGAGTTTAATCGTTACTCACGCGCAGACAATAATCCTCCGATACACTTCTGGGGTTCAAACTGTGTTTCTTTCTCTTGCCGTCCTCACCCTGCATCACTCCAGATCTGCTGAGACACAGAAATCAACACTGACAACTACGCAAAAATTATGCGATTGATCGCAATTGACTAAGCACAAATGATGCGCTTAATTGCACTTAGCTACCCGAAATGAGGCGATTAATCGTGATTACCTATGGAAAATTATGCGATTAGTCACGATTAACTACACAAAGACTATGCGATTAATCGTGATTTGCTACGAATACTTCATCACGATTAACTATAACTATAAATCTATGTGCTTAATCATGATTAACTACGTGAAAACTATGCGATTAATCGTGATTATCTATTAAAAATTCAACTAGTCGACTACTGTCTTAAATTAACGACTACTAGTCGACTGATGGCTTAAACTAACGACTACTAGTCGACTACTGTCTTAAATTAACGACTACTAGTCGACCAATGGCTTAAATTAACAACTACTAGTCGACTACTGTCTTAAATTAACGACTACTAGTCGACTACTGTCTTAAATTAACGACTACTAGTCGACCAATGGCTTAAATTAACAACTACTAGTCGACTACTGTCTTAAATTAACGACTACTAGTCGACTACTGTCTTAAATTAACGACTACTAGTCGACTGATGGCTTAAATTAACGACTACTAGTCGACTACTGTCTTAAATTAACGACTACTAGTCGACTACTGTCTTAAATTAACGACTACTAGTTGACTACTGTCTTAAACTAACGACTACTAGTCGACTACTGTCTTAAACTAACGACTACTAGTCGACCGATGTCTTAAACTAACGACTACTAGTCGACTACTGGCTTAAACTAACGACTACTAGTCGACCGATGTCTTAAACTAACGACTACTAGTCGACCGATGTCTTAAACTAACGACTACTAGTCGACCGATGTCTTAAACTAACGACGACTAGTGGACCAATGTCTTAAACTAACGACGACTAGTGGAGCAATGTCTTAAACTAACGACTACTAGTCGACTACTGGCTTAAATTAACGACTACTAGTCGACCGATGTCTTAAACTAACGACGACTAGTGGACCAATGGCTTAAACTAACGACGACTAGGCGACCAATGGCTTAAACTAACGACGACTAGTGGACCGACGTGTTAAACTAACGACGACTAGTGGACCGACGTCTTAAACTAACGACGACTAGTGGACCGACGTCTTAAACTAACGACGACTAGTGGACCGACGTCTTAAACTAACGACGACTAGTGGACCGACGTCTTAAACTAACGACGACTAGTGGACCGACGTCTTAAACTAACGACGACTAGTTGACCGATGGCTTAAACTAACGACGACTAGTGGAGCGATGGCTTAAACTAACGACGACTAGTCGACCGATGGCTTAAATTAACGACGACTAGTCGACCGATGGCTTAAATTAACGATGACTAGTGGACCGACGTGTTAAACTAACGACGACTAGTGGACCGATGGCTTAAACTAACGACGACTAGGCGACCGATGGCTTAAACTAACGACGACTAGTCGACCGATGGCTTAAACTAACGACGACTAGTGGACCGATGGCTTAAATTAACGATGACTAGTGGACCGACGTGTTAAACTAACGACGACTAGTGGACCGATGGCTTAAATTAACGATGACTAGTGGACCGATGGCTTAAACTAACGACGACTAGGCGACCGATGGCTTAAACTAACGACGACTAGTGGACCGACGTGTTAAACTAACGACGACTAGTCGACCGATGGCTTAAATTAACGATGACTAGTGGACCGACGTGTTAAACTAACGACGACTAGTGGACCGATGGCTTAAATTAACGATGACTAGTGGACCGATGGCTTAAACTAACGACGACTAGGCGACCGATGGCTTAAACTAACGACGACTAGTGGACCGACGTGTTAAACTAACGACGACTAGTCGACCGATGGCTTAAATTAACGACGACTAGTGGAGCGATGGCTTAAACTAACGACGACTAGTCGACCGATGGCTTAAATTAACGACGACTAGTCGACCGATGGCTTAAATTAACGATGACTAGTGGACCGATGGCTTAAACTAACGACGACTAGGCGACCGATGGCTTAAACTAACGACGACTAGGCGACCGATGGCTTAAACTAACGACGACTAGTGGACCGACGTCTTAAACTAACGACGACTAGTGGACCGACGTCTTAAACTAACGACGACTAGTGGACCGACGTCTTAAACTAACGACGACTAGTTGACCGACGTCTTAAACTAACGACGACTAGTGGACCGACGTCTTAAACTAACGACGACTAGTGGACCGACGTCTTAAACTAACGACGACTAGTGGACCGACGTCTTAAACTAACGACGACTAGTTGACCGATGGCTTAAACTAACGACGACTAGTGGAGCGATGGCTTAAACTAACGACGACTAGTCGACCGATGGCTTAAATTAACGACGACTAGTCGACCGATGGCTTAAATTAACGATGACTAGTGGACCGATGGCTTAAACTAACGACGACTAGGCGACCGATGGCTTAAACTAACGACGACTAGTTGACCGATGGCTTAAACTAACGACGACTAGTGGACCGACGTCTTAAACTAACGACGACTAGTGGGCCGATGGCTTAAATTAACGACGACTAGTGGACCGATGGCTTAAACTAACGACGACTAGTCGACCGATGGCTTAAATTAACGACGACTAGTCGACCGATGGCTTAAATTAACGATGACTAGTGGACCGATGGCTTAAATTAACGACGACTAGTGGACCGATGGCTTAAACTAACGACGACTAGTTGACCGATGGCTTAAACTAACGACGACTAGTGGACCGACGTCTTAAACTAACGACGACTAGTCGACCGATGGCTTAAATTAACGACGACTAGTGGACCGATGGCTTAAACTAACGACGACTAGTCGACCGATGGCTTAAATTAACGACGACTAGTCGACTACTGTCTTAAACTAACGACGACTGGTCGACCGATGTCTTAAACTAACGACGACTGGTCGACCGATGGCTTAAACTAACGACGACTAGTGGACCGATGGCTTAAACTAACGACGACTAGTGGACCGATGGCTTAAATTAACGACGACTAGTCGACTACTGTCTTAAACTAACGACGACTGGTCGACCGATGGCTTAAACTAACGACGACTAGTGGACCGATGGCTTAAACTAACGACGACTAGTGGACCGATGGCTTAAACTAACGACGACTAGTCGACCGATGGCTTAAACTAACGAGGGGCAGGCCTATTCGTGTTTTACCATGAATTGTTTATATGGAAAATCGTTGATATTGAATTCAGAATAAAATAAAGAAATACGATTAGAAATGATAATATTCATGTTTTGAAGTAAAAAGTAACACTAGGTGTTTAATTCCTGCATCTATGCAACCACGAAATGTTACATTTAAAATGTCGGAATTGTCCAATTGAAAATAATATTTCAGCAATTCCTGTTTCTGTCCTTGTAACATCAATGTTTTAAGTTCTGTCTGTACAAAACGTTCTCCCGGATGAGGGATTACCATTGAATAACGTGAAAATAACATACAAACAACCATAATATTACAGCAGCCACTTCACAAAAGCATCTAAAAATGCCCAAATTCAAGTTCCTGTCTTTAAACAGTAAAACTTTATAGCCACACCAGTGACAGAAACAGTCAAATCTGTCTGGTCTGAGGGAACAATGACGGCATGTTAGTTCCGTTTCTATTGAACTATTATATTAAATATTAACCTACCGCCTGATTTGTTCTGCAGCGCGCCGACCCGGTCAGGGCTTCAGCCCGCAAGCGTCCGTCCCGAACACATTCATAATGTGCACTGGATCACACATCTGTAAACAACAACAACAACACAACAAATAAACACACTGAACAAACAGTCGTCATATCAACACATGCACGGGACCTAAGGGAGACCACCAACACTAGATTCATGTTTATATGCGTTGGCTATGTGCGGTCGACTTGGACAACAGTTGCCAAGGTACGTCATGCCAGGGGCTCTCCGGCCTGAGAGAATGAGGAAGGAATGTGGCAGGGCAGAGGGCGGGGCTGGGTCATGATTCTGCACACACAGCTGCCCAATTAGGGGCCAGGTGTGCGGAATCACAAACAGGCCCCGCC
>JAVLUX010000037.1:28467500-28477500 GCA_032164185.1 Moxostoma hubbsi | reverse complement strand
TGCAGCACTACAACACCTGAAACCCCCCAAAACAACACAGACACACAGTCTGCACCTATCACACAGACACCTGAGAAATCACAGGCCTCATCACCCCAGCCTCCTCACTGTAACCCATCAGACCCCGGTCCAGATGTGCTCATCCTGATGGACTCTAATGGGAAGTTCCTGGACCCACAGAAGCTCTTCCCACATCATAAAGTTTCAGCGAAACGATGCAGCACAACAGGCCACGCCCACCAGATCCTTAGAGACTTCACAGGAAACCCCTCATGTGTGATTATCCACACGGGAACTAACGACCTTCACACACTGCGCAACAACACTGCAGATGCTGTGAAGAAAGTCGCAGAAATCACCAGCAAGAAGTTCCCAGAGTCCCGTATCATCATCTCCACACTCTTGCCGAGACGTGACACACCACCTCACATCATCAACAGCATCAATGGTGAAATCACACGAGGATGTTCCACGCTCCCTAATGTGCACCTGGTCCACCACCACCACATCGGCCTTCACCACCTCTACGATGGACTCCACCTGCATAAAGATGGAGTACGCGTCTTCGCAAAGAGCCTGAAGGATGCCACGCTGGGCCGCAGCCCAACATCACCGAGCCCCTTTCCAGCGACACCAGGACACTACCGGCCCATCCACCCCTACATGCCCAGATATGCCCCTTTGACCCCGGTGAGGAGAGACCACAGCTGGACAAGCAATCTACGTCGTCCATTACCCCCAACACACCTACCTGAAGCTCCATACACACCCGTAAACCCACACATACCTGCCCCACATCCACCTGCTGGCCATCAACACCCCACCAGGAAGAGGAAACAAAAAACTGCCCCAAACCAGGAGAGACCACCACAGCAGAGAGCACAGAGCTATGCTGAAGCTGTGGCCCGGCCCCCTGCCACACCCACACTCACGACAACCAATGAGCTGGGACTCATTAAAGAGATGCTACAAACACTGTGCAACCAGCTGCTACAGAGATAAGAACACTATTCAAACACACACCTACACACACACTCACTCTCACACTGACACACACTCACACACACACACACACACACACACACACACACACTCACTCTCACACAGACACACACTCACACACACACACACACACCTACACACACACTCACTCTCACACAGACACACACTCACACACACACACACACACACACACACACACACACACACACTCACTCTCACACAGACACACACTCACACACACACACACACACACACACACACACACACACTCACTCTCACACAGACACACACTCACACTCACACACACACACTCACTCTCACACAGACACACACACATTCACACACACACACATTCACTCTCACAGAGATAAGAACACAACTCAAACACACACCTACACACACATTCACTCTCACAGAGATAAGAACACAACTCAAACACACACCTACACACACACATTCACTCTCACAGAGATAAGAACACAACTCAAACACACACCTACACACACACACACATTCACTCTCACAGAGATAAGAACACAACTCAAACACACACCTACACACACACATTCACTCTCACAGAGATACGAACACAACTCAAACACACACCTACACACACACATTCACTCTCACAGAGATAAGAACACAACTAAAACACACACCTACACACACACATTCACTCTCACAGAGATAAGAACACAACTCAAACACACACCTACACACACACATTCACTCTCACAGAGATACGAACACAACTCAAACACACACCTACACACACACATTCACTCTCACAGAGATAAGAACACAACTAAAACACACACCTACACACACACATTCACTCTCACAGAGATAAGAACACAACTAAAACACACACCTACACACACACATTCACTCTCACACAGACACACACACATTCACACACACACACATTCACTCTCACAGAGATAAGAACACAACTCAAACACACACCTACACACACATTCACTCTCACAGAGATAAGAACACAACTCAAACACACACCTACACACACACACATTCACTCTCACAGAGATAAGAACACAACTCAAACACACACCTACACACACACATTCACTCTCACAGAGATAAGAACACAACTCAAACACACACCTACACACACACACATTCACACACACATTCACACACACACACAAGCACAGACACATACAATCTCACACAGACACACACACACTCACGGACACACACACACTCACTCTCACGCAGACACATACTCACGCACGGACACACACACATTCACATACACAGTTATGTACATAGACACACACTCACTCAAACACATTTACACTCACATGCGCACACACACACACACACACACACACACTCTTAAACCCACAAACAGCAAAATGAAATAATAATAATTAAAAATATATATATATATATATATATAATAATAACAAAACCAAAATAATAATAACAATAATTAATTGATGTAAATTGTTTGCATGCATGTTGTCATATGTTTTCTCTCTGTCTTACTATATAGGTTTTGTCTTAATTAATATCAATGTGTTCATTGTTAATAAGTTGTTGGAATATTCAGGGTCTTCATTCATCCACATTTGGATTCAAAAGTACAGACCCTGAATTCTTAAAATGTATAAAAGATGTGGACATTATGGTTCTCACGGAAACCTGGTGTCGACAGGACGTGATCACCCACTGTCCCTCAGGCTACTACGAAATCATCGTGCCCTCAGTGAAATTAAATACAGTCCACCGCGGTCGAGACTCGGGAGGGATTCTGGTGTGGTACAGGGAGGATCTGGCCAAACACATCTCAACCATCATACTGGGAAAATTCCACTGTTGGATTAAATTAAAGAAGGAAATTGGCATTAGCACCACAGACACATATCTCTGTGCCATCTACAATCCTCCAGTGGAATCCCCGTACCATGATGAGGAATACCTGCACAACATCCACACAGAGATCAGCCGCTTCCAGGCCCAGGGAAACGTGCTGCTGTGTGGAGACTTTAATGCACGAACCGGAACTGAACCGGATAGTATTGACCCAAAGGGCAATAAACATGTGTTTGGCCAGAGCCCCGTGAGCCTCACCAAAAACCTCCCAGCACGGAACAATCTCGACCATACTGTAAATAAAACTGGTACAGAATTAGTGCACCTCTGCCAAGCCTCAGGCCTGTACATACTCAACGGCAGGATCAGAGGGGACTCATTAGGGAGGTTCACATGTTATTCAGGTCTTGGAGCTAGTGTAGTTGACTATGCCATCACTGACATGGACCCTTCCTCCTTCAGTGCATTCACTGTCAGACAGCAAACTCCACTCTCAGACCATAACCAGACTAATATATATATTAAACAACACCACACAGAAAAACACAGAGCAATGGAGAACTGTCACATGTATCCAGTGCAGCAGAGATACAGATGGACTCCAGACAGCTCCGACAAATATACCCAAGCCCTCAACTCTCAAGAACTGAAAAACACCATCACTAAATTTATACACAAACAATTCGGAATGAACAAGGATGGTGTAAATTCTGCTACTGATGAAATCAATTATATATTTAAAAAAGCAGCCAGTAAAGCTGAGTTGAAAAAGAAAGGCAAAAAAACATCCTGAAAAACTCACCAAAACAGAAAAGTGGTTTGATGCAGACTGTAAAACATTAAGAAAACAACTCAGAAAATTATCCAATCAGAAACACAATGATCCAAACAACACTGACATAAGAATTGACTATTGCACCAAATTACAACAATACAAACAAACAATCAGAGACAAAAAGCATCACCATCTCACCAAAAGCTTACATGAAATTGAACAATCGATCAATCAAAATCAGTTCTGGGATCTGTGGAATAATTTGAGCACAACAAAACAACAAGATTTGCCGATCCAAAATGGAGAAATCTGGAAAAATCACTTTCAAAACTTGTATAAAGAAATCCCACCAAAACAACTAAATGACAATTATAATCAGATCAAACACAAACTACAAATATATGAAAACACAATTAAAAATAACCAGAATCCTCTGGACTTCACAATCACACATGAAGAATTAATCCAAAAACTGAAACACCAAAAGTGCAAAAAATCTTGTGGTGCAGACAACATCTTAGGAGAGATGCTGAAACACAGCACACCTGACCTGCAGATGGCCGTGCTCAAATTATTCAACCTCGTACTGAGTTCCGGATGTTGCCCTGACATCTGGAGCCAAGGACTTATTACCCCAATCCACAAGAGTGGGGACAAACTGGACCCGAATAATTTCAGAGGCATTTGTGTGAGCAGTAATCTGGGGAAGTTATTTAGCAGTATTTTAAATAATAGAATTGTAAACTTCCTTAACGAACACAATGTCCTGAACAAGAGTCAGATTGGATTCCTTCCAAATCACAGAACTACAGACCACATTTACACCCTACACACCCTAATCAATAAACACGTACACCAGAACCACATTTACACCCTACACGCCCTAATCAATAAACATGTACACCAGACCACATTTACACCCTACACGCCCTAATCAATAAACATGTACACCAGACCACATTTACACCCTACACGCCCTAATCAATAAACACGTGACCCACACCAAACACTGGAAAATATTTGCATGCTTTGTTGATTTCAAAAAAGCATTTGATTCTATTTGGCACGACGGACTTTATTACAAATTACTACAAAGTGGTGTAGGGGGTAAAGCTTATGACATCATTAAATCGATGTATTCGGACAACAAATGTGCAATAAGAATTGGCACCAAACAAACAGAGTTCTTCAGTCAGAAGAGAGGAGTGAGACAGGGCTGTAGTCTGAGTCCAACACTGTTCAACATCTACATTAATGAACTAGCGGTGCAGTTGGAACAGTCCACAGCCCCTGGACTCACTCTACAGGACAAACACATCAAGTGTTTGCTCTATGCAGACGACCTGGTGCTGCTGTCACCCACTGCACAGGGACTACAGCAACATCTGGACCTGCTGGAGAACTACTGCCAGAACTGGGCCCTGGCAATCAACCTGAAGAAGACCAATATTATGGTCTTTCAGAAGAAGCCCAGATGTCAGGAACACAGACACCAGTTCTCTCTAGGCAGCACCACACTAGTGCACACTATGCAGTACACTTACCTTGGGCTGATGATCACTGCATCAGGGAGTTTCAGTAAGGCAGTGAATGCACTTAAAGATAAAGCTCGACGAGCGCTATACGCTATTAAGAAGAAGTTCTATAATACTGAACTACCAATTCCAATCTGGTGTAAGATCTTTGATAGTGTGGTACAGCCCATAGCGCTGTATGGAAGTGAGGTCTGGGGTCCACTCAGTGATCAGAACTACACTAGATGGGACAAGCATCCAACAGAAGCCCTACACACTGAATTCTGCAAATTAATTCTGAAATTACAAAGAAAAACACCCAATAATGCATGTAGGGCAGAATTAGGACGATTGCCATTGATTGTTAATATGCAAAAAAGATCTCTAAAGTTTTGGATGCATTTAAAATCAAGTCCCACAGAGTCGCTTCATTATAAAGCGCTACAAACCCAAGAACTGAACCCTGAAAACAGTCCCGTCAGTCAGCTGGTTCAGAGACTCAATAACCCGGTTAACAGTACTAACAGTAACCAGCCTCAGACCAGCACTGCTTTACAAACAAACATCAGAATCAATCAGATCATCAAACAATCTCACATCAACTATCTGGAACATTGGGACCAAGAAACTAAAACACAAAGCAAATTACAATTCTATCGGACTCTAAAATCAAAGTATGAATTGGAAGAATATCTCCTGACTGTCAGAGATCCAAAGCAGAGACAGATCCTGAGCAAGTACAGGCTCAGTGAGCACAGTCTCGCCATCGAGAGAGACAGACAGTGAGAGAGACAGATCCTGAGCAAGTACAGGCTCAGTGAGCACAGTCTCACCATCGAGAGAGACAGACAGTGAGAGAGAGAGACAGACAGTGAGAAAGACAGACAGATCCTGAGCAAGTACAGGCTCAGTGAGCACAGTCTCGCCATCGAGAGAGACAGACAGTGAGAGAGAGAGACAGACAGTGAGAGAGACAGACAGTGAGAGAGAGAGACAGATCCTGAGCAAGTACAGGCTCAGTGAGCACAGTCTCACCATCGAGAGAGACAGACAGTGAGAGAGAGAGACAGACAGTGAGAAAGACAGACAGATCCTGAGCAAGTACAGGCTCAGTGAGCACAGTCTCGCCATCGAGAGAGACAGACAGTGAGAGAGAGAGACAGACAGTGAGAGAGACAGACAGTGAGAGAGAGAGACAGATCCTGAGCAAGTACAGGCTCAGTGAGCACAGTCTCACCATCGAGAGAGACAGACAGTGAGAGAGAGAGACAGACAGTGAGAAAGACAGACAGATCCTGAGCAAGTACAGGCTCAGTGAGCACAGTCTCGCCATCGAGAGAGACAGACAGTGAGAGAGAGAGACAGACAGTGAGAGAGACAGACAGTGAGAGAGAGAGACAGATCCTGAGCAAGTACAGGCTCAGTGAGCACAGTCTCACCATCGAGAGAGACAGACAGTGAGAGAGAGAGACAGACAGTGAGAGAGACAGACAGTGAGAGAGAGAGACAGATCCTGAGCAAGTACAGGCTCAGTGAGCACAGTCTCACCATCGAGAGAGACAGACAGTGAGAGAGAGAGACAGACAGTGAGAGAGACAGACAGTGAGAGAGAGAGACAGATCCTGAGCAAGTACAGGCTCAGTGAGCACAGTCTCACCATCGAGAGAGACAGACAGTGAGAGAGAGAGACAGACAGTGAGAGAGACAGACAGTGAGAGAGAGAGACAGATCCTGAGCAAGTACAGGCTCAGTGAGCACAGTCTCGCCATCGAGAGAGACAGACAGTGAGAGAGACAGACAGTGAGAGAGAGAGACAGATCCTGAGCAAGTACAGGCTCAGTGAGCACAGTCTCGCCATCGAGAGAGGCAGACAGTGAGAGAGAGAGACAGACAGTGAGAGAGACAGACAGTGAGAGAGAGAGACAGATCCTGAGCAAGTACAGGCTCAGTGAGCACAGTCTCGCCATCGAGAGAGACAGACAGTGAGAGAGAGAGACAGACAGTGAGAGAGACAGACAGTGAGAGAGAGAGACAGATCCTGAGCAAGTACAGGCTCAGTGAGCACAGTCTCGCCATCGAGAGAGACAGACAGTGAGAGAGAGAGACAGATCCTGAGCAAGTACAGGCTCAGTGAGCACAGTCTCACCATCGAGAGAGACAGACAGTGAGAGAGAGAGACAGACAGTGAGAGAGAGAGACAGATCCTGAGCAAGTACAGGCTCGGTGAGCACAGTCTCGCCATCGAGAGAGACTGACAGTGAGAGAGAGAGACAGACAGTGAGAGAGACAGACAGTGAGAGAGAGAGACAGATCCTGAGCAAGTACAGGCTCAGTGAGCACAGTCTCGCCATCGAGAGAGACAGACAGTGAGAGAGAGAGACAGATCCTGAGCAAGTACAGGCTCAGTGAGCACAGTCTCGCCATCGAGAGAGACAGACAGTGAGAGAGACAGACAGTGAGAGAGAGACAGACAGTGAGAGAGAGACAGATCCTGAGCAAGTACAGGCTCAGTGAGCACAGTCTCGCCATCGAGAGAGACAGACAGTGAGAGAGAGAGACAGTGAGAGAGAGAGACAGATCCTGAGCAAGTACAGGCTCAGTGAGCACAGTCTCACCATCGAGAGAGACAGACAGCGAGAGAGAGAGACAGACAGTGAGAGAGAGAGACAGATCCTGAGCAAGTACAGGCTCAGTGAGCACAGTCTCGCCATCGAGAGAGACAGACACAGGAACACATGGCTACCCAGAGAAGAAAGGGTGTGTGCTCACTGTACGACAGGTGAGGTCGAGACAGAGGTGCACTTTCTACTCCACTGCCCAAAATTCAAAGAGACCAGAGACATTTATATGAATAAATTAGCAAACATCATTAACAAATTTAAAATCAGGACAGAACAAGAACAAATGAATATAATACTTGGAGAGGGACACACAGCAGCACTGGCGGCGAGATACGTGTTGACGTGTCACAGTCTGAGGGACAGCGGGTGAATCTGTGTCATGTGTGCCACCCCCGTGTGTCACCCCAATGTCCACCACAGTGACCCTCATATGTATGTGTGTATTCATTTATGTGTCAGTTCAATGATTTAAACACTGTGGTCTTCAGCAGTTCTGAAGCTGTTTTTATATTTATTTCTATTATTTATTTGTATATTTGTCAAATTTATTAATTATAGATTAAGGTGTAGTTCTGTTTTTACACAGCCTCTGCTTTGGCAATATTGTATTGTTTACATTCATGCCAATAAAGCCCCTTTGAATTGAATTGAATTGAATTGAGAGACAGAGAGAGTGTGTGTGTGTGTGTGTGAGAGAGAGAGAGACAGAGAGAATGTGTGAGTGTGTGTGTGAGAGAGAGAGAGACAGAGAGAGTGTGTGTGTGTGTGTGAGAGAGAGAGAGAGATAGAGAGAATGTGTGAGTGTGTGTGTGAGAGAGAGAGACAGAGAGAATGTGTGTGTGTGTGTGAGAGAGAGAGAGACAGAGAGAATGTGTGAGTGTGTGTGTGAGAGAGAGAGAGACAGAGAGAGTGTGTGTGTGTGTGTGAGAGAGAGAGAGAGATAGAGAGAATGTGTGAGTGTGTGTGTGAGAGAGAGAGAGACAGAGAGAGTGTGTGTGTGTGACAAAGAGAGAGAGACAGAGAGAATGTGTGAGTGTGTGTGTGAGAGAGAGAGAGATAGAGAGAATGTGTGAGTGTGTGTGTGAGAGAGAGAGAGACAGAGAGAGTGTGTGTGTGTGACAAAGAGAGAGAGACAGAGAGAATGTGTGAGTGTGTGTGACAAAGAGAGAGAGACAGAGAGAATGTGTGAGTGTGTGTGTGAGAGAGAGAGAGATAGAGAGAATGTGTGAGTGTGTGTGTGAGAGAGAGAGAGACAGAGAGAGTGTGTGTGTGTGTGTGTGACAAAGAGGGAGAGACAGAGAGAATGTGTGAGTGTGTGTGTGAGAGAGAGAGAGACAGAGAGAATGTGTGTGTGTGTGTGACAAAGAGAGAGAGACAGAGAGAATGTGTGAGTGTGTGTGTGAGAGAGAGAGAGATAGAGAGAATGTGTGAGTGTGTGTGTGAGAGAGAGAGAGACAGAGAGAGTGTGTGTGTGTGTGTGTGACAAAGAGAGAGAGACAGAGAGAATGTGTGAGTGTGTGTGTGAGAGAGAGAGACAGAGAGAATGTGTGAGTGTGTGTGTGAGAGAGAGAGATAGAGAGAATGTGTGAGTGTGTGTGTGAGAGAGAGAGAGACAGAGAGAGTGTGTGTGTGTGACAAAGAGAGAGAGACAGAGAGAATGTGTGTGTGTGTGTGAGAGAGAGAGAGACAGAGAGAATGTGTGAGTGTGTGTGTGAGAGAGAGAGAGACAGAGAGAGTGTGTGTGTGTGTGTGACAAAGAGAGAGAGACAGAGAGAATGTGTGAGTGTGTGTGTGAGAGAGAGAGACAGAGAGAATGTGTGAGTGTGTGTGTGAGAGAGAGAGAGACAGAGAGAGTGTGTGTGTGTGACAAAGAGAGAGAGACAGAGAGAATGTGTGAGTGTGTGTGTGAGAGAGAGAGAGATAGAGAGAATGTGTGAGTGTGTGTGTGAGAGAGAGAGACAGAGAGAGTGTGTGTGTGTGACAAAGAGAGAGAGACAGAGAGAATGTGTGAGTGTGTGTGTGAGAGAGAGAGAGATAGAGAGAATGTGTGTGTGTGTGTGAGAGAGAGAGACAGAGAGAATGTGTGAGTGTGTGTGTGAGAGAGAGAGAGACAGAGAGAGTGTGTGTGTGTGACAAAGAGAGAGAGACAGAGAGAATGTGTGAGTGTGTGTGTGAGAGAGAGAGAGATAGAGAGAATGTGTGTGTGTGTGTGAGAGAGAGAGAGACAGAGAGAATGTGTGAGTGTGTGT
>JAVLUX010000037.1:28455000-28465000 GCA_032164185.1 Moxostoma hubbsi | reverse complement strand
AACCCTAATTAGATGTTGTTTTTTTCCTAAGAAAGGAACAAATAACTGTAGAAATTGGATACTAAATTATATCTTAAAGCTTAAAGTTTACATTTAACCAAGTGTAAAGCTAAAAGGAAAATTAACTGAAGCCATGACTAGCAAAGAGTCTGGAGCACCCCAGGGTAGCAGTTCAAACAAAGAAATGGACCAATCAGAGGAGCAGCTGCAATCCCCCCACTGCTCTATGCAAATGACCTCTCCAGTCCTCACAGACTGCCCATTCAATACCCCCCAGAGATAAAGAGTGACACTGCAAGAAAACTGTTTAAACAGAAGCTGCTTAAAGACAGTCCAGAGACACTTTTTGCAGACCTTTTTAAAAATGGAGAAATAAGTAATCTTATTTTCTTCTCTGAAAACCCCAGCTACTGGCACAAAGCTGTAATCAGCCACTACCCATCAGTAAAAAAAGAGGGCATCTGTCATGGCTGGAAAGTCAAAATCAGAGAGAAAGATGATCCTGACACCACAATAATGACTGTCAATATATATAAAAATGGCACAGTTATGGTTCAGGGTAACCTAAAAGCTTTCCAGGCTGACTACAGAGCACTAAATGAAATTATCAAACAAGAGATAGTTTTATTAAATGTGAATGCATCATGTGAGCAGAAGGCACAGATAACACCAGAGCCCAGGTCAGACCACAGCATGGCTCCTCCCACAAAGACTGAGGGAAGAGAGAGACCCAGCCAGGACCTGGACCTTCTAGCGCTCAAATCTGTTCCTCTGCTACAGGAACACTTCACTAGGCTGGAGTTTGAGCTCGTGCAGCTGAGAGAAACTGTGTTAAAACAGCAGCCTGTGCACACAGACAGATGTGCCTGTCTCACCAAATTACAGCAGGATAAAGAGCAGGTCACACAACAAATAACAGCCCTCTCACAGCAAATGAGAGAGTTGCAGCAAGAGAAGGACAGTTACCACCGTGAGCTGACTGCATTAACACAGCAGCTACAGGTTAGAGAGCAGTGCACAATAAAGTTAGAGCAACAGGTGAGAGAGCTACAGGAAGAGAAAGAGCAGCAGCGCAGTGAGCTCACAGCACTGAGAGAGCAGATAAGAGAGCTGCTGGAGACCAGAGAGGGACCAGAGCAGACCCCTACAGCACCACTGCTGCCCCCCACCACTGTGGAGCCCAACTCAGACAACCCACTGACACCACAGCACCCCCCGCCAGATAACACACAACAGAGCCAGCACTCACAACACAACAGCCCAAAGCTACTCAGCACAGAGAAACCAGAAATAGTGCTACTCATTGACTCAAATGGAAAATTTCTTGATGTCAACAAACTTTTCCCCCATCACCGAGCTGTTAAACTCTGGTGCCCCAACACTAAGAAAGCCCTGGAACTCCTCACAGAGCCACAACTCGGCTGCCCCAGCCACATCATCATCCACACGGGCACAAATGACCTGAGGAGCCAGCAGGACGGGGTGGCTGATTCCCTGAGAGCTGTTCTGGAGAAAGCGAGACATTCCTTCCCCAGTTCAAAAATTATCCTCTCCACTCTGCTTCCAAGAAAAGACTTTCATCCCCACACAATCACCAAAATAAATGCCAGCATCTCAAGACACTGCGCCCCACTGCCTAATGTCCACCTGGCACACCACACAGACCTGGACACAAGCTGTCTGTATGACCACGTTCATCTATACAGGGATGTTGTACATGTGCTGGCAAAAACTATGAAAGATGTTGCTCTAAACCGGAACAACCAGACAACCCCCCGCTGGAGCAGAACAAACCCAAGCCCAGGAAACCCAACAAGACGCAGGTCAGAGAACAACACCCCATCCTACAAGACATCCAGAGCCACAGCACCCAGAGACACAGCACCCAGAGGGGAGCCACGTGGTCAGAGACTGGACTGCGAAATCCCCAAACACCCAGCACCTGCAGGGTACCCCACAGCACCGGACCACCCTCCGCAGCACACCACACCTCAGCCAGGTAAACTGAGCTATGCCCAGGCTCTCAGTGGAGAAGCAAACCGAGGCAGCACTGATCTTCAGGACATCCAGCACATGCTGAACATCATCTGCTCACGCTTACTGTCCCACACGGGGCAGCGGTAAGAAATGAGGAGAGAGGAAAGGAAAAAATAAATAAATAAAATAAAATAAAAAATTATTAAAAAAAAAAAAAAAAAAAAAATTATGTATATTTATGTATATGTGTGTGTATAGATATATATTAGTGTAAGGACAGTGCTTCAAAAATATAAAGGACCTTACATATACATTTTACAAAATTATATTCTCACTATTTCATTGTTTCTACATAGTTTTTGGTCTTATGTCTTTCTCTTTTCTATAAATAGCAAACAAACCCAACAGACTCTCTTTAGATGAAGTCATTTTGCATCTCCATGTGGAACATTCAAGGTCTGAGCTCCTCAGCTTTTGGCCTTAAGAGTCGAAACTCTGATTTCATCAGAGAACTTAAAGATCAAGATATCATTATCTTACAGGAAACGTGGAGTCGAGGTGATGAGCACACTGGTTGTCCCGCAGGGTTCAAGGAGATAGTGTTACCATCAGTAAAACTCACATCAGTTAAACAGGGCAGAGACTCAGGAGGGATGTTAATCTGGATTAAATCTGAATTATCCTGTGCCATAGAATTAATCAAAATTGAACAATACCATCTATGGCTGAAAATAAAAAAAGGCATAATGTCCACCTCAAAATCTGTCTTTCTATGTGCAATCTATATTCCCCCTCTTGAGTCACCCTATTTCCAGGAAGAAACCTTTCCTACCATAGAGACAGAAATCAGTCATTTCCAGGCCCAGGGGAATGTGCTGATTCTGGGGGATCTGAACTGTAGAACTGGTGTAGAACTAGATTTCACAGACACATACGGTGACCGATTCATAACTGGAAATAATGTGATTTTTCCCTCTCATGCCCCCAGACAGAACAATGACAAGGCAACAAACGCCCATGGAAGGCAGCTGCTGCAGCTCTGTCGGAGTCTGGGTCTGTACATCGTCAATGGAAGACTAAGGGGAGACTAGTTCGGACGGTACACCTACAGCTCAGCTCTTGGTAGCAGCACTGTCGATTACGCAATCACAGATCTGGACCTTTCTTCTTTGAGAGCATTCACAGTCAAACCATTAACAGCTTTCTCAGATCACAGCCAAATTACCCTGTATGTCAAACAGTCTGAATCAACCACCAACACAACAACCACAACAGCACACACAATGAGCAGAATACAATCATTTAAATGGACGGATAACAGCATCAATGACTACACAAATGCAATTACACTTACAGAGATACAATCTCTCTTACTTTCTTTCCAAATACAGCAATACACTAAAAATAATGATGGTGTAAATCAGGCAGTAAAAGATCTAAACACCATTTTCTACAAAACTGCACAAAGGAGCAATTTGGCAAAAATCAAACCTAAGAAAAAGAAATTAGACACAGACAAATGGTTTGATTCAGACTGTAAGACTCTGAGGACGAACCTCCGAAAATTATCCAACCAAAAACACCGACAACCAGATAATCAGGAGCTACGCCTCCGTTACTGTGAGGCACTAAAACAATACAAACACACACTCAGAAGGAAAAAAGAACAGTTCTTACAGAGCCAGCTTCAAGAAATTGAAGAATTAGTCAACTCAAATAAATTCTGGGATAAATGGAAATCACTATATAAATCAAATGAAGAATTGGCAATACAAGATGGAGATCTGTGGAAAAATCATTTCCAAGATCTATATCGCACAACCCAAAATCATGATCAAAGTGACATTAGTAAAAAATTAGAAGAGTTTGAAAAATCCATTAAAGCAAATCAAAACCCATTAGACTTCCCAATCACAATGAAAGAACTGGAGGACAAGATCAGTGTCCTAGAGTCCAAAAAAGCATGTGGTGTAGACGGCATCCTCAATGAGATGCTGAAACACATGGATCACAACTTTAAACTGGCGACTGTAAAACTGTTCAATGATGTTCTGTGTGCCGGTTATTTCCCTGAGATCTGGAATCAGGGACTCATCAGCCCCATCTATAAGAGTGGGGATAAATTAGACCCTAATAACTACCGAGGCATCTGTGTGAACAGTAATCTGGGGAAGGTCTTCTGCAGTATTTTAAACAGCAGACTTTTAGACTTCCTTATGAAGCACAATGCCTTGAGTAAATGTCAAATTGGATTCATGCCAAAATGTCGCACATCTGACCACATTTTCACCCTACAGACACTCATTGATAAATATGTACATCAAAATAAAAGACAAATTTTTGCCTGTTTTGTAGATTTTAAGAAAGCGTTTGATTCAATCTGGCATGAAGGATTATACTTTAAACTTATTGACAGCGGTGTAGGGGGAAAATCTTATGATGTCATCAAATCAATGTACACAGCCAGTCAATGTGCTGTTAAAATTGGCAACAAAAGAACCAAATTTTTCCTTCAACGGCGAGGAGTGAGACAGGGCTGCAGTTTAAGCCCCGCCCTCTTCAACATGTATATCAATCAGTTGGCACAAACTATTGAACAATCTCCCGTTCGAGGTCTCACTTTACATGACACAGAAATAAAGTGTCTCCTCTACGCAGATGACCTGGTGCTCCTGTCGCCCACTAAAGAGGGGCTACAGCAGAGCCTGGCATTACTGGAGAGTTACTGTCAGACCTGGGCCCTGACAGTCAACCACCAAAAAACCAAAGTCATGATCTTCCAAAAGCGATCCAGATCTCAGGGACTAACAAACATTTTTTCATTATCAAACAGAAGCATTGAAATCACAAAGACATATAATTACCTCGGCCTAAAAATCAGTTCTACAGGTAATTTTGCTTTGGCTGTGAATGAACTCAAAGAGAAAGCACAAAGGGCGTTTTATGCCATTAAAAAATCCATTAAAATTGATATTCCGATCAGGATCTGGCTCAAAATATTCAAATCAGTCATCGAACCAATCGCATTATATGGCAGTGAAGTGTGGGGTCCACCTGTAAAATTTGACTATTTAAATTGGGAAAAACATCCCATTGAAACTCTGCATCTGGAATTCTGTAAAAGAATAATTTATGTCCAAAGAAAAGCCCCAAATAATGGATGCAGGGCAGAATTAGGCCAATACTCTCTCCTTTTGAACATTCAGAAAAGAGCCATCAAATTCTGGAAGCACCTAAAGACAAGTGACCCCAACACATCCCATTATAAAGCCCTAAAACACCAAGAGCTGAGCGGGGTGAAGAGTCCCCTATGCCAGCTTGTCCTGAGACTGACTGAAGTCACACCTGAGGAGATCGGCCAGTCTCAGGATAACGGCACACTCACAAATATTCGGCCTAACCAAATTATACACAAAGAAAAGGAGAAATACCTCACGCATTGGACAAACAGCATTAAAACTCAACACAAACTGGAATGTTATTCGGCACTAAATCGAGAGTACACGGTGGCAAACTATCTGACCACAGTGACTGACAGAAAGTTAAGAAAAGCACTGACGATGTACAGACTCAGCGAGCACAGTCTGGCCGTAGAGACGGGCCGCCGCAGACAGACATGGCTGCCCCGCGAGGACAGACTGTGCTCCCAATGCATCCTGGGAGTGATTGAGACAGAACTGCACTTCCTCACAGAATGCCCAAAATACCAACCAATTAGAAACAAATATTACCCCAAAATTAACAACATATGCCCAGATTTCAATGACTGCACCCCGACACAAAAAATGTGTTTTATTCTGGGGGAAAAAGAGGAATGTGCAAATATAGCTGCAAGATTTGTAGTATCCTGTAGAAACCTGCGGGACAACCAGAACTCAACCAATAACAACACATGATGTATCGATGACCCCTGACCCCAATCCCCCCCGTTACTGACCCCATATGTTGCATTAATGCTATTTATTTATATTTATTATTGTTGTCATGTCTTAGTTTAGTTCCTGTTTTGTTTTGTATGTAATTGCTTTGGCAATACAAAATGTCTTTGTCATGCCAATAAAGCTCGTGAAATTGAATTGAAATTGAAATTGACAGAGAGAATGTGTGTGTGTGTGTGAGAGAGAGAGAGACAGAGAGAATGTGTGTGTGTGTGTGAGAGAGAGAGAGAGACAGAGAGAGTGTGTGTGTGTGTGTGTGAGAGAGAGAGAGACAGAGAGAATGTGTGTGTGTGTGTGTGAGAGAGAGAGAGACAGAGAGAGTGTGTGTGTGTGTGTGTGAGAGAGAGAGACAGAGAGAATGTGTGTGTGTGTGTGTGAGAGAGAGAGACAGAGAGAGTGTGTGTGTGTGACAGAGAGAGAGACAGAGAGAATGTGTGTGTGTGTGTGTGAGAGAGAGAGAGACAGAGAGAATGTGTGTGTGTGTGTGTGAGAGAGAGAGACAGAGAGTGTGTGTGTGTGTGTGAGAGAGAGAGAGACAGAGAGAATGTGTGTGTGTGTGTGTGAGAGAGAGAGAGACAGAGAGAGTGTGTGTGTGTGTGTGTGAGAGAGAGAGACAGAGAGAGTGTGTGTGTGTGACAGAGAGAGACAGAGAGAATGTGTGAGTGTGTGTGAGAGAGAGAGAGACAGAGAGAATGTGTGAGTGTGTGTGTGAGAGAGAGAGAGACAGAGAGAGTGTGTGTGTGTGACAGAGAGAGACAGAGAGAATGTGTGAGTGTGTGTGAGAGAGAGAGAGACAGAGAGAATGTGTGAGTGTGTGTGTGAGAGAGAGAGAGAGAGAGAGAGAGTGTGTGTGTGTGTGTGTGTGTGTGAGAGAGAGAGAGAGAGACAGAGAGAATGTGTGAGTGTGTGTGTGAGAGAGAGAGACAGAGAGAGTGTGTGTGTGTGTGAGAAAGAGTGAGAGAGAGAGAGACAGAGAGAATGTGTGAGTGTGTGTGTGAGAGAGAGAGAGAGAGAGAGAGAGTGTGTGTGTGTGTGTGTGTGTGTGTGAGAGAGAGAGACAGAGAGAATGTGTGAGTGTGTGTGTGAGAGAGAGAGAGACAGAGAGAGTGTGTGTGTGTGTGTGTGAGAGAGACAGAGAGAATGTGTGTGTGTGTGTGAGAGAGAGAGAGACAGAGAGAGTGTGTGTGTGAGAGAGAGAGAGACAGAGAGAGTGTGTGTGTGTGTGAGAAAGAGAGAGAGACAGAGAGAATGTGTGTGTGTGTGTGTGAGAGAGAGAGACAGAGAGAATGTGTGTGTGTGTGAGAGAGAGAGAGAGAGAGACAGAGAGAATGTGTGAGTGTGTGTGTGAGAGAGAGAGAGACAGAGAGAGTGTGTGTGTGTGAGAGAGAGAGAGAGACAGAGAGAATGTGTGAGTGTGTGTGTGAGAGAGAGACAGAGAGAATGTGTGAGTGTGTGTGAGAGAGAGAGACAGAGAGAGTGTGTGTGTGTGTGTGAGAGAGAGAGAGACAGAGAGAATGTGTGTGTGTGTGTGTGAGAGAGAGAGACAGAGAGAATGTGTGTGTGTGTGTGTGAGAGAGAGAGACAGAGAGAATGTGTGAGTGTGTGTGTTTATTTATTTTCAGTGCAGTAAAACTCAAATTGAGGCTCTTTGAACATCACAGTGTTCTCTCACTCACACACACACACACACACACACACACACACACATCTATGAAAGAGATGCACTGATGGTGATTTATCAGCCAATTATGACCCAAATTAAAACCTCCTGCATATGTTTTCATTGTCGCGCTCTTAAAATCATGTTCAACAGATCCGATCGAAGATCAATGGAAATGATTTATTGGGGAAACAAAATAGCTTTTGTACCTCTTTATATATTTCCATTAAATCAACAGTGACGAATGACAATAAATATCAGTGTTGAAATCTGCAGATTAAAATCAGGATCAGCCAAAATGAGACTAAATAAAGTACTTTTATGAATTCTGTTTTCACGCTGCAGGCCCGACCGCTGACACAGTGTGCACAAGCGCTGGTGGCCGGACGGTTCTGGACATGCTAAATGAAGGAAAGTATATCCGCTCCTCAACCTTTGGAGAAACACTTTGAGTGTGTTTTGTTGATTTTTAAGTCTGTGTTTAATCTACAGAATTCATCATCACTTGAAGCTCGTCGTCAGGTGTTCAGATGGACAGGTTGTGTGACATGAACTCATCCTCAAATACAACGAACATAACACCCCCACACCACATTAAATACTGCTTCACTCACAATGAGGAGCAACACGTGTGTGTGTGTGTGTGTGTGTGTGTCTCACAATGTTTGGTTTGCTTCTGTACATTAAACAATTTGGGAGTCCAATGTGAAATCTTCCGTAGATTAACAGGTGCACACAGGTCAGTTTTACAGTCATCCCTCGAGTTAAAGAGTTCAACTGAACTGTCTTCAATTTCAATATGAATTACACACTAAACACACACACACACACACACACACACACACACACACAAACACTACACACACACTAAACACACACAAACACTACACACACAAACACTACACATACACTAAACACACACAAACACTACACACACACACACACTACACACACACTAAACACACACAAACACTACACACACACAAACACTACACACACACACTAAACACACACAAACACTACACACACACTAAACACACACACAAACACTACACACACACTACACACACAAACACACTACACACACAAACACTACACATACACTAAACACACACAAACACTACACAAACACTACACACAAACACTACACACTCACAAACAAACACACACACACACACTAAACACTCTCTCTCTCACACACACACACACACACACACACCACACACACACACACACAACACACTCTCTCACACACACACACACACACACAACACACTCTCTCACACACACCACACTCAAACACCACACACACACTACACACAAACACTACACACTCACAAACAAAAACACACACACACACACAAACACTAAACACAAACACTAAACATACACACAAACACTACACATACACTAAACACACACACTACACACTCACAAACACACACACTACACACTCACAAACACACACACTACACACACACACAAACTCACAGCACACACACACACAAACACTAAACACACACACAAACACTAAACACACACACATAATGAGTTTAGGAAAATGGCGACTTCAAGACACAAACAAATAAAGACGTGAATATGAATATAGACAGACAGACGTGAGACAGACACACACAGGCAGGCAGGCAGACAGACAGACAGACAGACGTGAGACAGACAGACGTGAGACAGACAGACAGAGGAGATTTAGATGAGAATATCTTGAAGAGTTGTAAACGGAACACTGACTGACGCGCGTCATCACATCAGAGTGAAACATTGTAACATTCTCACACACACACACACATCAAACACACCACCTCACAACTCACACAAACACACTCCAGCGAGCTTCATGTGTTCATGTTTAATGCGTTTACACAGCACAAACACCGCGATTAGCCGAACAGCCATCATCTTTAACAAACACACACATAACGAGCACTTTACAGCGCTTTACACGACAGAGATCAGCTCAAACAATGTACTTTATAATGCTAGTGAAATTACCCCGCAGGAGCACGAGCTGATATTAATGATTATTTCTTACCCGCACGCAGCCTGAGAGACCCGACAGTCGCGGTGACAGCAGCGCATGTGAGTGCGCATGCGCAACACGGCCCTCTACTGGAAGAGCAGAACAGGTGTCAAACACACATCACACACACACAAACGAATTACTCAAGCTAGTGTCATTCATTTGAAAGATAGCCATTAAAACCAGGGGTGTAAAGTAGCTAATTACAAATACTCACGTTACTGTAACTAAGTAGTTTCCCCCAGGAATTGTACTTTTTAAGTCGTTTAAAAATGGTATAGTTTTACTTGAGTACATTTTAAGTGCTGTAACTGTACTTTCACTGCGCTGTTTTCCCTCCGTCTGTGTTCAAAACTTCCCTGTCCTGAGTTTATTATTATCACAGCT
>JAVLUX010000037.1:28447500-28450000 GCA_032164185.1 Moxostoma hubbsi | reverse complement strand
TGAAGACATGGATTTACTTGAGTGGGACAGAGAGTTCAGTTTTATAATTATGTTAATTCAGTTTCCTGCTGCCCTACATTTCCTTGTTCTCATGAAATATCCGGTTTCACTCACAGTACAATGAGCTGTGAACGCTGTGCTGACGTTAAAAGGTTTGTCTAAGAGCAGCGTGTGCCCTAGAATCAGTCCAGATGGGTTTAGATGGGTTGTTGACATACGTTGGAACCAGATAGCACATGATACCTCGCTCTCACCGGCTCTCCGTCACTCATCACTTATTCAGGTCTTTGAGGAGAAGCAGCGAGACACAGGAAGTGTTCACGACACGCTCGAGAGAAATCAATACTCATGTACTGAATGAAACATACCATCACTGACCTGATGCACACACTGGAGTGAAACAGATGTGTCAATCATGTCACATTCTCTCAGTCTGTTTACTAGAACCACTTAGCAACTGCATAGCAACGCCCTGGCAACCACCCACAACCTCCTAGCATCACATGTTCTTTATTAGTGTACAGATCTAGTTCTAAGTTTAGAAATGTGACACGTCAAAATGCTGAACAGATCCTTGACGTGTTTACTGTCACAAAACGAGAGGTTTAGCAGTATGTGCACGCTGCTCTTTTCCATTCAATGAAAGCAGATGGAGACCAGGTGTTGTCAAGCTCCAGAAAGGATCAAAAGTAGTAGAAAGTAGTTCATACAACTTGAGGAGTATATTTAAAGTTTCCCCTCTGCTGAAGCTCTCAAATCTCATTTGCATATTCAAGCATAATTAGTGGCATTTGGCATCATTTGGGGCTTCTCCACTGTGGATAGTACCTGGTAACTGATACTTTTTTTAGGACCTCCAAGCGAGCCGAGCCGATACTAAATGTGACGTCAAACCCTGCAGATCACTGATTGGTCAGAGAGAATCACGTGACATCAGCCGACAGGTGCAGACGTTCCTCTCGTTAGTAGCCGAGGAGAGGATCCAACGAGAGCTGGATGAGCCTATAATCATGCCCACGTTGAGGTGGCACTAAACTGCAGTGGAAATGCAAGCTCAGAAAAAGTCCAGTCGAACCGTAACGTGCAGCAGGGGCGGAGCCAGGAGTTTTTCAAAGGCGTGGCCATGCAGGGGCAAGCGATCAGTCTATGGGGGCACAGAAATGTTCGGGGAGCATTTTTATATCGGCGGATTGTGGGGACTTCTGAAGAACTAAATTGTGCCAAAAAGTGCCCCAAAAAATGACTAAAACCCCAATTGTGAGTGGGCGAGTGGGGTGGCCAAAGAGGTGGCCAGGCTTCAGTCCATAGTGGCCACGCCCACCTCCGTCGTGCAGTGGAAAAATGCCAATTGACATCAAACTTGATACAATGTGTCTTCATGCACCATATTCAGATATACAGATCAGATTACTGTTGCCGTTACTGATGCGGCGATAGACTCATTTAAATATCACTGCATTCATGCACATAATGGACAAACATTTATTTGATTACTTGAGCAGCCTTAAAGGGACAGTTCACCCTAAAATGAATATTCATTATTTACTCACCCTCATGCCCTCATTCCAAATGTGTGACTTTCTTTCTTCTGCAGAACAAAAATTAAGATTTTTAAAAGGATATTTCAGCTCTGTGCATCATTCAATGCATGTGAATGGTGACCAGAACTTTGAAACTCCAAAAAGCACATAAAGGCAGCATAAAAGTAATCCATAAATCTCCAGTGGTTTAATCCATGTCTTCAGAAGTGATATGATAGCTGTGGGGGAGAAACAGATCAATATTTAAGTCATTTTTGTACTCTATGGGTACGTTTACACGACAACAATGTACTAAAAAATTTTAGTTTTTCCTTTGCGTTTTTTTTAAAGTTTTGTGTACAGGCGACAATGTTGTCAAAATGATCCCCGTTCACATGGATCCTCGAAAACGACTAAAAACGCTGTACTATGCATGCCAGGCCAGTAGTTGGCGATGCTACTTTGTAAAGAAAAACTACGCACCTGCACACAAGCATTCTTCCACAGAGCGCTGAATACAAACAATGGTAAAAGCATCGAGCAATTGTGTCTGGACACACAACAAGGTTGCTTTATTGCTACAAGTGGCACTTGACGATTAAGCACGCCACCTTTTTAAGGACTCCAGCTGGTGATGTCATGTTGGTCTGTTCAGGCCCCAAAACGCTGTTGTCGTGTAAACAAACAGCCAAAACGCATACAAATGTTATGGTCAGGTGTGTTGTACAGGTGTGTTATGGTCAGGTGTGTTATGGTCAGGTGTGTTGTACAGGTGTGTTATGGTCAGGTGTGTTGTACAGGTGTGTTGTACAGGTGTGTTATGGTCAGGTGTGTTGTACAGGTGTGTTGTACAGATGTGTTATGGTCAGGTGTGTTGTACAGGTGTGTTATGGTCAGGTGTGTTGTACAGGTGTGTTGTACAGGTGTGTTATGGTCAGGTGTGTTGTACAGATGTGTTATGGTCAGGTGTGTTGTACAGG
>JAVLUX010000037.1:28420000-28440000 GCA_032164185.1 Moxostoma hubbsi | reverse complement strand
GGCTCGAGACGTGACCTGAGCTTGAATGCCCCCCAAAAGAAGCCAAGTAATGGAACAGCAAGTCACTGGTGTGAGAGCCTCGTGAGGCGCGGAAGTGTTCGGAGGAATAAATGGAACCGATTGAGTTTAACAACAACACCCCTTCCAAAAGAATGGAACATGAAACGACATACTGGAAGGGGGCACTCGCCTAACCTTGTGTACCAGATGGGCAGTGCCAAAGAAGAACAAACAGAGCCGCTAGCGGAGGCAGACTCATGCTAGGGTCCAGTTGGGGGATAGCAAACCAAGAGGTGCAGGATTGGGAGGAATTAGAGAGTGAGATTAGGTTGAAACACTGAAAGACAGTGCTGGTTGCGGACGCATATAAACGAGCTCTCGTAGAGAGTTGTTGTAATTGCAACTGGAGGGCTTCACCACGCCCGAGCACGCTCGCACAGGTCCGCCCGGACTACACCTTAAGCGTCCCTCCAGATGCAACTCGTTCGACGGGAGGTGCCCACGCAGTGAACGGGCTAACACCACATGTGTTGGTCTTGGCTGCCATTCGAGCGGACGAGCTCATCCTGCAATTGCACGGGGGACCTCACAGCGATACGAAAGGCAGAGTCCATGTTGCGGAAGCACCTTCACGCTATGATCTGCTCTAGCGAATAGAGATTATCCGATGATCCGAGTCACTTGCATGGGTCTGTTTGTGGGCAATGGGCAAGGCCACATGCCGGAAACTGGAAATCTGGTCCAAACGTTGTTGAGCGGGCCAAAGCTCTCCTTTTCTGCATATCGCTTCCCTCTTTGGCATATCGTGGTGCCGTTTTGTGGCCCGTTCTGCTTAATGCACTGGCCCATTTCAGCTTATCGTGGCCCGTTCGGCCACATATCACGGCCGGCCCAATGGGAAAAGTCCCAGTTCTCCCGATGGCCAGTCCGCCCCTGACTTACAGACAGTGTTGCCAACTTAGCAACTTTGCCGCTAGATTTAGCGACTTTTATTCAAAAAAGTGACTAGCGACAAATCTAGCGACTTTTTGGACTAACCGTAGCTACTTCCGTTGAAGATAGTCGCCAATACTTCCCTGCGAGCGTGTGGTCTTGCTTTCCTGCCCGGACTCGGAGGCACTAGCAGGCGAGAAGGCGGAGCTGCACAATCAGTTGACCACGCGGCAGCTGACATAGACGTTATCAAGGACCAATCACGAATCTGTTTGCACCCCTTTAGTTGTACATTTAAAGAGTTTAAATTAACCATTTATTTTTATTCTTTTCATGCACTTAATCACAGGAGATTTGTAGACGGTTGTTCATTCCTGTTTCTGAACGCTCTGAATTCAGACACTTACTTAGAAGTCATCTAGCGACATTTAGCGACTTTTCGAGCATGCTTTAGCTACTTCCTATTGAAACTAGTTGGCAACACTTCTTACCATTTCTTAGTATTACCATTTCTTTCCTCTTTCTTTGGACATATACCATGCTAATGCCACGCTTGTTCTGGACATTTGTACTACATTACTCTCCGTCCCAGTACTTTCATGAGAAGGTAAGAGCCTGTATTATGCATGCAATCTAAAAGCACTTTAGGAATGCCTGTCGCCCACTTCCTGTTCGCTCCAAAACTGGAGAATGCACGGCGACACATTCATGGAATTCTGTGCGACTCACTCTGAACTTCACCGATTCTGTTGCCATTAAGTACAATAAATGTAGCAGAATTAGACTCATTCAGGTGAGACGTGTGACCTGCAGGCGTCACATAAATGCTGCACAACCGCATTCCAGCTGAGAGGAATGTGAACACAGAAACTCTCACTTGCATCCGGACAAACATGAGAGACACAACGACGACAGCATGCACAGGTAATCGCAGCTCTTTTACTTCAATAAATCATCAGAGATGAAATGAAACGGAGGAGAGTTTGACAAACATGAGGAGAGTTTGACGAGATATGGCTGGTGATGAGGTTCAATGTAAATGTTATGAATACTTTTGGAGTTAGTAAATGCAGTGGATTGCTTCCGGGCAAGCTTTCCTAAAATAGATGAAGTGTTGTTGTCATCTCATAAACACCTGAAGTAGATGATTCATATTTGAGCTCTAATGTGTCTAATTGAAGCGTTGTGTCTTAGCTAACATGTTCATGCTTACATTTAGAATATTTTTAATTTTCCAAGACACGAATTATGTGTGAATGCAGTTAGTGTGTGTGTTTATGGTGTCAGTTACTCACATACATGATGTCATCTGTTTTGCATGAACGTGAGGGGTCAGTATTTGAATAGTAAATTCAGAAGTGTTTCCCTGTTGGTCATGCCACACTACAAGACATAACGTCCTATAGAGCAAACATGGTGGCGTGGTCTTATGGGAGGACGACCGACACGCGTATGCCGCATGATTGATCCTCATGATGGCCTGGAGGAGAGCACTCATAATCAATCTATGAGCTATAGCCATATAGTATGAATTCCCTGTTGGCAAACGGCAGTCATTTGTTGAATTGGTTTTTGATAGGCTCAGTAGACCGAAATGACTCTTATTTTAGTTTTCTGTTGATTTTGATATCAAAACACAATCACGAGATTAAAGCTGGAGTATGTAATATACAGAATGAACTGCAAACTTGACCACTTGAAGGGGGAAACGCTCATCTGTTGATTTGAACTGCCCGACATAGCAACATCTGAACTGGATAATTGTAGTTCCAATTTTCTAATATTGGCTATGGTGTTTGAGCCCCGCCTGGTTTGACTTGAACTTGACCGTTCGTTTCGGCGCGAAACTGACCGCTCGTTTCGGCGCGAAATTGACCGTTCGTTTCGGCGCGAAACTGTCCGCTCGTTTCGGCGCCAGCTGTACATTGCTTGCCCATCTGATAATGTAAATGTCAATATCCGGTTTAGATGAATATCAGAGTTCGGATGAAGGTTTGACAGCTCTTTATGGTGACTGTAAAAGCCTCTCGGTGTTGTTGTTTTCACTTTACGAGACGTTGTGAGTGACGCTAAGAGGAAATTCATGTTGTATTATTGATTTTGTGGGTGTGCGCTGAGTAACACAGAACATTATAGCCTATAGCATATTTTAGACATTGAGCAGAAACTTCCGATCACTTTAGCCAAAACATAAAGTTTGATTGGCGGTGGACTTCCTCTCTGTAATGTTATGAAAGCACACTCACTCTTTCACTTTAGTAAACTCTAAACTCATACTGTAGTCTGTCTTCATATCACTGTCATCATTTTTTTTTTTGTAAGAAATGTAAGACAATAAAAAATGTCACCCTGCAAATACCATGTTTTCTGGAAATGTACCAGAGCAATTCCATGAATGTGTCAATCATAACATTGAAAAATAAAGTCTTAAAGGGACAGTTCACCCAAAAATACAAATTCTGTCATCATTAACTCACCCGCATGTTATCCCAGATGTGTGATTTTCTTTCTTCACCAGAACACAAATTAGATTTTCAGAAGAATATTTCAGCTCTGTAGGTCCATACAATGTAAGTGAATGGTGACCAGAATTTTGAAGCTCCAAAAAGCACATAAAAGTAATCTATAAGGCTCCAGTGGTTTAATCCATGTCTTCTGTCCTTCCTGCCCAGTAGGGGGTGATATGCACGAAGAATATCAATCACCATTTAATGGTTCGATCATTGATGCTGGTCATGAGTGCTTTATATGTGATGTTAGATTTGAAGTTTTCCCTGCTAATGTCACATCCGTAACTTATGTAATTACCATTGCACATTTAACAGGGCAATCGTGAAGTACTAGGGGTTGATTTATTTATTTGCTCCACAATCGGTCCGAACAGTCCTGAGCACGATGAGTAACGGGTCCAGTAGCATTTCTACTTGAGCTTACCGTCTCCACGGTAACATGCTCAACAAGTCACGTGATGCGTGGATTGACGGTCTCAGACGCGGAGGCAACTGAGATTCGTCGCTCTGGATGATGAAAGATTATTTGATTGTGGTTTCTGCTCCGAGTGAATCGTGGGTTAGTCATCAGGCGACCAGTGGCGCTCGTGTGACGCTCGCTGGACGCTCGCTGGACGCTCGCTAGGTGCTCATCTGATGCTGTTAGTCATTACGGTTCCATTAGCTGTTGAATCACACATAATTCGCTCTGGCTCACTGATGCAAACATCTCAAACGCTGATATGAATCTTTAAAGTCCAGCGTCGCTCTATTGATCTGTTGTGCTCATGTCCTGTTGCTAATGCGCCGCTTTTAACCTGCTGGAGTTCTGCAATTTGCTGACAGCTGTTTTGTGCTCCTGCATTGGGCTTTAATGCCCGCGGGCCACTCGGGGGTAAAACAGGCACTGTTGATGAGATAAATACCCCTCTTGAAGAACCTTGTCTAGTGTTTAATCATGTACATCAGTTCCACATGAATCTTGCAAAATGTCAATCGTGATAATGTTTATGATGCACCAGAGCCTGTTGTAGACCCATCCTCTGGCGTTCTCTCAGAATGGGGGACTGACTGGATGTGCAATAAGGGATACAATAGCCGAAATCCAGATTATTTCTGAGCAACTGGGCCCTGATGTTTCTCAAGTCTTTGGGAGGGAGCATATTTCGATCTGGCATTCCTGATGGAATCATGAGGTTGTTTATGCCACCCAAAAAGTGTAAACAAACGTCTGAGCCAATGTTTGATGAGGACGCGCCAGGGTCAGAAGCTTGGCACACTTGTGTTGATGAAGTGAATACCCACTTCAATCAACATCACAGACGGAGAGGCTTTTATTTGATTAAATGGCCGCTACGTGTCTGAAAAACACGTTTTTCCAATGAAGGAACGTTCAAACCTTTCGCTTTGATTTCAAAATGTCCGCTTTTTACGTATAGAAAATTCTTTGGTTGGGATTTTGGGTTCTGCTGTTTACATTCCTTGGGGAATGAGCTCAGGATTTCAGAGTCTTCTCGGGTTCCACAGGAACTCTGACCAGCGCCACATGCTTTCAGTTTAATTTCCCGCAACACTGACCTACATTCAGCACGGGGGGCCTGAAACACGTACACATATTTAGCGAAGAATCAAGAATAAACTGATGTTGTGTGCTGATGTGGTGTATCGTCACAAAAGAGTGTTTATTAGTTTAGAGGCGGAGCAAGTTGTTACATTTTGAATAATGTTGCACTGATGTATCGCTATGATTAAAGTGATTATTGTGGGTCTGGGTATTTCAGCGAGTATTGACGCTGACTATCACCCCTGGAGTCGTGAGTTTGAATCCAGGGCGTGCTGAGTGACTCCAGTCAGGTCTCCTTAGCAACCAAATTGTCCCGGTTGCTAGGGAGGGTAGAGTCACATGGGGTAACCTCCTCGTGGTCGCTATAATGTGGTTCTCGCTCTCGTTGGGGCGTGTGGTGAGTGACTCCAGTCAGGTCTCCTTAGCAACCAAATTGTTCCGGTTGCTACGGAGGGTAGAGTCACATGGGGTAACCAAATTGGCCCGGTTGCTAGGGAGGGTAGAGTCACATGGGGTAACCAAATTGGCCCGGTTGCTAGGGAGGGTAGAGTCACATGGGGTAACCAAATTGGCCCGGTTGCTAGGAAGGGTAGAGTCACATGGGGTAACCAAATTGGACCGGTTGCTAGGGAGGGTAGAGTCACATGGGGTAACCAAATTGTCCCAGTTGCTAGGGAGGGTAGAGTCACATGGGGTAACCTCCTCGTGGTCACTATAATGTGGTTCTCGCTCTCGGTGGGGCGTGTGGTGAGTTGTGTGTGGATACCGCAGAAAATAGCGTGAAGCCTCCACACGCGCTACGTCTCTATGGTAACGCGCTAAACAAGTCACATGATAAGATGTGCGGATTGACGCTCTCAGACGCGGAGGAAACAAGCTAACTTCAACAAAACGAACTTTTTCTGTGGGTTGAAAACGCACGGGGGGGGGGGGGTAATGCACATATGTAAACTCTGAGTCTACATAAACACCATCACATTTTAATATTTCACATGTTATTATTGAGAAAAACAAGTGCTTTAATAACACGCTCTGGGCCAGTGATCAGAGGGGAAAGTGCACAAAGGACAATGACTGAAAATATCTGCCATCCAATGAAACAAGACGAGATACATTTGCATTTGTGTTCATGTTTCAATATTTCATGCAGTTTTTCTACTCCGGTGAGCACGCCGATCTTATTAGATCATAAAATCATGAAACATTATTTTAGCTGATACGATATAAGTCCAGCAGACTTGTTTCAGTTTGTGTTGCTGATTTGAGGTTCTGTGTCAATCGTGAGGAACTGAAATGACTGATGTGTTTATTTAAATGAAACCAAAGTACTCATGGGAATGTTGTTCCGTGATTAGTGTCTTCTGGAGCCCTTTCCCTCATTCTGTCTCCTCTCAAACTCTGAGCAGAGACTGGACAACAGGACAGGAGATTTAGGGAAAGCTGTAAACGGAGAAGACAATGGACATATAATGACATGAGAGGAGGAAGTCGGGGGGGGGGGGAGAGAGAGAGAGAGAGAGAGAGAGAGAGAGAGAGAGAGAGAGAGAGAGAGAGAGAGAGAGTGAGGGATTGGGAGAGGTGAGGAAACTTGCTTATGGTCAGATCAGTGGGAGGAGACGTGAGAGGAGGAAATCCTCAGTGTCTCTTTCTCTCCATCCGTCTGTGAGCGTCTTCTCCGGAGCGTTCCTGATGTCTCTCCGTCCATTCTAGAGTTTTCCCATCTGTTGAGAGGTAACGTGTGCTGTGTGAAATATAACCTGAGCTTGGTGTGTATCCGTTCTGTGAAACATTAGACAGGAGAGGACCTGATGGAGAACAGCCGTTTGATTCTGCTGCATGTGTGTGTGATGCTCTCCAGAGCGCTTCAGAAGTTCATTTACAGCTTTGTAAATCATGTTGAGATGTTGTGGATTTATGGATTTGGAGTTTATACAGATTGAATGCCAGTTTGGTGGCATTACCTGGAGTAGTTTCTTATTGATTCTAGATTTAATTTGGAAAAATGGCTGAAGCTTTTAAGACTTTTCAAAAAGTGTTATTATTTTAATATTCCATGTTATGTTTGATTATGTGTGATTAAACCATGGATCAGAACAAGACATGGACTGTACAGTGATTATTGATGCACTGCAGGGTTGCAGAAAGGATAACGGAAAAAAGAAGTCAGGGGAAAATTTAGGGAATGTTCTCCAAACTTAAAGGAAACATTCACCCCGAATGTTTCCTTTAAGTTTGGATAACGTTCCCTAAATTTGAACGTTCCCTAAATTTTGTCTGGGTATCTCAGCGAGTATTGATGCTGACTATCACACCTGGAGTCGCGAGTTTGAATCCAGGACGTGCTGAGTGTCTCCTTAGCAACCAAATTTGCCCGGTTGCTAGGGATGGTAGAGTCACATGGGGTAACCAAATTGTCCCGGTTGCTAGGGAGGGTAGAGTCACATGGGGTAACCAAATTGGCCTGGTTGCTAGGGAGGGTAGAGTCACATGGGGTAACCAAATTGGCCTGGTTGCTAGGGAGGGTAGAGTCACATGGGGTAACCTCCTCGTGGTAAAGTATAAATGCTTGAGTGGAAAGTTGAAACTGAAGAATGTCTTTTTAATGACAGCACAGCGTCATCAATCTGTGACACTAATTTACTTTCATTTGAAGTTGTGCAGTTTGTGAAACATTTCTTCGTTGTACATTTGGGTTACTTTGCAGTTTATATGAAAACAATAGATGTCATGTTTGTACAGGCATACTTTAGATCTGTGTTGCGGTTTCACAATAAGCACATGAGAAAACTATTCCGAGTGTTTAGTTTGAAACCTGCTCTGCTGCAAGTTTGACATGAATGAATGAATGTTGTTGTCATTCACAACAGATCATGTGATGGTGTAAATGCAGTTGTGTTTGTGTCTATTGAAAGGTTTGGTGTGTGTAAAGTGAGGCAGGACTTCAACGTTGTTTGAGGGCAATTAAGTTCTTCATTTAACACAAATCAAACCACTATGATCGATGCCTTTAAAGGACGCCTGTTCACTTCCTGACATTAAGAGAGAGAAACAGAGCGCATCATTAGCGGCTTTCACCTTGGCAATATTTGAATAGAAAACCAGTCGATGTTTAATATGAGCGGAGATGAGAAACATGAATGGAACGCCCAATGGAACAATTTGGAACGCCCAATTCCGAATGCGCTCCAAGTTCTCGTGGTGGCATAGTGACTCGCCTCAATCTCGGGTGGCGGGGGACAAGTCTCAATTGCTTCTGCATCTGAGACCGTCAATCCGTGCATCTTATCACGTGACTTCTAGAGCTCGTTACCGTAGAGACGTAGCGCGTGTGGAGACTTCACGCTATTCTCCGCGGCATCCACGCACAACTCGCCACACGCCCCACCGAGAGCGAGAACCACATTATAGTGACCACGAGGAGGTTACCCCATGTGACTCTACCCTCCCTAGCAACTGGTCAATTTGGTTACCCCATGTAACTCTACCCTCCCTAGCAACCGGTCAATTTGGTTACCCCATGTGACTCTACCCTCCCTAGCAACCGGGCCAATTTGGTTACCCCATGTGACTCTACCCTCCCTAGCAACCGGCCCAATTTGGTTACCCCATGTGACTCTACCCTCCCTAGCAACTGGTCAATTTGGTTACCCCATGTGACTCTACCCTCCCTAGCAACTGGTCAATTTGGTTACCCCATGTGACTCTACCCTCCCTAGCAACCGGGCCAATTTGGTTACCCCATGTGACTCTACCCTCCCTAGCAACCGGGCCAATTTGGTTACCCCATGTGACTCTACCCTCCCTAGCAACTGGTCAATTTGGTTACCCCATGTGACTCTACCCTCCCTAGCAACCGGTCAATTTGGTTACCCCATGTGACTCTACCCTCCCTAGCAACCAGACCAATTTGGTTACCCCATGTGACTCTACCCTCCCTAGCAACCGGGCCAATTTGGTTACCCCATGTGACTCTACCCTCCCTAGCAACTGGGCCAATTTGGTTGCTAAGGAGACCTGACTGGAGTCACTCAGCACACCCTGGATTCAAACTCGCCACTCCAGGTGTGATAGTCGGCACCAACACTCGGCGAGATACCCAGAGACCCCCCTACAGAATTCACTGGTGATTAATTTAATTCATGAACGAAAAGTCCAATAACAGGGCTGTTACTAAGAATGCAGTTAGTAGTTTTCAGCTGGTCATGTGATTCAAACATGGCCGCCCCCATGTGGAGACCCTCTCCGTGTAGAATAAACTGCTTACTGATATCACTTATGTCCAATAATGCATTGTCCTGAATAGATATTTTGGCCAAATATCGTCCTGTATTTAAGTGGCGAATCGCAGCGGTGTCCAAAAACATTGCTGGTCCTGCACATGCATGCCTGCGTCTTATCAGATCCCTCTCTGTTGTTCTGCAGGAAAGCACAGTATCAGCGTATCGGCAGCATGAGTTTGCCCAGGACCTCCTCGACCCCGGAGTGCTCCGTGTCACGTGACCCCCGTGAGTGTATGGAGGACTACTGGACTGAGATGAAGACCATCGAGGAGGACTTTCAGGGAGGAAATGAGGACATGATGGAGAGAGGGAGTGTTGATGGTGCGACATTTTGTAAACAGCAACATGTTTCAGATCACAGCGAAAGACGTTATTGAATCTGTATTTTGTTTCCTACTGAAGCATGTATCGTCTCAGAAGCATCATATAGTTGATTAAAGCCAGACTGATATTAGCATGTGTGTTTGATCGTTTCAGAGGTGGAGCTTGAGGAGGCGTGGCTACAGGAGGCGGGTCTCTCCACGCTGGTGTCCGGGACTCAGAGTGACGGTCCGGCGGAGGCGCTGCTCTCGACGCTCACACGTACACAGGCCGCCATGGTGAAGAAACGTCTGGATAACTACACGCAGACGCTGCACAAGAGAAACAGACAGCCAATGAGACACGTGCGAGACGTGTTCTCCACGCCTGATGCATCGGTGAGAGCAGAATGATGGCGATCAAGTCACTTGACACAAAATACTCTCAAATGATACTTTTGTTAAGAATTGTGCATTTGTGTAATCTTTAACTAAATTATTGTAATTAATTATAATAAATATACTTGACCAATTACCCAATTTAATTTAATGGAATTTTCAATTTATTATTTATTGAATTATTATTTTAGTTTAATGGAATATTCCGGGTTCAGTTCAGCTCAATGGACAGCATGTGTGCGTAATGTTAAATATTAATTTCGACTTGTTCCTCCTTTTCGTTAAATGTGTGTTCCAGTGAGACTCTTACAATGGAAGTCAATGGGGTTTAATCTGTGTGTGTGTGTGTGTGTGTGTGTGTGTGTGTGTGTGTGTGTGTGTGTGTGTGTGTGTGTGTGTGTGTGTGACACTTCCAATGCAAGTCAATGGGGTTTAATCTGTGTGTGTGTGTGTGTGTGTGTGTGTGAGACACTTCCAATGCAAGTCAATGGGGTTTAATCTGTGTGTGTGTGTGTGTGTGTGTGTGTGTGTGTGTGTGTGAGACACTTCCAATGCAAGTCAATGGGGTATTTTTGGAGGGTTTAAAGTCAGAAATGTGACACTTATAATTTAATAAAAGCTTTCTTTTTAAAACTCGTGCATTACTTGAGCTGTAACGTTGTTTAAATCATCGTTTTAGGGTTTACGGTGTTACGTCGTCATGGCAACGGAGTTGTATAATTGTCTCTATCTTCACACAGATGTGGTTATTTAGTGATTTAATACCAGTAAAATCATGTAAACACACATGTTGTTTATGTCTTGTGTCTATACTTTTGAAACACGCGTCTGAGACCGTCAATCCGCGCATCTTATCACATGACTTGTTGAGCGTGTTACCATGGAGACGTAGCGTGTGTGGAGGCTTCTCGCTATTCTCCGCGGCATCCACGCACAACTCACCACACGCCCCACCGAGAGCGAGAACCACATTATAGTGACCACGAGGAGGTTACCCCATGTGACTCTACCCTCCCTAGCAACCGGGCCAATTTGGTTACCCCATGTGACTCTACCCTCCCTAGCAACCGGGCCAATTTGGTTACCCCATGTGACTCTACCCTCCCTAGCAACCGGGCCAATTTGGTTACCCCATGTGACTCTACCCTCCCTAGCAACCGGGACAATTTGGTTACCCCATGTGACTCTACCCTCCCTAGCAACCGGGACAATTTGGTTACCCCATGTGACTCTACCCTCCCTAGCAACCGGGCCAATTTGGTTACCTCATGTGACTCTACCCTCCCTAGCAACCGGGCCAATTTGGTTACCCCATGTGACTCTACCCTCCCTAGCAACCGGGCCAATTTGGTTACCTCATGTGACTCTACCCTCCCTAGCAACCGGGACAATCTGGTTACCCCACGTGACTCTACTCTCCCTAGCAACCGGCCCAATTTGGTTACCCCATGTGACTCTACCCTCCCTAGCAACCGGGACAATTTGGTTACCCCATGTGACTCTACCATCCCTAGCAACCGGGCCAATTTGGTTACCCCATGTGACTCTACCCTCCCTAGCAACCGGGCCAATTTGGTTACCCCATGTGACTCCACTCTCCCTAGCAACTGGGACAATTTGGTTACCCCATGTGAATCTACCATCCCTTGCAACCGGGCCAATGTGGTTGCTAAGGAGACCTGGCTGGAGTCACTCCCGTCTCGCAGCTCCAGGTGTGATAGTCAGCATCAACACTCACTGAGATACACAGACCCTGAAACAGTATTTTAATGTGTACAGATTAAACCCCATTGACTTGCATTGGAAGTGTGTCACTGGAACACACATTTAAAGAAAAGGCGGAACGAGTCAAAATTAATGTTTGTGCTAATCAACAGTATGTCACAAATGCTGCCGATCCAGCTGAACCCGGAATATTCCTTTAAGCTAAAATGATGTTGTGATGTCTGTAATAAATCATCATCGAGCAGTTTAAATGATAAATGTCATTGAAATTCATGCCTTAAAAGTGATCTGACACTAGTCCTCCTGAGAGCTAATCTTAAAAATACTGTTTCTGAGTGTCCTACAAAAATACATATTTAAAGGGACTCGCGCTGGCTTGAAAAGTGACACGATGAAGCTTTAGAAGCTGCAGATGTTTGATAATCACATGATCAATGGATCAAAGAATCGTTGTTTGAAGGCGGCTTTATACTGTGTTCTATAACGCTGATGTGAATCATATTAAATGCTGTTTTTAAACACTTTGGCGTCCATTACAGCCAAATGATAGAAGGATGCTGTTGTATGTAGTGCTCAGTGGGCGGGACATGTGGCACGTGGGCGTTTGCGGGGTGAATCGTGATTTCAGGCGAGTCGTGATTCATCATCAGCTGATGCTCTGAGTCGGATTAAATATGAAGGACAGATGAGACACATGTGCGGTGTTATTTGTGCTTGTTGAAGATTGTGTTCTCTTGCAGTCTGCTGAACTGACGCCTCCCGTCTCTCCAAACGGACAGATCGCGCCCAAACTGCCTCTGTGGAATCCTCCCAAAGGTCAGGCCACATTTAACCCTTGACCCTTGTCTCTAGTCAAGCACTAAACAAGATCTGATAGTGTGTGTGTGTGTGTGTGCAGTTCCCCAGTCATGTCCACTCTTCTCTCCGGCTGAAAGTAACGGATCAGGGGGCGGTTCAGAGACGATCGTATTATCGTTGGAGGTGGCGTATTCGGAGGGCGTGCGAGCGCATCGGAAAGGCCGTGAATGCCAAGACTGCAGGAGGAGCCGTAGAGATGAGCGGGATTTACCTGTGAGTTTGACCTGTGATGTCATAATACATTGTGATGGTGTTGTGGGTGATGCTGTCAGATATCATGATACATGTGTGTGTGCCGCTAACAACGACAAGATCGTGGGTTCGATTCCCAGGGAACACACAAACTGAAGAAATATATATAAAATATAATTTATACCTCGAATGTGTTTTAAGTTCATTCAAGTCTATCAAATTAAAAGATAAATAAAATGAAAAATAAAATATATACCTTGAATGGAGTGTAAGATCATTTGTCTTAAAATTGAAAAAATACAAATAAATAAATAAATAAATAATAATAATATATAGCAATTAATGTAAGTTCATTTAAGACTTAAAAATGAAAAAAAAAAATGTAAATAAAATATATATTTTTTAATATATATATATATATACACTTTGAATGCACCTATAAATCATCCAAGTCATATGCATGATAAAATATATTAAATAAAAGATAATTAAAATTAAATATATACCTTGAATGCAGTGTAAGATCTTTTAAGTCTTAAAATTGAAAAAAATATATAAAATTTATTAAATAATATCTAAATCACTTAATGCAGGGTAAGGTCATTCGACACTTAAAAATTAATATTTAAATATATATATATATATACTTTGAATGCACTTTAAATCATACACATGATAAAATATATAAACTAAGAAGATATTAAATAAATATATACCTTGAAGGAATTCTGAGTTCATTCAAATTTTACAAATTAAAAATATATCAAATAAAAATGTGAAAACCTTTATTAAAACCTTTTAATAAATAAATAAAAAAACACACAAGTTAAAATATTTACAAGTTACATTATATATGTGCAATATTTAAATAAGTTCATTTAAGACTTTCACGTGAACAATAGGCTCACAGATCATATAAAATGGACAAATCAGCAAACAAACAAACAAACAAACAAACAAACACTTGTTATTTTGAAGTGGATTGTGAGGATGGTCTTCGGTGTGTGGTTCAGAGTTTTCAGATGGTGAAGTCCAGACAGGGTGTGACGCGAGTGAACGATCTGTCGTCAGACGACATTAAGAAGATCGGATACATCTCACTGATCGAGCTCACCACCTTCTACGACATCCTGGGCATCGAGATGAAGAGGAACCGTGTGGTGCGCACTAAAGTACGAGGTGTGTGTCAGACATCACGAGACTCAGAAACCTTCTGAAACAAACAGCAGTTGTAAATGTTTCTGTCTTGTTCTCACAGAGAGCGGGATATTCGGAGTTCCTCTCTCCGTACTCCTGGAGAACGACCAGAAGAAGCTTCCCGGATCCAGAATTCCTCTAGTTTTCAAGAAGGTGTGTGTGGCATCTTACCATGCTTGATTGTGTGTGAAGTTTGCCCCTTACAAAACCGACTGCCATGATGTTACGCTGTTGCAGTTCGTGTCCAGAGGTATCTCAGCGAGTATTGACGCTGACTAGTCGCGAGTTTGAATCCAGGGCATGCTGAGTGACTCCAGTCAGGTCTCCTTAGCAACCAAATTGGCCCGGTTGCTAGGGAGGGTAGAGTCACATGGGGTAACCAAATTGGGCCGGTTGCTAGGAGGGTAGAGTCACATGGGGTAACCAAATTGGCCCGGTTGCTAGGGAGGGTAGAGTCACATGGGGTAACCAAATTGTCCTGGTTGCTATGGAGGGTAGAGTCACATGGGGTAACCAAATTGGGCTGGTTGCTAGGAGGGTAGAGTCACATGGGGTAACCAAATTGGGCCGGTTGCTAGGGAGGGTAGAGTCACATGGGGCAACCAAATTGGCCCGGTTGCTAGGGAGGGTAGAGTCACATGGGGTAACCAAATTGGGCCGGTTGCTAGGAGGGTAGAGTCACGTGGGGTTACCAAATTGGCCCGGTTGCTAGGGAGGGTAGAGTCACATGGGGTAACCAAATTGTCCCGGTTGCTAGAAGGGTAGAGTCACATGGGGTAACCAAATTGGGCCGGTTGCTAGGAGGGTAGAGTCACATGAGGTAACCAAATTGGGCCAGTTGCTAGGAGGGTAGAGTCACATGGGGTAACCAAATTGGGCTGGTTGCTAGGAGGGTAGAGTCACGTGGGGTAACCAAATTGTCCCGGTTGCTAGGGAGGGTAGAGTCACATGGGGTTACCAAATTGGCCCGGTTGCAAGGAGGGTAGAGTCACATGGGGTAACCAAATTGGCCCGGTTGCTAGGGAGGGTAGAGTCACATGGGGTAACCAAATTGGGCCGGTTGCTAGGGAGGGTAGAGTCACGTGGGGTAACCAGATTGGGCCGGTTGCTAGGAGGGTAGAGTCACATGGGCTAACCAAATTGTCCCGGTTGCTAGGGAGGGTAGAGTCACATGGGGTAACCAAATTGCCCCGGTTGCTAGGGAGGGTAGAGTCACATGGGGTAACCTCCTCGTGGTCACTATAATGTGGTTCACTCTCGGTGGGGCGTGTGGTGAGTTGTGTGTTGATCGTGGAGAATAGCGTGAAGCCTCCACACACGCTACGTCTCCATGGTAACGCGCTCAACATGTCACATGATAAGATGCGCGGATTGACGGTCTCAGACGCGGAGGCTACTGCGATTCGTCCTCCACCACCCAGATTGAGGCGAGTCACTACGCCACCACGAGGACTTGGAGCGCATTGGGAATTGGCCATTGTAATGGTGCGTTCACATACAACGCGCGATTAGATACAAAGTCAATGCAAAGATGTGAATAAACGCGAATGGCCAAGCGGCGCAAACGAAGCGAATGGTGCGACTTGAACACTCGAAATTGCTTTGAGTATTCGTTTAAATTTTCCAACTCGAGCGGAAAATCAGTGTGGCGCGTTGTCACGAAAGCCTATCAGCATTGAGATTGTCCAGATGTCACTGACGTACTGACGTTGTAGCAGAAGAAATCTGGAAAAATGGATGATAAAATCATTGTAGCGGTGTGTGGGCATCGCTACAACAAAAAGACATCGCATGGAGGAAAGCGAGCGAGGAAGTTGCGTGTGGAAATATGTGCGTCTACTTGATTCCAGCTATTGGTTTCACTTTAACATGAACCAAGTTGTAGAAGCCCCGCCTCCTGTCCTTTTCCGGAAGAGAAAGCGGGAATACTCGCGGGTTGGCGTTACTCGCGCAAACGCCAGTTTAAACACACATTTATAATCCAGCGGTCAAACTCACGCGAGCAATGCGAGGCGAAAATTTGGATGTGAACGCACAATTAGAGCGCATTGGGGAGTGGGCATCAAAATAAAAAATACACAGCAGATATTGTGCCAGAACAATGACTAGATAACTTGAATTTTGTTCCTTTTAATTTTATGGTGTGTATTTTTAAACACCAGATTTTTAGTTTGGACTTTTGTGGTATTAGCTGTAAACCCTCTAATCTACAGTAGACCTGACTGGAGTCTCTCCTCCAGTGTAAGTCTATGGGTGTTTTTCAGGTGATCTGTTAGTAACCGCACACACTCTCACAAGGGATCATTCATGTCTGTTACAGGACCACAAACTCTTAGAGGATTGATCACAATAGCAAAGCTTTTAGCAAACAGCGCTAATAACGACGCCAATCTGACCTGACTGTTCCACAGTGGAACATTTGACATCACGATTGTGAGTGTTTCTGGAAACCTCCTGCTCAGCACTTCTCCGGTTCGAGACTTGTCCGCTGTGTGTGATCTCTGATATCATTCCGACCCCGATGGCCCACGCTTGTCGGAGCGTTTTCCAGAAAAACAAAGGTGGTGACCAGAAGTGTCCTGGTTTATTTTACGCGGACCGAGACAGTGAGTCTGACAGGCTTATCACTGATATGTTTAAATTAGCTGCAGTGCTGAATTATCTCTGAAGAACATGTGTGAAGACAACAGAAGACATCCTGTTTTCAGCTCCAGTACGAGTACATGGTACAGTGAGGATATCAGATGGTACTTTGCATTGGTTCTGGGATTTACATGGTATTCCAAGATATTCCAAGAATGCCATGGTAGTGGGCCTGGGTAGCTTAGCAAGTACTGACGCTGACTATCACTCCTGGAGGCACGAGATGGGAGTGACTCCAGACAGGTCTCCTTAGCAACCAAATTGGCTCGGTTGCTAGGGAGGGCAGTGTCACATGGGGTAACCTCCTCGTGGTGGCGATTAGTGGAATTACTGTCTGGAGTCACAAGTTTGAATTCAGGGCATGCTGAGTGATTCCCGCTAGGTCTCCTTAGCAACCAAATTGACCCGGTTGCTAGGGAGGGTAGAGTCACATGGGGTAACCAAATTGTCCTGGTTGCTAGGGAGGGTAGAGTCACATGGGGTAACCAAATTGGCCCGGTTGCTAGGGAGGGTAGAGTCACATGGGGTAACCAAATTGACCCGGTTGCTAGGGAGGGTAGAGTCACATGGGGTAACCAAATTGACCCGGTTGCTAGGGAGGGTAGAGTCACATGGGGTAACCAAATTGGCCCGGTTGCTAGGGAGGGTAGAGTCACATGGGGTAACCTCCTCGTGGTCACTATAATGTGGTTCTCGCTCTCGGTGGGGCATGTGGTGAGTTGTGCGTTGATGCCGCAGAGAATAGCGTGAAGCCTCCACACGTGCTACGTCCCCATGGTAACGTGCTCAACGAGTCACGTGATAAGATGCGCGGATTGACGGTCTCAGATGCGGAGGCAACTGAGATTCGTCCTCCGCCACCCAGATTGAGGCAAGTCACTCCGCCACCATGATGACTTGGAGCGCAGTGTGGGGGTCGTTGTTCATGCCCAACAGGGTTTTCATGCGGGGGGATCACTAAGCTACATCGCGCAGCCTTAAAGCCCAGGGCACCCCCGGGCAGTCAAGGGCCCCCTGGGCACTGGCCCCATTGGCCCAGTCGGTAATCCGTCCCTGGTTATATCCAAACATATCTTAAATATAGTTTGCACAGTGCAATTTCTTAACACTTGAAGACATTCTTTTGGCACGTTTCCGCTGCACGTTACGACTCGACTCGACTTGCTTTACTTTTCTGAGCTTGCATTTCCACTGCAGTTTAGTGCCGCCTCAACATGGGCGGGATTATAGGCCGATCGTCATAGTTGCACCGCCTCTACTGCTGTGACATCATCATAAACGCGACACAAAACAGTAAACAATAACACGAGCGCTAGCTGTTAGCGATTAGCTCATTGTGCTGCATAAAGCAGTTGTTGATGGTGATTTTACACAAGTGTAACAGTTAAATTGGTCTGAATGTTTTAGAAGCTTCCAGTAGATGCTCAACTAAATAAAGTGAAGCTATCAAGCAGATTATAGAGTTAGCGTAACAAAACGTCCCATACTCCATCGTGGACTCCAACAACACCGTGACCGAGTCCAGTGCACTCCCCCTCCTATTGCTCGCCGGTCTAGATAGCATCTAATTGGTCGAACCACTTCCACTTTTCCTTGATGGTTCTGTCGTCACTTGTAAGTGTTTTGAACTTTTCCCTGCACTGTTGGTCGGTCCGGTGGCATCCGTGTGCGGGCAACAGCTGAGACACTTCCTGAAAGACTTTCTCGTTTCACGTTGTTTCGTTCGTCGCTAACAAGAGGAACGTCTGCACCTCGTTTATTGACCACGCCGTGGTTTTCACCTTCTTTGACGTTTCATGGCAGTTGGCAAACCAGCTTTTGGTGCATATTCCGCCCCCTACTGGGATGGAGTGTGGAGCATTGACGTATCGGGTTGATGCCCCTTGTATGTGTCCTGCTCTTCCCTACTTGTTTGTAAGTGTTGCGTTTGTGTTTGTTGGCAGTTGTTGTCTAAACTGGAGCAGACTGGTTTACAGACGGAAGGAATTCTCCGGGTTCCAGGATCTGCGTCTCGAGTGAAGGTACGTACACAATCATCACGATCAAACTCAACGAACTGATGAGTTCCACTCAAGTCCTAGAATATATTTAGGACCAACTGTGTTACTCTTGACATCCTAAATCCTGCATTCATGTACTCACAGGCACTTATATAATACCATGGTGCACATCCAACAAATATCACATCACTTGATATTTGATTATAGAGAGGAAACCATTGCCTTAAAACAGATCAAATCTCAAAAGTGTTTGTCATCTGTTTCATTGTGTTTGATCTGGACAGCACTTGCGTCAGGAGCTGGATCTGAAGTTTTACGAGGATCGTTTCGACTGGGATCAGGTGCGTCAGAACGATGCGGCCGGTCTGTTGAAGATGTTCATACGGGAGTTACCGCATCCGTTACTGACACAACAACACATGCCCGCGTTCAACGCCGCTCAGAGTGAGTCGTACATCTGACACTGACATATTCAACACTGTTTTTAACGTCCTCACTTGATCCCCATAAGAGCCTTGTGTGTGCAATTAATGTAATCCTTCTTTTTGTGAGAATATGCGATTGCTGATAAGCACATACGATCCATATTTACTGGATTTCTGTGCGCACTGTTGTTGTTTCCTTCCTTCTATTAATATGTCTTAACATTTTTTATTTATTTACTGTACATATATATACTCTACGTATATATATACTATGATCTATATACTGTACATATATATACTATGGAACAATATACTGTACATATATACTATGGATATATATACTGTACATATATATATATTATGGATCTATATACTGTACATATATATACTATGGATATATATACTATGGATCTATATACTGTACATATATATACTATGGATCTATATACTGTACATATATATATATACTGTACATATATATATACTATGTATCTATATACTGTACATATATATACTGTACATACATATACTATGGATCTATATACTGTACATATATATACTATGGATCTATATACTGTACATATATACACTATGGATATATATACTGTACATATATATACTATGGATCTATATACTGTACATATATATACTATGGATCTATATACTGTACATATATACACTATGGATATATATACTGTACATATATATACTATGGATCTATATACTGTACATATATACACTATGGATATATATACTGTACATATATATACTGTACATATATATATACTATGGATATATACTGTACATATATATACTGTACATATATATATACTATGGATATATATACTGTACATATATATACTGTACATATATATACTATGGATCTATATACTGTACATATATATACTGTACATATATATATTATGGCTCTATATACTGTACATATATATATATATATATATATATATATATATATATATATATATACTGTACATA
>JAVLUX010000037.1:28367500-28415000 GCA_032164185.1 Moxostoma hubbsi | reverse complement strand
GTTCAGTTTTGCTGAAGCGAACAAAACTAATTCTATTAACAAATTCAGTTTTGCTAAATCGAACAAAACTATTTCTATTAACCAGTTCAGTTTTGCTAAAGCGAACAAAACTAATTCTATTAACACATTCAGTTCTGCTGAAGCAAACAAAACTAATTGTATTAACAAGTTCAGTTTTGCTGAAGCGAACAAAACTATTTCTATTAACATATTCAGTTTTGCTGAAGCAAACAAAACTATTTCTATTAACACATTCAGTTTTGCTGAAGCGAACAAAACTAATTCTATTAAGACATTTAGTTTAGTTAAGTTTTGCTAAAGCGAACAAAACTATTTCTATTAACACGTTCAGTTTTGCTGAAGTGAACAAATCTAATTCTATTAATCATTTCAGTTTTGCTAAAGCGAACAAATCTATTTCTATTAATCATTTCAGTTTTGCTGAAGCGAACAAAACTAAATCTATTAACACGTTCAGTTTAGTTAAGTTTTGCTGAAGCGAACAAAACTATTCTATTAACAAGTTCTGTTTTGCTGAAGTGAACAAAACTAATTCTATTAACCAGTTCAGTTAGGCTAAATCGAACAAAACTATTTCTATTAACCAGTTCAGTTTTGCTAAAGTGAACAAAACTAATTCTATTAACAAGTTCAGTTTTGCTAAAGTGAACAAAACTAATCTATTAACCAGTTCAGTTTTGCTAAAGTGAACAAAACTAATTCTATTAACAAGTTCAGTTTTGCTAAAGTTAACAAAACTATTTCTATTAACAAGTTCAGTTTTGCTAAAGTTAACAAAACTATTTCTATTAACAAGTTCAGTTTTGCTGAAGTGAACAAAACTAATTCTATTAACAAGTTCAGTTTTGCTAAAGCGAACAAAACTAATTCTATTAACCAGTTCAGTTAGGCTAAAGTGAACAAAACTAATTCTATTAACCAGTTCAGTTTTGCTAAAGCGAACAAAACTAATTCTATTAACCAGTTCAGTTTTGCTGAAGCGAACAAAACTAATTCTATTAACAAATTCAGTTTTGCTAAATCGAACAAAACTATTTCTATTAACCAGTTCAGTTTTGCTAAAGCGAACAAAACTAATTCTATTAACACATTCAGTTCTGCTGAAGCAAACAAAACTAATTGTATTAACAAGTTCAGTTTTGCTGAAGCGAACAAAACTATTTCTATTAACATATTCAGTTTTGCTGAAGCAAACAAAACTATTTCTATTAACACATTCAGTTTTGCTGAAGCGAACAAAACTAATTCTATTAAGACATTTAGTTTAGTTAAGTTTTGCTAAAGCGAACAAAACTATTTCTATTAACACGTTCAGTTTTGCTGAAGTGAACAAATCTAATTCTATTAATCATTTCAGTTTTGCTAAAGCGAACAAATCTATTTCTATTAATCATTTCAGTTTTGCTGAAGCGAACAAAACTAAATCTATTAACACGTTCAGTTTAGTTAAGTTTTGCTGAAGCGAACAAAACTATTCTATTAACAAGTTCTGTTTTGCTGAAGTGAACAAAACTAATTCTATTAACCAGTTCAGTTAGGCTAAATCGAACAAAACTATTTCTATTAACCAGTTCAGTTTTGCTAAAGTGAACAAAACTAATTCTATTAACCAGTTCAGTTTTGCTAAAGCGAACAAAACTATTTCTATTAACAAGTTCAGTTTTGCTGAAGCGAACAAAACTAATTCTATTAATCATTTCACTTTTGCTGAAGCGAACAAAACTAATTCTATTAACCAGTTCAGTTTTGCTAAATCGAACAAAACTATTTCTATTAACCAGTTCAGTTAGGCTAAAGTGAACAAAACTAATTCTATTAACCAGTTCAGTTTTGCTAAAGCGAACAAAACTATTTCTATTAACAAGTTCAGTTTTGCTGAAGCGAACAAAACTAATTCTATTAATCATTTCACTTTTGCTGAAGCGAACAAAACTAATTCTATTAACCAGTTCAGTTAGGCTAAAGCGAACAAAACTAATTCTATTAACAAGTTCAGTTTTGCTGAAGTGAACAAAACTAATTCTATTAACAAGTTCAGTTTTGCTAAAGTGAACAAAACTAATTCTATTAACCAGTTCAGTTAGGCTAAAGTGAACAAAACTAATTCTATTAACCAGTTCAGTTAGGCTAAATCGAACAAAACTATTTCTATTAACCAGTTCAGTTTTGCTAAAGTGAACAAAACTAATTCTATTAACCAGTTCAGTTTTGCTAAAGCGAACAAAACTATTTCTATTAACAAGTTCAGTTTTGCTAAAGCGAACAAAACTATTTCTATTAACAAGTTCAGTTTTGCTGAAGCGAACAAAACTAATTCTATTAATCATTTCACTTTTGCTGAAGCGAACAAAACTAATTCTATTAACCAGTTCAGTTTTGCTAAATCGAACAAAACTATTTCTATTAACAAGTTCAGTTTTGCTGAAGTGAACAAAACTAATTCTATTAACAAGTTCAGTTTTGCTAAAGCGAACAAAACTAATTCTATTAACCAGTTCAGTTAGGCTAAAGTGAACAAAACTAATTCTATTAACCAGTTCAGTTAGGCTAAAGTGAACAAAACTAATTCTATTAACCAGTTCAGTTTTGCTGAAGCGAACAAAACTAATTCTATTAACAAATTCAGTTTGGCTAAATCGAACAAAACTATTTCTATTAACCAGTTCAGTTTTGCTAAAGCGAACAAAACTAATTCTATTAACACATTCAGTTCTGCTGAAGCAAACAAAACTAATTGTATTAACAAGTTCAGTTTTGCTGAAGCGAACAAAACTATTTCTATTAACATATTCAGTTTTGCTGAAGCAAACAAAACTATTTCTATTAATACATTCAGTTTTGCTGAAGCGAACAAAACTAATTCTATTAAGACATTTAGTTTAGTTAAGTTTTGCTAAAGCGAACAAAACTATTTCTATTAACACGTTCAGTTTTGCTGAAGCGAACAAATCTAATTCTATTAATCATTTCAGTTTTGCTAAAGCGAACAAATCTATTTCTATTAATCATTTCAGTTTTGCTGAAGCGAACAAAACTAAATCTATTAACACGTTCAGTTTAGTTCAGTTTTGCTGAAGTGAACAAAACTAATTCTATTAACCAGTTCAGTTAGGCTAAAGCGAACAAAACTATTTCTATTAACCATTTCAGTTTTGCTGATGCGAACAAAACTAATTCTATTAACAAATTCAATTTTGCTAAATCGAACAAAACTATTTCTATTAACCAGTTCAGTTTTGCTAAAGTGAACAAAACTAATTCTATTAACCAGTTCAGTTTTGCTAAATCGAACAAAACTAATTCTATTAACCAGTTCAGTTTTGCTAAAGCAAACAAAAATAATTCTATTAACAAGTTCATTTTTGCTGAAGCGAACAAAACTATTTCTATTAACAAGTTCAGTTTTGCTGAAGCGAACAAAACTATTTCTATTAACAAGTTCAGTTTTGCTGAAGCGAACAAAACTAATTCTATTAATCATTTCAGTTTTGCTGAAGCGAACAAAACTAATTCTATTAACCAGTTCAGTTTTGCTAAATCGAACAAAACTATTTCTATTAACCAGTTCAGTTTTGCTAAAGTGAACAAAACTATTTCTATTAACAAGTTCAGTTTTGCTAAAGCGAACAAAACTAATAAACAAACACAAGCAGTTTGATGTTCTGCTGATGTAAACTAACTAGTTAATAAATACATTCAGAGTCAGAATGTACAAATATAGCACATCCTTTGTTTCAGCAGCCCAGTCACTACCCAAACACATCCCATAAACATACATCTCGATCATTGTTGTTTGTGTTTACTCTAGGAGAGCGTTGCCTGGACCCGGACACATATTTACTGGATGTTTACCATGTTAACCCTCATTGTGAATGGGTCCTAAAATCACGATCTACCTGAAGACGGCCACAGCGGAGCTCTGAATGTGTACTGAAGAACCTAAAGGTCAAAGGTCATGGACCCTGAGACCATGAGGACATTACTGGGGCTGTAGAGACCCTTTACAAGCCCTCAGTAAACAACTTATGAAGGACTGCTGGAGGTCAGAGGTCATACAACAGACCGGAGGTGATGCAGCTGCCCTCCTCGCATCACTATTGACGGCGTTTTACACGTTCTCCCTCCACAAACGTTGTGTTCCCTGAACGCAGAACTCTTGAAGTTTTGTGGCACTGACGGATCAGTGCAGGTCATTGAGTTGTTAGGTGCCAAAAACGGCGAGGAAGCATGTTTCATCACTTTATAACACTACGGAGTGTAAAAAGAGCATGAAGATTAACTATTTATACCACTAATTTATCCAACTGTATCGTACGTATATACGCTGCATGTTTGCAATGAAGCCATGTGAACTTATAAAGTCAAACACTACACGAGTGAATCTAACGACATGTGTCCAGGTCCATTTTCTTTCTTTTGATTTTGGGATGAGAGGAATAAGAAATTGCATTTAAGTAACTAGAAAGATTTTTTGGTAATGTGACATTATTTTCCTGACAATTAAGAACATTTTCTCCAAATTAATTCATATATATTATCATTATTTTTAGCATTACAGTTATATTTGATGTTCTAACTTACTTATTTGTTTAAATCGTGGTAATACAGTACATTAACTGCAGTAAACAAGTGTTTATTGTTATGCTATATAAAAGAGGAAGTATTACAGTCATTTTTAATATAATAAGAGATTTTTAACAATTTTGGGAAACATGAAACATTAATGTAAAAACATGAAGCACATTTCAGGGCTGTGAAAATGAACTTTGACCTGGACATGTTTTTGTGAGATTCACTTCCACAGGTGAATATTACCTCTGGGCAATTAATGCCAACGCCATCAAACATTAACTGCATTAATGCATATTTGAAGGATTCTAGTGTAAATGATTTTAAACTGTATTATCGTGTGTTTAAAGCTCTGAACTCATGTTCACCTTGTGTATCATGAACTCTCGATACTATAGTAACAAGTGATTAATGAAGGAAATAGAGGATCATTCACTAAGCAAATGTCCTTTGAACTCTGATTATAATCATAACTGTAACTGCATAATGGCGGTCGTGGACTGGGTGTATTTGATACTTTGTAACACATCAATGTCTGCCAAATTAAACCATCATCATCATCATCCTCTTTAATGCTCGAAATTGAATGTATAGAAAAGGTGTTCTGTGCTCTGGTTGCTTTATTATTTTCTACTTAAAAGCTTTTGTTTTTTTATGTAAAACACGTTTGATGTACTCAAATGTAGCAGTTGATTTTTATAGTAACACGGAGGTTGCCAATTGAATTTGTTGAAAATTACGTTTTCCTCATTTGAGTGTCAAAACTTATTTCATGCATCATGAAGTTCATTATGAGTCGGTTTTGTGTGTCTGTTGTGAGATTATTTGTTCATTCTGTTGGTCTTTAAGCGATTTTGACTGATGAGTTCATTTATAACTACAAACTGGTACTTTTCTCTTGTTTTAAGAATGATTCGATATTTTTGGGGGGTCTGGGTATCTCAGCGAGTATGACGCTGACTAGCATACCTGGAGTCATGAGATTGAATCCAGGGCATGCAGAGTGACTCCAGTCAGGTCTCCTTAGCAACCAAATTGGCACAGTTGCTAGGGAGGGTAGAGTCACATGGGGTAACCAAATTGGCCCGGTTGCTAGGGAGGGTAGAGTCACATGGGGTAACCGAATTGTCCCGGTTGCTAGGGAGGGTAGAGTCACATGGGGTAACCGAATTGTCCCGGTTGCTAGGGAGGGTAGAGTCACATGGGGTAACCGAATTGTCCCGGTTGCTAGGGAGTGTAGAGTCACATGGGGTAACCGAATTGTCCCGGTTGCTAGGGAGGGTAGAGTCACATGGGGTAACCGAATTGTCCCGGTTGCTAGGGACGGTAGAGTCACATGGGGTAACCGAATTGTCCCGGTTGCTAGGGAGGGTAGAGTCACATGGGGTAACCGAATTGACCCGGTTGCTAGGGAGGGTAGAGTCACATGGGGTAACCGAATTGACCCGGTTGCTAGGGAGGGTAGAGTCACATGGGGTAACCGAATTGTCCCGGTTGCTAGGGAGGGTAGAGTCACATGGGGTAACCGAATTGTCCCGGTTGCTAGGGAGGGTAGAGTCACATGGGGTAACCAAATTGTCCCGGTTGCTAGGGAGGGTAGAGTCACATGGGGTAACCAAATTGTCCCGGTTGCTAGGGAGGGTAGAGTCAAGTAGTGGGAATTGGCCGTTACAAATTGGGGTGAAAAGAAGATAAAACAAAAGAAAATGTCAAAAACGTACAACATGTTCTCATTGCTTTGACTAAACGACTGTCACTGTAAACCAGTCACTATTTGTGGCCTAGTTTCATCAAAACCAAATAAGTCTCGGTCAAACCCATTCACAACATAGTTGTGTCAAAGTAAGTATTGTGGAAAACATGTAGCCATATCATAGTCTTTGACGAAGTGTACAGGATGTTAAATATGTTCAATTCCGTGACTACTCATCATTCATGTTGTAATATTTGGTTCATTCTGAAAAGCTCATATCATTAAAATGCTGAAACAGTGAAATGATTTTTAAGAGTGTCTGTAAGAGCTCATTTCTCTCTGTCGCTGGTTTAGTTTGTAAAGCTGTTTGTTTTAAATCTCACTGGCATTTTTATTGCTGGTCAGCACTCTTCTGGAATGTTCTGGAATGTTTTAGATAATGGAGGAATGTTGCTGTTGCAACCAGTAAAACAAGACACACAGTTTACTGACAAATGCACAGCACTTAATTAACAAATATCAAATAGAAATGCAGCAACAACATTTGTTGGGCTCATGAAATTCACAAACATTGTCTATAATGATTAAAAACATTCAGATGAAACAACATTCTCAATATAAAATGAATGAGGTTTTCACAAAAAAACACGAGGCTATGTGGGAGTTTTACGCAGCGTTTGCTGGACAGAAATGAAGGAAGACATGAGGATAAGCAATAGCAGTGCTGAAGTCGACATAACTCATAAAAACATTCCTTATTCAGCCGCGGAACGATTCTCTCGTGCGGAGACACTTCTGCTTCACATCAGCTGTGATCGATGAAAGAGAAACACACATGGGTCAGTGTTGAAACCATTAAACTTGTGCTACTTTAGTGTGTGTCCAGACAGGTGATGTCTGTTTTTAAAGGGCAATTTGCTCTTTTACCTGTATGGCGGGACTTCCTTTTCAACATCTGCTGTCAGGGACTAAAAACGAAATGTTTCGTATTTCAGTTCGTTCTGCGCAAAAACTGTATATTTTCATTCTGGTTCAGAAGTTCTGCAGCCTCTTTTCCAAAAGATTACCGGTTAGAACAGAATAAAAGAACGGTTAATGACGTTTATTTTTTTAAAAAGGTTTTCATTCACAGAATGACACATCCATGAGCTCCATAAATATACTTTAACAAACCCTTCGGTGTGTAGTTTCAAATTATCAGGACAAAATTAACCGATTATAACCAGTTACCATCATTTAAAAATAAAGTCAATCCAGAACAATTGATAATCACTTTGTTCCAATTTTCGGTTACTATCTGCTAAAAATTATGTTGTTTTTTTATTTTCGTTTTTGTTCCTTGAACCGTTTAGTCTCTGTCTACCATATTGGGGATTCCAATGTCTCCCATTTATTTTAACGCAATTGTTCCAATTCCTCCCATTTATTTAACACAAGTGTTCCAATTTCTCCCATTTATTTTAACGCAATTGTTCCAATTTCTCCCATTTATTTTAATGCAAGTGTTCTAATTCCTCCCATTTATTTAACACAAGTGTTCCAATTTCTCCCATTTATTTTAACGCAAGTGTTCCAATTTCTCCCATTTATTTTAACGCAAGTGTTCCAATTTCTCCCATTTATTTTAACGCAATTGTTCCAATTTCTCCCATTTATTTTAATGCAAATGTTCCAATTTCTCCCATTTATTTTAACGCAAGTGTTCCAATTTCTCCCATTTATTTTTATGCAAGTGTTTCAATATCTCCCATTTATTTTAATGCAAGTGTTCCAATTCCTCCCATTTATTTAACACAAGTGTTCCAATTTCTCCCATTTATTTTAAAGCAAGTGTTCCAATTTCTCCCATTTATTTTTACGCAAGTGTTTCAATTTCTCTCATTTATTTTTATGCAAGTGTTCCAATTTCTCCCATTTATTTTAACACAAGTGTTCCAATTTCTCCCATTTATTTAAATGCAAGTGTTTCAATTTCTCTCATTTATTTTTATGCAAGTGTTCCAATTTCTCCCATTTATTTTAGCGCAAGTGTTCCAATTTCTCCCATTTATTTTTATGCAAGTGTTCCAATTTCTCCCATTTATTTAAATGCAAGTGTTTCAATTTCTCACATTTATTTTAACGCAAGTGTTCCAATTTCTCCCATTTATTTTAACACAAGTGTTCCAATTTCTCACATTTATTTTAACGCAAGTGTTCCAATTTCTCACATTTATTTTAACGCAAGTGTTCCAATTTCTCCCATTTATTTTAACGCAATTGTTCCAATTGCAAGTGTTCTAATTTCTCCCATTTATTTAACACAAGTGTTCCAATTTCTCCCATTTATTTTAACGCAAGTGTTCCAATTTCTCCCATTTATTTTAACGCAAGTGTTCCAATTTCTCCCATTTATTTTTATGCAAGTGTTTCAATTTCTCCCATTTATTTTAATGCAAGTGTTCCAATTTCTCCCATTTATTTTAACTCAAGTGTTCCAATTTCTCCCATTTATTTTAATGCAAGTGTTTCAATATCTCCATTTATTTTTACTCAAGTGTTCCAGTGGCGATTTAGGCATGGGCGACATGGGCAGTGAAGCTACAACCACTACTGATCTTGGGCTAAATAGTCTTTGATCTGAGTGATCTGCAGGTTTGAGCTCGTGTTCATGTGTAGAGTTACAGACAGCAGCGTCATCTAGTGTCTTAAAGGTACAGTCACATATCTATAATTCATACTGATGTTAAATATTTTTTTATCTTTTTATTTCTATAAATATGTTCCATAATTGTGTTTTTTATATATACTGACATATATATATATATATATATATATATATATATATATATATATATATATATATATATATAGGTGTTTAATCTATTTAATGTCATCTTAATTATGTTCTAAAATATCAGATTATATTATATCCTTTGGATCAGAGTTTTTTTCAGCACACAGTTTATTATTATTATTATTATTTGTTTTATAGTAGTTATTATGAGACCCATTTTCATTTATTTTACAGCATAACCAATAACTTTAGTAATGGCACTATTGCAGAAACTATGGTTACCATGGTTTCTTTGTATGGATGTGGGTAAATGCTCTTTAGTTTGCTATTAAGTTTAGTTTATTAATAGTTTACATGATTCACCTTCTTATATTTAAATGATAAAAACTTGAAAAGTGCTGACCAAATAAAAATGTCTTTGTCCAACATGCATCAGAAATATTTGAATGCAATAAAAACTTTTGTATCTGTAAGTGTCATGATAAAACTCTCTAAAACAGTCTAACAGTAATTCACTGTGTGTTTCACTGGTTCTTCACCATGTTCATTGTTTTGGCCCCATTTGTCTTCATCAAGTCTGTCTCATGTTTGGCTTGAGTTAAAAATCACTCAACTGGAGTCAAACAAAGCTAAAGTCCATCTGCAAATGGTTTTGGCCACCTGTGTTGGCCTCCATTCTAGTGCCCACCTGGCAACACATTGGCAGTCCAGTTGGCCTCCCTGGGTGTCAGTGTGCCTGTAAACCAGCTGAGCCTGTTTGGATAATAGTGCCAGAGCTGAGATTGGCACAAGGACTGTCAGGTGTGCCAGTGGAGAGCCAGTGAGAATCAGCAGCATGCCACATGAGTCGCAGAAACAATGAGCATGGTGAAGAAATCTGTAGCTAGAAAAGTCCAACTCACAAGTAGACAGATGAATGGAAACCTGGGTGAAAATAATAAAGTGACATTTTCTGCAGAAGTGTCTCTGAACTAGTTTTGCTTCAGGACCCAGATTTTACAGTCATCAAGTGCCAACCAAACACAGTCCCAAAGTTGTTTATTACAACCACTTTATGCAAGTGGAATAAAAGTACATCTCCTATCTACATGAATGGGAAAAGACAGAAAACTCCAAAAACGTGAAATGGCTTCAGGATTGGGCCAGGCCAAAACAATGAAGAAAACATAAACTGTCTGTACCAGATGTTCTCCAGCAGAGGGCAGTGAGGGACTAATAAACTGAGCATGATGTACGCTTCTCTTCTAGTCTTTCTAGCAAATAATGGCATTTAAGATACAGCAGGTATTGATGCAAAATTTACTTTTTGGGTCATTATCAAAATGTGATGACAAATCCGTCCCTTGTCTTATCAGCCATGAAAAAGATTTAAATTTTTTTTTTTTTTTTTTTTTTTTTTTTTTTAAAGGCATCTTTCCATAACCTAACCTTTTATTAAACAAAACGCGAAAAATGTGTACACTTTTTTTTTTTTTAAGTAGTTTGTCCCCTTCATCTGACCCAGCACTTTCATGACATTTACAGGTGTTTTTGCGTGTTTAATTTTTTATACAAATTTTTTATTTCTCAGGTCAGGTCTAACAAATAATAATAATAATAATGATAATAATGCAAAAAATGTAAATGAATATTTGCCCCTTGATTTCGTGTCATTTATGTTAAAAACATGTATTTTGATCAAACAAAGATTTGTGGACAAGAACCTCCAAGGTCAAAGATTAGAGAAAGGATGTTTAATAAGTTATTAATTTACATACTTTTATACCTGGTTCATTTGAAAATGTCACGGATGTTTTCATCATGGGTGTTACAACCCTTAAAATGTCAAGATTTAAAAAAATTTAACCCTCAGATATCTTTATTATTTTTATTTTATTTCAATGTTTTAAGTCAGAAAGTTAATTTTTTTGAAAATGACCCTTTTGAGAGAGTTCTTCTGAAACAATCACTTTTTTTGGGAAAATATATGTAAAGACCAGCATTTCTTTTATATTCTGTCAACACGTCCTCAAACTTCCTATGAACGCACATCCTCAAACGTCCTCTTAGTAATATCATGGTTATTACAGTATACTACTACAGTAATATCATGGTTATTACAATATACTTCTACAGTAATATCATGGTTATTACAGTATACTTCTACAGTAATATCATGTTTATTACAATATACTACTACAGTAATATCATGGTTATTACAATATACTTCTATAGTAATATGTTTATTACAGTATACTACTACAGTAATATCATGGTTATTACAATATACTTCTATAGTAATATCATGTTTATTACAGTATACTACTACATTTATATCATGGTTATTACAGTATACTACTACAGTAATATCATGGTTACTACAGTATACTTCTACAGTAATATCATGGTTATTACAGTATACTACTAGAGTAATATCATGGTTATTACAGTATACTTCTATAGTAATATCATGGTTATTACAATATACTTCTACAGTAATATGTTTATTTCAATATACTACTACAGTAATATCATGGTTATTACAGTATACTTCTACAGTAATATCATGTTTATTACAATATACTACTACAGTAATATCATGGTTATTACAATATACTTCTATAGTAATATGTTTATTACAGTATACTACTACAGTAATATCATGGTTATTACAATATACTTCTATAGTAATATCATGTTTATTACAGTATACTACTACATTTATATCATGGTTATTACAGTATACTACTACAGTAATATCATGGTTACTACAGTATACTTCTACAGTAATATCATGGTTATTACAATACACTACTAGAGTAATATCATGGTTATTACAGTATACTTCTATAGTAATATCATGGTTATTACAATATACTTCTACAGTAATATGTTTATTTCAATATACTACTACAGTAATATCATGGTTATTACAGTATACTACTACAGTAATATCATGTTTATTACAGTATACTACCACAATAATATCATGGTTATTACAATATACTACTACAGTAATATCATGGTTATTACAGTATACTACTACAGTAATATCATGGTTATTACAGTATACTTCTACAGTAATATAATGTGTATTACTGTATACTACTACAGTAATATCATGTTTATTACAATATACTACTACAGTAATATCATGGTTATTACAGTATACTACTACAGTAATATCATGGTTATTACAGTATACTACTAAATTAATATCATGGTTATTACAGTATACTACTTGAGTAATATCATGGTTATTACAGTATACTACTACATTAATATCATGGTTATTACAGTATACTACTAGAGTAATATCATGGTTATTACAGTATACTACTACATTAATATCATGGTTATTACAGTATACTACTTGAGTAATATCATGTTTATTACAGTATACTACTACATTAATATCATGGTTATTACAGTATACTACTACAGTAATATCATGTTTATTACAGTATACTACTAGAGTAATATCATGGTTATTACAGTATACTACTACATTAATATCATGGTTATTACAGTATACTACTAGAGTAATATCATGGTTATTACAGTATACTACTACATTAATATCATGGTTATTACAGTATACTACTAGAGTAATATCATGGTTATTACAGTATACTACTACATTAATATCATGGTTATTACAGTATACTACTAGAGTAATATCATGTTTATTACAGTATACTACTACATTAATATCATGGTTATTACAGTATACTACTTGAGTAATATCATGTTTATTACAGTATACTACTACATTAATATCATGGTTATTACAGTATACTACTAGAGTAATATCATGTTTATTACAGTATACTACTACATTAATATCATGGTTATTACAGTATACTACTAGAGTAATATCATGGTTATTACAGTATACTACTACATTAATATCATGGTTATTACAGTATACTACTACATTAATATCATGGTTATTACAGTATACTTCTACAGTAATATCATGTTTATTACAGTATACTACTACATTAATATCATGGTTATTACAGTATACTACTACAGTAATATCATGTTTATTACAGTATACTACTAGAGTAATATCATGGTTATTACAGTATACTACTACATTAATATCATGGTTATTACAGTATACTACTAGAGTAATATCATGGTTATTACAGTATACTACTACATTAATATCATGGTTATTACAGTATACTACTAGAGTAATATCATGGTTATTACAGTATACTACTACATTAATATCATGGTTATTACAGTATACTACTAGAGTAATATCATGTTTATTACAGTATACTACTACATTAATATCATGGTTATTACAGTATACTACTTGAGTAATATCATGGTTATTACAGTATACTACTACATTAATATCATGGTTATTACAGTATACTACTAGAGTAATATCATGGTTATTACAGTATTCTACTAGAGTAATATCATGGTTATTACAGTATACTACTACAGTAATATCATGGTTATTACAATATACTTCTATAGTAATATCATGTTTATTACAGTATACTACTACAGTAATATCATGGTTATTACAGTATACTTCTATAGTAATATCATGGTTATTACAATATACTTCTATAGTAATATCATGTTTATTACAGTATACTACTACAGTAATATCATGGTTATTACAGTATACTTCTACAGTAATATCATGTTTATTACAGTATACTACTACAGTAATATCATGGTTATTACAATATACTTCTATAGTAATATCATGTTTATTACAGTATACTACTACAGTAATATCATGGTTATTACAGTATACTTCTATAGTAATATCATGGTTATTACAGTATACTTCTACAGTAATATCATGGTTATTACAATACACTACTAGAGTAATATCATGTTTATTACAGTATACTACTACAGTAATATCATGGTTATTACAGTATACTACAACAGTAATATCATGGTTATTACAGTATACTTCTACAGTAATATCATGTTTATTACAATATACTACTACAGTAATATCATGGTTATTACAATATACTTCTATAGTAATATGTTTATTACAGTATACTACTACAGTAATATCATGGTTATTACAATATACTTCTATAGTAATATCATGTTTATTACAGTATACTACTACATTTATATCATGGTTATTACAGTATACTACTACAGTAATATCATGGTTACTACAGTATACTTCTACAGTAATATCATGGTTATTACAATACACTACTAGAGTAATATCATGGTTATTACAGTATACTACTACAGTAATATCATGGTTATTACAGTATACTTCTACAGTAATATGTTTATTTCAATATACTACTACAGTAATATCATGGTTATTACAGTATACTACTACAGTAATATCATGTTTATTACAGTATACTACCACAGTAATATCATGGTTATTACAATATACTACTACAGTAATATCATGGTTATTACAGTATACTACTACAGTAATATCATGGTTATTACAGTATACTTCTACAGTAATATAATGTGTATTACTGTATACTACTACAGTAATATCATGTTTATTACAATATACTACTACAGTAATATCATGGTTATTACAGTATACTACTACAGTAATATCATGGTTATTACAGTATACTACTAAATTAATATCATGGTTATTACAGTATACTACTTGAGTAATATCATGGTTATTACAGTATACTACTACATTAATATCATGGTTATTACAGTATACTACTAGAGTAATATCATGGTTATTACAGTATACTACTACATTAATATCATGGTTATTACAGTATACTACTTGAGTAATATCATGTTTATTACAGTATACTACTACATTAATATCATGGTTATTACAGTATACTACTACAGAAATATCATGTTTATTACAGTATACTACTAGAGTAATATCATGGTTATTACAGTATACTACTACATTAATATCATGGTTATTACAGTATACTACTAGAGTAATATCATGGTTATTACAGTATACTACTACATTAATATCATGGTTATTACAGTATACTACTAGAGTAATATCATGGTTATTACAGTATACTACTACATTAATATCATGGTTATTACAGTATACTACTAGAGTAATATCATGTTTATTACAGTATACTACTACATTAATATCATGGTTATTACAGTATACTACTTGAGTAATATCATGTTTATTACAGTATACTACTACATTAATATCATGGTTATTACAGTATACTACTAGAGTAATATCATGGTTATTACAGTATACTACTACATTAATATCATGGTTATTACAGTATACTACTACATTAATATCATGGTTATTACAGTATACTTCTACAGTAATATCATGTTTATTACAGTATACTACTACATTAATATCATGGTTATTACAGTATACTACTACAGTAATATCATGTTTATTACAGTATACTACTAGAGTAATATCATGGTTATTACAGTATACTACTACATTAATATCATGGTTATTACAGTATACTACTAGAGTAATATCATGGTTATTACAGTATACTACTACATTAATATCATGGTTATTACAGTATACTACTAGAGTAATATCATGGTTATTACAGTATACTACTACATTAATATCATGGTTATTACAGTATACTACTAGAGTAATATCATGTTTATTACAGTATACTACTACATTAATATCATGGTTATTACAGTATACTACTTGAGTAATATCATGTTTATTACAGTATACTACTACATTAATATCATGGTTATTACAGTATACTACTAGAGTAATATCATGGTTATTACAGTATACTACTACATTAATATCATGGTTATTACAGTATACTACTAGAGTAATATCATGGTTATTACAGTATTCTACTAGAGTAATATCATGGTTATTACAGTATACTACTACAGTAATATCATGGTTATTACAATATACTTCTATAGTAATATCATGTTTATTACAGTATACTACTACAGTAATATCATGGTTATTACAGTATACTTCTATAGTAATATCATGGTTATTACAATATACTTCTATAGTAATATCATGTTTATTACAGTATACTACTACAGTAATATCATGGTTATTACAGTATACTTCTACAGTAATATCATGTTTATTACAGTATACTACTACAGTAATATCATGGTTATTACAATATACTTCTATAGTAATATCACGTTTATTACAGTATACTACTACAGTAATATCATGGTTATTACAGTATACTTCTATAGTAATATCATGGTTATTACAGTATACTTCTACAGTAATATCATGGTTATTACAATACACTACTAGAGTAATATCATGTTTATTACAGTATACTACTACAGTAATATCATGGTTATTACAGTATACTTCTATAGTAATATCATGGTTATTACAGTATACTTCTACAGTAATATCATGTTTATTACAGTATACTACTACAGTAATATCATGGTTATTACAATATACTTCTATAGTAATATCATGTTTATTACAGTATACTACTACATTAATATCATGGTTATTACAGTATACTACTACAGTAATATCATGGTTATTACAGTATACTTCTACAGTAATATCATGGTTATTACAATACACTACTAGAGTAATATCATGGTTATTACAGTATACTACTACAGTAATATCATGTTTATTACAATATGCTACTACATTAATATCATGGTTATTACAGTACGCTACTACAGTAATATCATGGTTATTACAGTATACTTCTATAGTAATATCATGGTTATTACAATACACTACTAGAGTAATATCATGTTTATTACAGTATACTACTACAGTAATATCATGGTTATTACAATATACTACTACAGTAATATGTTTATTACAGTATACTACTACAGTAATATCATGTTTATTACAATATACTACTACAGTAATATCATGGTTATTACAGTATACTACTACAGTAATATCATGTTTATTACAGTATACTACTACATTAATATCATGGTTATTACAGTATACTACTACATTAATATCATGTTTATTACAATATACTACTACAGTAATATCATGTTTATTACAGTATACTACTACAGTAATATCATGTTTATTACAGTATACTACTACTTTAATATCATGGTTATTACAATATACTACTACAGTAATATCATGTTTATTACAGTATACTACTACAGTAATATCATGGTTATTACAATATACTTCTATAGTAATATGTTTATTACAGTATACTACTACAGTAATATCATGGTTATTACAATATACTTCTATAGTAATATCATGTTTATTACAGTATACTACTACATTTATATCATGGTTATTACAGTATACTACTACAGTAATATCATGGTTACTACAGTATACTTCTACAGTAATATCATGGTTATTACAATACACTACTAGAGTAATATCATGGTTATTACAGTATACTTCTATAGTAATATCATGGTTATTACAATATACTTCTACAGTAATATCATGTTTATTTCAATATACTACTACAGTAATATCATGGTTATTACAGTATACTACTACAGTAATATCATGTTTATTACAGTATACTACCACAGTAATATCATGGTTATTACAATATACTACTACAGTAATATCATGGTTATTACAGTATACTACTACAGTAATATCATGGTTATTACAGTATACTTCTACAGTAATATAATGTGTATTACTGTATACTACTACAGTAATATCATGTTTATTACAATATACTACTACAGTAATATCATGGTTATTACAGTATACTACTACAGTAATATCATGGTTATTACAGTATACTACTAAATTAAAATCATGGTTATTACAGTATACTACTTGAGTAATATCATGGTTATTACAGTATACTACTACATTAATATCATGGTTATTACAGTATACTACTAGAGTAATATCATGGTTATTACAGTATACTACTACATTAATATCATGGTTATTACAGTATACTACTTGAGCAATATCATGTTTATTACAGTATACTACTACATTAATATCATGGTTATTACAGTATACTACTACAGTAATATCATGTTTATTACAGTATACTACTAGAGTAATATCATGGTTATTACAGTATACTACTACATTAATATCATGGTTATTACAGTATACTACTAGAGTAATATCATGGTTATTACAGTATACTACTACATTAATATCATGGTTATTACAGTATAATACTAGAGTAATATCATGGTTATTACAGTATACTACTACATTAATATCATGGTTATTACAGTATACTACTAGAGTAATATCATGTTTATTACAGTATACTACTACATTAATATCATGGTTATTACAGTATACTACTTGAGTAATATCATGTTTATTACAGTATACTACTACATTAATATCATGGTTATTACAGTATACTACTAGAGTAATATCATGGTTATTACAGTATACTACTACATTAATATCATGGTTATTACAGTATACTACTAGAGTAATATCATGGTTATTACAGTATACTACTACATTAATATCATGGTTATTACAGTATACTACTACATTAATATCATGGTTATTACAGTATACTTCTATAGTAATATCATGTTTATTACAGTATACTACTACATTAATATCATGGTTATTACAGTATACTACTACAGTAATATCATGTTTATTACAGTATACTACTAGAGTAATATCATGGTTATTACAGTATACTACTACATTAATATCATGGTTATTACAGTATACTACTAGAGTAATATCATGGTTATTACAGTATACTACTACATTAATATCATGGTTATTACAGTATACTACTAGAGTAATATCATGGTTATTACAGTATACTACTACATTAATATCATGGTTATTACAGTATACTACTAGAGTAATATCATGTTTATTACAGTATACTACTACATTAATATCATGGTTATTACAGTATACTACTTGAGTAATATCATGTTTATTACAGTATACTACTACATTAATATCACGGTTATTACAGTATACTACTAGAGTAATATCATGGTTATTACAGTATACTACTACATTAATATCATGGTTATTACAGTATACTACTAGAGTAATATCATGGTTATTACAGTATACTACTAGAGTAATATCATGGTTATTACAGTATACTACTACAGTAATATCATGGTTATTACAGTATACTTCTACAGTAATATCATGTTTATTACAGTATACTACTACAGTAATATCATGGTTATTACAATATACTTCTATAGTAATATCATGTTTATTACAGTATACTAGTACAGTAATATCATGGTTATTACAGTATACTTCTATAGTAATATCATGGTTATTACAATATACTTCTATAGTAATATCATGTTTATTACAGTATACTACTACATTAATATCATGGTTATTACAGTATACTACTACAGTAATATCATGGTTATTACAGTATACTTCTACAGTAATATCTTGGTTATTACAATACGCTACTAGAGTAATATCATGGTTATTACAGTATACTACTACAGTAATATCATGTTTATTACAATATGCTACTACATTAATATCATGGTTTTTACAGTACGCTACTACAGTAATATCATGGTTATTACAGTATACTTCTATAGTAATATCATGGTTATTACAATACACTACTAGAGTAATATCATGTTTATTACAGTATACTACTACAGTAATATCATGGTTATTACAATATACTACTACAGTAATATCATGTTTATTAAAGTATACTACTACAGTAATATCATGTTTATTACAATATACTACTACAGTAATATCATGGTTATTACAGTATACTACTACAGTAATATCATGTTTATTACAGTATACTACTACATTAATATCATGGTTATTACAGTATACTACTTGAGTAATATCATGTTTATTACAGTATACTACTACATTAATATCATGGTTATTACAGTATACTACTAGAGTAATATCATGGTTATTACAGTATACTACTACATTAATATCATGGTTATTACAATATACTACTACAGTAATATCATGGTTATTACAGTATATTACTAGAGTAATATCATGGTTATTACAGTATATTACTAGAGTAATATCATGGTTATTACAGTATATTACTACAGTAATATCATGTTTATTACAGTATACTACTACATTAATATCATGGTTATTACAGTATATTACTAGAGTAATATCATGGTTATTACAGTATATTACTACAGTAATATCATGGTTATTACAATATACTACTACAGTAATATCATGTTTATTACAGTATACTACTACATTAATATCATGGTTATTACAGTATACTACTTGAGTAATATCATGTTTATTACAGTATACTACTACATTAATATCATGGTTATTACAGTATACTACTAGAGTAATATCATGGTTATTACAGTATACTACTACATTAATATCATGGTTATTACAATATACTACTACAGTAATATCATGGTTATTACAGTATATTACTAGAGTAATATCATGGTTATTACAGTATACTACTAGAGTAATATCATGGTTATTACAGTATACTACTACATTAATATCATGGTTATTACAGTATACTTCTACAGTAATATCATGTTTATTACAGTATACTACTACATTAATATCATGGTTATTACAGTATACTACTACAGTAATATCATGTTTATTACAGTATACTACTAGAGTAATATCATGGTTATTACAGTATACTACTACATTAATATCATGGTTATTACAGTATACTACTAGAGTAATATCATGGTTATTACAGTATACTACTACATTAATATCATGGTTATTACAGTATACTACTAGAGTAATATCATGGTTATTACAGTATACTACTACATTAATATCATGGTTATTACAGTATACTACTAGAGTAATATCATGTTTATTACAGTATACTACTACATTAATATCATGGTTATTACAGTATACTACTTGAGTAATATCATGTTTATTACAGTATACTACTAGAGTAATATCATGGTTATTACAGTATACTACTACATTAATATCATGGTTATTACAGTATACTACTAGAGTAATATCATGGTTATTACAGTATTCTACTAGAGTAATATCATGGTTATTACAGTATACTACTACAGTAATATCATGGTTATTACAATATACTTCTATAGTAATATCATGTTTATTACAGTATACTACTACAGTAATATCATGGTTATTACAGTATACTTCTATAGTAATATCATGGTTATTACAATATACTTCTATAGTAATATCATGTTTATTACAGTATACTACTACAGTAATATCATGGTTATTACAGTATACATCTACAGTAATATCATGTTTATTACAGTATACTACTACAGTAATATCATGGTTATTACAATATACTTCTATAGTAATATCATGTTTATTACAGTATACTACTACAGTCATATCATGGTTATTACAGTATACTTCTATAGTAATATCATGGTTATTACAGTATACTTCTACAGTAATATCATGGTTATTACAATACACTACTAGAGTAATATCATGTTTATTACAGTATACTACTACAGTAATATCATGGTTATTACAGTATACTTCTATAGTAATATCATGGTTATTACAGTATACTTCTACAGTAAATATCATGTTTATTACAGTATACTACTACAGTAATATCATGGTTATTACAATATACTTCTATAGTAATATCATGTTTATTACAGTATACTACTACATTAATATCATGGTTATTACAGTATACTACTACAGTAATATCATGGTTATTACAGTATACTTCTACAGTAATATCATGGTTATTACAATACACTACTAGAGTAATATCATGGTTATTACAGTATACTACTACAGTAATATCATGTTTATTACAATATGCTACTACATTAATATCATGGTTATTACAGTACGCTACTACAGTAATATCATGGTTATTACAGTATACTTCTATAGTAATATCATGGTTATTACAATACACTACTAGAGTAATATCATGTTTATTACAGTATACTACTACAGTAATATCATGGTTATTACAATATACTACTACAGTAATATGTTTATTACAGTATACTACTACAGTAATATCATGTTTATTACAATATACTACTACAGTAATATCATGGTTATTACAGTATACTACTACAGTAATATCATGTTTATTACAGTATACTACTACATTAATATCATGGTTATTACAGTATACTACTACATTAATATCATGTTTATTACAATATACTACTACATTAATATCATGGTTATTACAATATACTACTACAGTAATATCATGTTTATTACAATATACTACTACATTAATATCATGGTTATTACAATATACTACTACAGTAATATCATGTTTATTACAATATACTACTACAGTAATATCATGTTTATTACAGTATACTACTACAGTAATATCATGTTTATTACAGTATACTACTACTTAATATCATGGTTATTACAATATACTACTACAGTAATATCATGTTATTACAGTATACTACTTACAGTAATATCATGGTTATTACAATATACTTCTATAGTAATATGTTTATTACAGTATACTACTACAGTAATATCATGGTTATTACAATATACTTCTATAGTAATATCATGTTTATTACAGTATACTACTACATTTATATCATGGTTATAACAGTATACTACTACAGTAATATCATGGTTACTACAGTATACTTCTACAGTAATATCATGGTTATTACAATACACTACTAGAGTAATATCATGGTTATTACAGTATACTTCTATAGTAATATCATGGTTATTACAATATACTTCTACAGTAATATCATGTTTATTTCAATATACTACTACAGTAATATCATGGTTATTACAGTATACTACTACAGTAATATCATGTTTATTACAGTATACTACCACAGTAATATCATGGTTATTACAATATACTACTACAGTAATATCATGGTTATTACAGTATACTACTACAGTAATATCATGGTTATTACAGTATACTTCTACAGTAATATAATGTGTATTACTGTATACTACTACAGTAATATCATGTTTATTACAATATACTACTACAGTAATATCATGGTTATTACAGTATACTACTACAGTAATATCATGGTTATTACAGTATACTACTAAATTAATATCATGGTTATTACAGTATACTACTTGAGTAATATCATGGTTATTACAGTATACTACTACATTAATATCATGGTTATTACAGTATACTACTAGAGTAATATCATGGTTATTACAGTATACTACTACATTAATATCATGGTTATTACAGTATACTACTTGAGCAATATCATGTTTATTACAGTATACTACTACATTAATATCATGGTTATTACAGTATACTACTACAGTAATATCATGTTTATTACAGTATACTACTAGAGTAATATCATGGTTATTACAGTATACTACTACATTAATATCATGGTTATTACAGTATACTACTAGAGTAATATCATGGTTATTACAGTATACTACTACATTAATATCATGGTTATTACAGTATAATACTAGAGTAATATCATGGTTATTACAGTATACTACTACATTAATATCATGGTTATTACAGTATACTACTAGAGTAATATCATGTTTATTACAGTATACTACTACATTAATATCATGGTTATTACAGTATACTACTTGAGTAATATCATGTTTATTACAGTATACTACTACATTAATATCATGGTTATTACAGTATACTACTAGAGTAATATCATGGTTATTACAGTATACTACTACATTAATATCATGGTTATTACAGTATACTACTAGAGTAATATCATGGTTATTACAGTATTCTACTAGAGTAATATCATGGTTATTACAGTATACTACTACAGTAATATCATGGTTATTACAATATACTTCTATAGTAATATCATGTTTATTACAGTATACTACTACAGTAATATCATGGTTATTACAGTATACTTCTATAGTAATATCATGGTTATTACAATATACTTCTATAGTAATATCATGTTTATTACAGTATACTACTACAGTAATATCATGGTTATTACAGTATACTTCTACAGTAATATCATGTTTATTACAGTATACTACTACAGTAATATCATGGTTATTACAATATACTTCTATAGTAATATCATGTTTATTACAGTATACTACTACAGTAATATCATGGTTATTACAGTATACTTCTATAGTAATATCATGGTTATTACAGTATACTTCTACAGTAATATCATGGTTATTACAATACACTACTAGAGTAATATCATGTTTATTACAGTATACTACTACAGTAATATCATGGTTATTACAGTATACTTCTATAGTAATATCATGGTTATTACAGTATACTTCTACAGTAATATCATGTTTATTACAGTATACTACTACAGTAATATCATGGTTATTACAATATACTTCTATAGTAATATCATGTTTATTACAGTATACTACTACATTAATATCATGGTTATTACAGTATACTACTACAGTAATATCATGGTTATTACAGTATACTTCTACAGTAATATCATGGTTATTACAATACACTACTAGAGTAATATCATGGTTATTACAGTATACTACTACAGTAATATCATGTTTATTACAATATGCTACTACATTAATATCATGGTTATTACAGTACGCTACTACAGTAATATCATGGTTATTACAGTATACTTCTATAGTAATATCATGGTTATTACAATACACTACTAGAGTAATGTCATGTTTATAACAGTATACTACTACAGTAATATCATGGTTATTACAATATACTACTACAGTAATATGTTTATTACAGTATACTACTACAGTAATATCATGTTTATTACAATATACTACTACAGTAATATCATGGTTATTACAGTATACTACTACAGTAATATCATGTTTATTACAGTATACTACTACATTAATATCATGGTTATTACAGTATACTACTACATTAATATCATGTTTATTACAATATACTACTACATTAATATCATGGTTATTACAATATACTACTACAGTAATATCATGTTTATTACAATATACTACTACATTAATATCATGGTTATTACAATATACTACTACAGTAATATCATGTTTATTACAATATACTACTACAGTAATATCATGTTTATTACAGTATACTACTACAGTAATATCATGTTTATTACAGTATACTACTACTTTAATATCATGGTTATTACAATATACTACTACAGTAATATCATGTTTATTACAGTATACTACTACAGTAATATCATGGTTATTACAATATACTTCTATAGTAATATGTTTATTACAGTATACTACTACAGTAATATCATGGTTATTACAATATACTTCTATAGTAATATCATGTTTATTACAGTATACTACTACATTTATATCATGGTTATTACAGTATACTACTACAGTAATATCATGGTTACTACAGTATACTTCTACAGTAATATCATGGTTATTACAATACACTACTAGAGTAATATCATGGTTATTACAGTATACTTCTATAGTAATATCATGGTTATTACAATATACTTCTACAGTAATATCATGTTTATTTCAATATACTACTACAGTAATATCATGGTTATTACAGTATACTACTACAGTAATATCATGTTTATTACAGTATACTACCACAGTAATATCATGGTTATTACAATATACTACTACAGTAATATCATGGTTATTACAGTATACTACTACAGTAATATCATGGTTATTACAGTATACTTCTACAGTAATATAATGTGTATTACTGTATACTACTACAGTAATATCATGTTTATTACAATATACTACTACAGTAATATCATGGTTATTACAGTATACTACTACAGTAATATCATGGTTATTACAGTATACTACTAAATTAATATCATGGTTATTACAGTATACTACTTGAGTAATATCATGGTTATTACAGTATACTACTACATTAATATCATGGTTATTACAGTATACTACTAGAGTAATATCATGGTTATTACAGTATACTACTACATTAATATCATGGTTATTACAGTATACTACTTGAGCAATATCATGTTTATTACAGTATACTACTACATTAATATCATGGTTATTACAGTATACTACTACAGTAATATCATGTTTATTACAGTATACTACTAGAGTAATATCATGGTTATTACAGTATACTACTACATTAATATCATGGTTATTAGAGTATACTACTAGAGTAATATCATGGTTATTACAGTATACTACTACATTAATATCATGGTTATTACAGTATAATACTAGAGTAATATCATGGTTATTACAGTATACTACTACATTAATATCATGGTTATTACAGTATACTACTAGAGTAATATCATGTTTATTACAGTATACTACTACATTAATATCATGGTTATTACAGTATACTACTTGAGTAATATCATGTTTATTACAGTATACTACTACATTAATATCATGGTTATTACAGTATACTACTAGAGTAATATCATGGTTATTACAGTATACTACTACATTAATATCATGGTTATTACAGTATACTACTAGAGTAATATCATGGTTATTACAGTATACTACTACATTAATATCATGGTTATTACAGTATACTACTACATTAATATCATGGTTATTACAGTATACTTCTATAGTAATATCATGTTTATTACAGTATACTACTACATTAATATCATGGTTATTACAGTATACTACTACAGTAATATCATGTTTATTACAGTATACTACTAGAGTAATATCATGGTTATTACAGTATACTACTACATTAATATCATGGTTATTACAGTATACTACTAGAGTAATATCATGGTTATTACAGTATACTACTACATTAATATCATGGTTATTACAGTATACTACTAGAGTAATATCATGGTTATTACAGTATACTACTACATTAATATCATGGTTATTACAGTATACTACTAGAGTAATATCATGTTTATTACAGTATACTACTACATTAATATCATGGTTATTACAGTATACTACTTGAGTAATATCATGTTTATTACAGTATACTACTACATTAATATCACGGTTATTACAGTATACTACTAGAGTAATATCATGGTTATTACAGTATACTACTACATTAATATCATGGTTATTACAGTATACTACTAGAGTAATATCATGGTTATTACAGTATACTACTAGAGTAATATCATGGTTATTACAGTATACTACTACAGTAATATCATGGTTATTACAGTATACTTCTACAGTAATATCATGTTTATTACAGTATACTACTACAGTAATATCATGGTTATTACAATATACTTCTATAGTAATATCATGTTTATTACAGTATACTACTACAGTAATATCATGGTTATTACAGTATACTTCTATAGTAATATCATGGTTATTACAATATACTTCTATAGTAATATCATGTTTATTACAGTATACTACTACATTAATATCATGGTTATTACAGTATACTACTACAGTAATATCATGGTTATTACAGTATACTTCTACAGTAATATCTTGGTTATTACAATACACTACTAGAGTAATATCATGGTTATTACAGTATACTACTACAGTAATATCATGTTTATTACAATATGCTACTACATTAATATCATGGTTATTACAGTACGCTACTACAGTAATATCATGGTTATTACAGTATACTTCTATAGTAATATCATGGTTATTACAATACACTACTAGAGTAATATCATGTTTATTACAGTATACTACTACAGTAATATCATGGTTATTACAATATACTACTACAGTAATATCATGTTTATTACAGTATACTACTACAGTAATATCATGTTTATTACAATATACTACTACAGTAATATCATGGTTATTACAGTATACTACTACAGTAATATCATGTTTATTACAGTATACTACTACATTAATATCATGGTTATTACAGTATACTACTTGAGTAATATCATGTTTATTACAGTATACTACTACATTAATATCATGGTTATTACAGTATACTACTAGAGTAATATCATGGTTATTACAGTATACTACTACATTAATATCATGTTTATTACAGTATACTACTACATTAATATCATGGTTATTACAGTATACTACTACATTAATATCATGTTTATTACAATATACTACTACATTAATATCATGGTTATTACAATATACTACTACAGTAATATCATGTTTATTACAATATACTACTACATTAATATCATGGTTATTACAATATACTACTACAGTAATATCATGTTTATTACAATATACTACTACAGTAATATCATGTTTATTACAGTATACTACTACAGTAATATCATGTTTATTACAGTATACTACTACTTTAATATCATGGTTATTACAATATACTACTACAGTAATATCATGTTTATTACAGTATACTACTACAGTAATATCATGGTTATTACAATATACTTCTATAGTAATATGTTTATTACAGTATACTACTACAGTAATATCATGGTTATTACAATATACTTCTATAGTAATATCATGTTTATTACAGTATACTACTACATTTATATCATGGTTATTACAGTATACTACTACAGTAATATCATGGTTACTACAGTATACTTCTACAGTAATATCATGGTTATTACAATACACTACTAGAGTAATATCATGGTTATTACAGTATACTTCTATAGTAATATCATGGTTATTACAATATACTTCTACAGTAATATCATGTTTATTTCAATATACTACTACAGTAATATCATGGTTATTACAGTATACTACTACAGTAATATCATGTTTATTACAGTATACTACCACAGTAATATCATGGTTATTACAATATACTACTACAGTAATATCATGGTTATTACAGTATACTACTACAGTAATATCATGTTTATTACAGTATACTTCTACAGTAATATAATGTGTATTACTGTATACTACTACAGTAATATCATGTTTATTACAATATACTACTACAGTAATATCATGGTTATTACAGTATACTACTACAGTAATATCATGGTTATTACAGTATACTACTAAATTAATATCATGGTTATTACAGTATACTACTTGAGTAATATCATGGTTATTACAGTATAATACTAGAGTAATATCATGGTTATTACAGTATACTACTAGAGTAATATCATGGTTATTACAGTATACTACTAGAGTAATATCATGTTTATTACAGTATACTACTTGAGTAATATCATGTTTATTACAGTATACTACTACATTAATATCATGGTTATTACAGTATACTACTAGAGTAATATCATGGTTATTACAGTATACTACTACATTAATATCATGGTTATTACAGTATACTACTAGAGTAATATCATGGTTATTACAGTATACTACTACATTAATATCATGGTTATTACAGTATACTACTACATTAATATCATGGTTATTACAGTATACTTCTATAGTAATATCATGTTTATTACAGTATACTACTACATTAATATCATGGTTATTACAGTATACTACTACAGTAATATCATGTTTATTACAGTATACTACTAGAGTAATATCATGGTTATTACAGTATACTACTACATTAATATCATGGTTATTACAGTATACTACTAGAGTAATATCATGGTTATTACAGTATACTACTACATTAATATCATGGTTATTACAGTATACTACTAGAGTAATATCATGTTTATTACAGTATACTACTACATTAATATCATGGTTATTACAGTATACTACTTGAGTAATATCATGTTTATTACAGTATACTACTACATTAATATCACGGTTATTACAGTATACTACTAGAGTAATATCATGGTTATTACAGTATACTACTACATTAATATCACGGTTATTACAGTATACTACTAGAGTAATATCATGGTTATTACAGTATACTACTAGAGTAATATCATGGTTATTACAGTATACTACTACAGTAATATCATGGTTATTACAGTATACTTCTACAGTAATATCATGTTTATTACAGTATACTACTACAGTAATATCATGGTTATTACAATATACTTCTATAGTAATATCATGTTTATTACAGTATACTACTACAGTAATATCATGGTTATTACAGTATACTTCTATAGTAATATCATGGTTATTACAATATACTTCTATAGTAATATCATGTTTATTACAGTATACTACTACATTAATATCATGGTTATTACAGTATACTACTACAGTAATATCATGGTTATTACAGTATACTTGTACAGTAATATCTTGGTTATTACAATACACTACTAGAGTAATATCATGGTTATTACAGTATACTACTACAGTAATATCATGTTTATTACAATATGCTACTACATTAATATCATGGTTATTACAGTACGCTACTACAGTAATATCATGGTTATTACAGTATACTTCTATAGTAATATCATGGTTATTACAATACACTACTAGAGTAATATCATGTTTATTACAGTATACTACTACAGTAATATCATGGTTATTACAATATACTACTACAGTAATATCATGTTTATTACAGTATACTACTACAGTAATATCATGTTTATTACAATATACTACTACAGTAATATCATGGTTATTACAGTATACTACTACAGTAATATCATGTTTATTACAGTATACTACTACATTAATATCATGGTTATTACAGTATACTACTACATTAATATCATGTTTATTACAATATAATACTACATTAATATCATGGTTATTACAATATACTACTACAGTAATATCATGTTTATTACAATATACTACTACATTAATATCATGGTTATTACAATATACTACTACAGTAATATCATGTTTATTACAATATACTACTACAGTAATATCATGTTTATTACAGTATACTACTACAGTAATATCATGTTTATTACAGTATACTACTACTTTAATATCATGGTTATTACAATATACTACTACAGTAATATCATGTTTATTACAGTATACTACCACAGTAATATCATGGTTATTACAATATACTACTACAGTAATATCATGGTTATTACAGTTTACTTCTATAGTAATATAATGTTTATTACAATATACTAATACAGTAATATCATGGTTATTACAGTATACTACTACAGTAATATCATGGTTATTACAGTATACTTCTATAGTAATATAATGTGTATTACTGTATACTTCTACAGTAATATCATGTTTATTACAATATACTACTACATTAATATCATGGTTATTACAGTATACTACTACAGTAATATCATGTTTATTACAATATACTACTACATTAATATCATGGTTATTACAGTATACTACTACATTAATATCATGGTTATTACAGTATACTACTACAGTAATATCATGGTTATTACAGTATACTACTAGAGTAATATCATGGTTATTACAGTATACTACTACAGTAATATCATGTTTATTACAATATGCTACTACATTAATATCATGGTTATTACAGTATACTACTACAGTAATATCATGTTTATTACAATATGCTACTACATTAATATCATGTTTATTACAGTATGCTACTACAGTAATATCATGGTTATTACAGTATACTTCTATAGTAATATCATGGTTATTACAGTATACTACTACAGTAATATCATGTTTATTACAATATACTACTACAGTAATATCATGGTTATTACAGTATACTTCTATAGTAATATAATGTGTATTACTGTATACTACTACAGTAATATCATGTTTATTACAATATACTACTTCAGTAATATCATGGTTATTACAGTATACTACTACAGTAATATCATGTTTATTACAGTATACTACTACATTAATATCATGGTTATTACAATATACTACTACTGTAATATCATGTTTATTACAGTATACTACTACAGTAATATCATGTTTATTACAGTATACTACTACATTAATATCATGGTTATTACAATATACTACCACAGTAATATCATGTTTATTACAGTATACTACCACAGTAATATCATGGTTATTACAATATACTACTACAGTAATATCATGGTTATTACAGTATACTACTACAGTAATATCATGGTTATTACAGTATACTTCTATAGTAATATAATGTGTATTACTTTATACTTCTACAGTAATATCATGTTTATTACAATATACTACTACATTAATATCATGGTTATTACAGTATACTACTACAGTAATATCATGGTTATTACAGTATACTTCTATAGTAATATAATGTGTATTACTGTATACTTCTACAGTAATATCATGTTTATTACAGTATACTACTACAGTAATATCATGGTTATTACAGTATACTTCTACAGTAATATCATGTTTATTACAGTATACTACTACAGTAATATCATGGTTATTACAATATACTTCTATAGTAATATCATGTTTATTACAGTATACTACTACAGTAATATCATGGTTATTACAGTATACTTCTATAGTAATATCATGGTTATTACAATATACTTCTATAGTAATATCATGTTTATTACAGTATACTACTACATTAATATCATGGTTATTACAGTATACTTCTACAGTAATATCATGGTTATTACAATACACTACTAGAGTAATATCATGGTTATTACAGTATACTACTACAGTAATATCATGGTTATTACAGTATACTTCTTCAGTAATATCATGGTTATTACAATACACTACTAGATTAATATCATGGTTATTACAGTATACTACTACAGTAATATCATGTTTATTACAATATGCTACTACATTAATATCATGGTTATTACAGTACGCTACTACAGTAATATCATGGTTATTACAGTATACTTCTATAGTAATATCATGGTTATTACAATACACTACTAGAGTAATATGTTTATTACAGTATACTACTACAGTAATATCATGGTTATTACAGTATACTTCTACAGTAATATCATGGTTATTACAGTATACTACTACAGTAATATCACGGTTATTACAATATACTACTACAGTAATATCATGTTTATTACAGTATACTACTACATTAATATCATGGTTATTACAGTATACTACTACAGTAATATCATGTTTATTACAGTATACTACTACAGTAATATCATGTTTATTACAATATACTACTACAGTAATATCATGGTTATTACAGTATACTACTACAGTAATATCATGTTTATTACAGTATACTACTACATTAATATCATGGTTATTACAGTATACTACTACATTAATATCATGTTTATTACAATATACTACTACATTAATATCATGGTTATTACAATATACTACTACAGTAATATCATGTTTATTACAGTATACTACTACAGTAATATCATGTTTATTACAGTATACTACTACATTAATATCATGGTTATTACAATATACTACTACAGTAATATCATGTTTATTACAGTATACTACTACAGTAATATCATGTTTATTACAGTATACTACTACTTTAATATCATGGTTATTACAATATACTACTACAGTAATATCATGTTTATTACAGTATACTACCACAGTAATATCATGGTTATTACAATATACTACTACAGTAATATCATGTTTATTACAGTATACTTCTATAGTAATATAATGTGTATTACTTTATACTTCTACAGTAATATCATGTTTATTACAATATACTACTACATTAATATCATGGTTATTACAGTATACTACTACAGTAATATCATGTTTGTTACAATATACTACTACATTAATATCATGGTTATTACAGTATACTACTACAGTAATATCATGGTTATTACAATATACTACTACAGTAATATCATGTTTATTACAGTATACTACTACAGTAATATCATGGTTATTACAGTATATTACTAGAGTAATATCATGGTTATTACAGTATACTACTACAGTAATATCATGTTTGTTACAATATACTTCTATAGTAATATCATGTTTATTACAGTATACTACTACAGTAATATCATGGTTATTACAGTATACTACTAGAGTAATATCATGGTTATTTTAGTATGCTACTACATTAATATCATGGTTATTACAGTATACTACTACAGTAATATCATGTTTATTACAATATACTTCTATAGTAATATCATGTTTATTACAATATACTACTACAGTAATATCATGGTTATTACAGTATACTACTAGAGTAATATCATGGTTATTTTAGTATACTACTACAGTAATATCATGTTTATTACAATATACTACTACAGTAATATCATGGTTATTACAGTATACTACTACAGTAATATCATGGTTATTACAGTATACTTCTATAGTAATATCATGGTTATTACAATATACTTCTATAGTAATATCATGGTTATTACAGTATACTACTACAGTAATATCATGTTTATTACAATATACTACTACAGTAATATCATGGTTATTACAGTATACTACTACAGTAATAGCATGTTTATTACAATTTACTACTACAGTAATATCATGGTTATTACAGTATACTACTACATTAATATCATGGTTATTACAGTATACTACTACAGTAATATCATGTTTATTACAATATACTACTACAGTAATATCATGGTTATTACAGTATACTACTACAGTAATATCATGGTTATTACAGTATACTACTACAGTAATATCATGTTTATTACAGTATACTACTACATTAATATCATGGTTATTACAATATACTACTACAGTAATATCATGTTTATTACAGTATACTACTACAGTAATATCATGTTTATTACAGTATACTACTACATTAATATCATGGTTATTACAATATACTACTACAGTAATATCATGGTTATTACAGTATACTACTACAGTAATATCATGGTTATTACAGTATACTTCTATAGTAATATAATGTGTATTACTTTATACTTCTACAGTAATATCATGTTTATTACAATATACTACTACATTAATATCATGGTTATTACAGTATACTACTACAGTAATATCATGTTTGTTACAATATACTACTACATTTATATCATGGTTATTACAGTATACTACTACAGTAATATCATGGTTATTACAATATACTACTACAGTAATATCATGTTTATTACAGTATACTACTACAGTAATATCATGGTTATTACAGTATATTACTAGAGTAATATCATGGTTATTACAGTATACTACTACAGTAATATCATGTTTGTTACAATATACTACTACAGTAATATCATGGTTATTACAGTATATTACTATAGTAATATCATGTTTATTACAGTATACTACTACAGTAATATCATGTTTGTTACAATATACTACTACATTAATATCATGGTTATTACAGTATACTACTACAGTAATATCATGGTTATTACAATATACTACTACAGTAATATCATGTTTATTACAGTATACTACTACAGTAATATCATGGTTATTACAGTATATTACTAGAGTAATATCATGGTTATTACAGTATACTACTACAGTAATATCATGTTTATTACAGTATACTACTACAGTAATATCATGGTTATTACAGTATATTACTATAGTAATATCATGTTTATTACAGTATACTACTACAGTAATATCATGGTTATTACAGTATACTACTAGAGTAATATCATGGTTATTTTAGTATACTACTACAGTAATATCATGTTTATTACAGTATACTACTACAGTAATATCATGGTTATTACAAGTATACTACTAGAGTAATATCATGGTTATTTTAGTATGCTGCTACATTAATATCATGGTTATTACAGTATACTACTACAGTAATATCATGTTTATTACAATATACTACTACAGTAATATCATGGTTATTACAGTATACTACTACAGTAATATCATGGTTATTACAGTATACTTCTATAGTAATATCATGGTTATTACAATATACTTCTATAGTAATATCATGGTTATTACAGTATACTACTACAGTAATATCATGTTTATTACAGTATACTACTACAGTAGTATCATGGTTATTACAGTATACTACTACAGTAGTATCATGGTTATTACAGTATACTGCTACATTAATATCATGTTTGTTATAATATACTTCTACAGTAATATCATGTTTATTACAGTATACTACTACATTAATATCATGGTTATTACAGTATACTACTACAGTAGTATCATGGTTATTACAGTATACTACTACAGTAATATCATGGTTATTACAGTATACTACTAGAGTAATATCATGTTTATTACAGTATACTACTACAGTAGTATCATGGTTATTACAGTATACTACTACAGTAGTATCATGGTTATTACAGTATACTACTTCATTAATATCATGTTTGTTATAATATACTTCTACAGTAGTATCATGGTTATTACAGTATACTACTACATTAATATCATGGTTTAAGCAAGGGTCATCCTTGAAACAAAAAGGATGACAACATAAAAATAAACAAGCTTATAGTTAATATACACTACTTTTTTTCTCTACTAGGACTCAATCAGATCAGACACATGAAGAAGCTCTGTTGTGTTTAGGATGTTGTTTTGTGTTCTGCTGCAGCGCTCCATCATGACTCTGTGCTCGTGTCAGTGGTTCGGTTCCTCTTTCTCCCAGTCTGCTGTTTCAGCAGCTCTAAACACATTTGGCTGGAGTGTAACTACATTAGAGTAGCTCCTCCGCCACACTCTGCCACACACATTACACATGGCATCGTCTTTATACTGTGCAACAGCATGTATCCCTCCATCCATTCATCATCCTACAGCTACTTCATCTCTCGTTTTATCTTCCTCTACTTCCAGAGTTTCATTTTCTCCCTCACTGCTGCTGTGGAAGAACTCAATGAAGAAATTACAGAGGAGATATTAAAGTGTCTCTAGTGAATGCCCACATCTATTACTGTACAAAACAGTCCCAACAGGTCTGACAAATCAGACTAAACGAGCGCTATAAAATAAATGCTTCCATTTTATTCTCAGGAGATACTAATAAAATGTACTAAATGTTTCTCTCTGTTTTCTCTTGTTTGACTGCTTAGTGTCTATCAAACCGAAGGGATTGTCAGTTTTTGTGTACACAAGTGTTTTTGGGTATAATATTACAGTCCCTAAATAAATATAAAGGCTTTTCACACTACATTCAACCCTGGGTTAATGTGTTTTTGAGCCCAGGTTAAGAGGGGCGGAGCCAGGAGTTTTTCAAAGGAGTGGCCAGGCAGGGGCAAGCGATCAGTCTGTGGTGGCACAGAAATGTTCGGGCAGCATTTTTATATCATCGGGGGGGGGGGGGGTACAATAACACCCCAGAAATTGTTACAAAAAATGACCAAAACAATTACTGTAGTGCGGAGGAGGGCGGGGCAGGAACGACGCATGCCCGATCCCCCAATAAGCCTGATGGGGAGCATGAGGGATAAAGGCGGTCGGTGACGACAGATCGAGAGAGAGAGAGAGAATTATGAGCAGCTGCCCTGTATGTGTTTATATTTGTGTGTTTTTTGTTTAAGTTTATCATTAAATATTATTTATATTGTCAAGCCAGTTCTTGCCTCCTCCTTTCCCTTGTACCCTCCTTACATTTTTACCACCCCTTTCAAACCCAGGAGGGAGGAGGGATGCCCGTCGCAGAGTCCTCGACACTGCTGTCCACCCAGGGGAGCGCCGCTGCCATCCGCCGGGGGACTGGACTCCCCGACAGCCTGGCACGATGGAGCCGCTGCCAGGGGCGAAGGAGTGCCCTGCCATCCCTCAGAAACACAGATGGGTCGAGAGAAGACCGCTGTCCATGAGGGGAGGAGGGAAGCGGCTCCCCAACTGCCTGGAGCGGCAGGGCCGCTGCCAGGGACGGAGGAGTGTCCCCACGGGTCGATGGGAACACAGAGGGGCATTCTGTCCGCAGGGGGCAGAGGTCTGAGGAGTGATCGGGGACCACACAACGGTGCATCAGAGAACCGGTGAGTGAGTTTATTTTACTCCCCCTCACCTGAGGCAACGCCGGGAGGTGTGTAGAGTAAATCCCAAAACTTCAGAAAGCTAATATTATTGATGAACATATCAATAATGTCATTCATCAGCTTTGTCTAGAAGATGAATTAGCTCAAGTCTCGCTCGAGTCTCATTTGCTGTTACTGAGTTTAGTTTTAGGGTTAGGTTTAGAGGTAAGTGCTGGGTTTCTTTTCTATTCTACTGAATGTCACAGTTTTCTGATCCTTTGGCAACGGGCCATGGTCAGATGCAAAGAGACAGAGCCAAAATCCTTCAACAGATGTCCCACAAATGCCACTTGATATTGTACCTCATACACACTCCATTTATATCCCTTCAATCCTCATCTGTGGCCATTTAATATGTTGAGAAATAATTTGGAAAATTCAGCCCATTCAGCACATGTCTTGTTTTCTGCCGGCTGCACACAACAATCAATAAATGCACCTATAGATGGTCTGTTCTTTCTCGCCTCTAATTAACCAATGTCATCTCAAATGTCTTAATCCAAAGATTTACACATTTTCTGATGCCAAGGACCACAAATATGATGATTCCCTTCCGAAGGACCCCCTTCCCTTCCTGACATATAAAGGTAGCTTTATATTTTCATGCATGAAGACTCTTTGTGATAAAGTTTAGTAAATGGGAGCTCTTAAAGAGAACTTGGTTTATTAAACAATTGGTTTAATATTGTCATTGTACTAACGCCAAAAGATTTCACACTTTTTTTTTTTTAAACGGAGGTCTGGGGATATTATTCAGTAAGTTGACAAAAACATATTTATAGTAAACTTACAAACAAAACAAACTTAAATGAAGTCTGCACGTAAAACAGTGTAATACTTAACAATACTTAAAAACCCTAAGGAATATCAATATAGTGGTGCCCTGCAAACACTGAAATAACATTAATGGACAAACTATTAGCATGTCTATGTATATTTTTTTACAAGCATGTAACTCAGTATAGAAATATCCATTCACAAATTACTCAAGCAGATCGAGTGTGTCAATTGATTTTATCAATACATAGTTTAGTGATTTGGTTTGAGTATTTGCAATGGCACTGATACACCATAACATAACATCATATCACAGCACATCACATCATCACAACAACATAATATAGCATCACAACATTACATCATCACAACATTACATCATCACAACAACATAATATAGCATCACAACATTACATCATCACAACATTACATCATCACAAAATCATAACATTACATCATCAAAACATAACATCATATCACAGCACATCACATCAACACAACAACATAATATAGCATCACAACATTACATCATCACAACATTACATCATCACAAAATCATAACATTACATCATCAAAACATAACATCATATCACAGCACATCACATCATCACAACAACATAATATAGCATCACAACATTACATCATCACAACATTACATCATCACAACAACATAATATAGCATCACAACATTACATCATCACAAAATCATAACATTACATCATCATTACATCATCAAAACATAACATCATATCACAGCACATCACATCATCACAACAACATAATATAGGATCACAACATTACATCATCACAACATTACATCATCACAAAATCATAACATTACTTCATCATAACATAACATCATATCACAGCACATCACATCATCACAACATAATATAGCATCACAACATTACATCATCACAAAATCATAACATTACGTCATCATAACATAACATCATATCACAGCACATCACATCATCACAACAACATAATATAGCATCACAACATTACATCATCACAACATTACATCATCACAAAATCATAACATTACATCATCAAAACATAACATCATATCACAGCACATCACATCATCACAACAACATAACATAGGATCACAACATTACATCATCACAACACATCACATCATCACAACATTACATCATCATAACATAACATCATATCACAGCACATCACATCATCACAACAACATAATATAGCATCACAACATTACATCATCACAACATTACATCATCAAAACATAACATCATATCACAGCACATCACATCATCACAACAACATAATATAGGATCACAATATTACATCATCACAACATTACATCATATCACAGCACATCACATCATCACAACAACATAATATAGCATCACAACATTACATCATCACAACATTACATCATCAAAACATAACATCATATCACAGCACATCACATCATCACAACAACATAATATAGCATCACAACATTACATCATCACAACAACATAATATAGCATCACAACATTACATCATCACAACATTACATCATCACAAAATCATAACATTACATCATCAAAACATAACATCATATCACAGCACATCACATCAACACAACAACATAATATAGCATCACAACATTACATCATCACAACATTACATCATCACAAAATCATAACATTACATCATCAAAACATAACATCATATCACAGCACATCACATCATCACAACAACATAATATAGCATCACAACATTACATCATCACAACAACATAATATAGCATCACAACATTACATCATCACAAAATCATAACATTACATCATCATTACATCATCAAAACATAACATCATATCACAGCACATCACATCATCACAACAACATAATATAGGATCACAACATTACATCATCACAACATTACATCATCACAAAATCATAACATTACTTCATCATAACATAACATCATATCACAGCACATCACATCATCACAACATAATATAGCATCACAACATTACATCATCACAAAATCATAACATTACATCATCATAACATAACATCATATCACAGCACATCACATCATCACAACAACATAATATAGCATCACAACATTACATCATCACAACATTACATCATCACAAAATCATAACATTACATCATCAAAACATAACATCATATCACAGCACATCACATCATCACAACAACATAACATATGAGCACAACATTACATCATCACAACACATCACATCATCATAACATAACATCATATCACAGCACATCACATCATCACAACAACATAATATAGCATCACAACATTACATCATCACAACATTACATCATCAAAACATAACATCATATCACAGCACATCACATCATCACAACAACATAATATAGGATCACAATATTACATCATCACAACATTACATCATATCACAGCACATCACATCATCACAACAACATAATATAGCATCACAACATTACATCATCAAAACATAACATCATATCACAGCACATCACATCATCACAACAACATAATATAGGATCACAACATTACATCATCACAACACATCACATCATCACAACATTAGATCATCATAACATAACATCATATCACAGCACATCACATCATCACAACAACATAATATAGCATCACAACATTACATCATCACAACATTACATCATCACAAAATCATAACATTACATCATCAAAACATAACATCATATCACAGCACATCACATCATCACAACAACATAATATAGCATCACAACATTACATCATCACAATATTACATCATCACAAAATCATAACATTACATCATCATAACATAACATCATATCACAGCACATCACATCATCACAACAACATAATATAGCATCACAACATTACATCATCACAACATTACATCATCAAAACATAACATCATATCACAGCACATCACATCATCACAACAACATAATATAGGATCACAATATTACATCATCACAACATTACATCATATCACAGCACATTACATCATCACAACATTACATCATCAAAACATAACATCATATCACAGCACATCACATCATCACAACAACATAATATAGGATCACAACATTACATCATCACAACATTACATCATCAAAACATAACATCATCACAACACATCACATCATCACAACACATCACATCATCACAACATTAGATCATCATAACATAACATCATATCACAGCACATCACATCATCACAACAACATAATATAGCATCACAACATTACATCATCACAACATTACATCATCACAAAATCATAACATTACATCATCAAAACATAACATCATATCACAGCACATCACATCATCACAACAACATAATATAGCATCACAACATTGCATCATCACAACATTACATCATCACAACATAACATCATCACAACATTACATCATCACAACAACATAATATAGCATCACAACATTACATCATCACAATATCATAACATTACATCATCAGAACATAACATCATATCACAGCACATCACATCATCACAACAACATAATATAGCATCACAACATTGCATCATCACAACATTACATCATCACAACATAACATCATCACAACATTACATCATCACAACAACATAATATAGCATCACAACATTACATCATTACAACATTACATCATCACAATATCATAACATTACATCATCAAAACATAACATCATATCACAGCACATCACATCATCACAACAACATAATATAGCATCACAACATTGCATCATCACAACATTACATCATCACAACATAACATCATCACAACATTACATCATCACAACAACATAATATAGCATCACAACATTACATCATCACAATATCATAACATTACATCATCAAAACATAACATCATATCACAGCACATCACATCATCACAACAACATAATATAGGGTCACAACATTACATCATCACAAAATCATAACATTACATCATCACAACATTACATCATCACAAAATCATAACATTACATCATCATAACATAACATCATATCACAGCACATCACATCATCACAACAACATAATATAGCATCACAACATTACATCATCACAAAATCATAACATTACAACATTACATCATCATAACATCATCATAACATAACATCATATCACAGCACATCACATCATCACAACAACATAATATAGGATCACAACATTACATCATCACAACATTACATCATCACAAAATCATAATATTACAATATAACATCATCATAACAACATTACATCATATCACAGCACAACATCATCACAACACATATAGGTATAGCTTTATAATTTGAAATCATAATCTGGATTCATGTAATAGATTAGCAGTCCAGACAGAGGCTGTTTTTCTCTATTTTTAATACAATTAAAGGTCTTTAAAATCATTTTGTTTTGTCACTTGAGCGCCTCCTGTCATGAGAAGACCTGCAGTACAGCTTGTAACTGTCATTGAAATATATATTAACTGTATATATTTAATATGATGTTTTGAATTGCAATATGAGAAAAAATATATAGTTATGCTTATAAAATTTCTCAAATGATGAACATCAAAATTCTGCTTCCCAGACACACACTGGAATAAACTGCATCATTAACATAAACTTTCAACTTCAAATCTTGAGTTAGTTTATGTGAGAACAGACTTACAACTTCAGCTCCGTACTGTTCAGAAATCCATGATGAAGTTATTTCTACAGTATATCAGGGTCAGAAATGAATGAAATGCCCCCAAAATTCAAAAAACATAAAGGCAGCCAGAATGATTCCCATTGTTCTATATGTGACATCTGATATTGTTCTTTATATTCTGTCTTCTAGGCCTATAGAAACATGAGATATCATTTCTCAGTTTGAGTAGAAGTCTCTCGTGAGAAACACACTCCAGTAATCTCACACGTGTCTCCTCTAGCGGTTTGCTATGAAAGAACAACATAATCAGATTTCATCCTGCCAAAAGAAACACAACCACAACTTCAGTGAACACTGAACATCTCCATCAGCACTGCGGTATTCTGCTCATGAATACACCTCACACACGCGGACACGCTCAAACCCGTCCTGCGTCTCCGTGGAGTTCAGGCACACCGGTGGGTTACAAACACCTCCAGAGCCCCTCCAGACCAACCCCAAGTAAATCAGAGTTTCAAGCCCGGACACGATCTGCTGCAGAGACTCTGTTGTGTCTTTCTCTTATCGGACAGAAACACTCACGGTGAGCCAGACGGTCTGTGGAGGAATTGGGTCTGTTCTAATCACCTGGACTTCACAGGGTAACCTTCAATTTCATTGAATGCAACAATAATTAAACTGAAAATGGAAAATGACCTGAAATGGTTTATTACACGTATCACGGCAGTTCAGAGATGATGCATTTGCAATTGTTGCATTAATTGCACTTTTTTTTTTCATTAGCATGTTCCATACAACCCTGGCTGACCGGGTGAAAAACCATAGAGTTTGTGCCCGAGCGATGACAGTTTTATTAATAAGCTATGAATACAGAATATCGGGAGAGTATTGAATGTGTGTGTTGGTGTGGTGGCTGTAGATAACAGTCACCTTGAGCTGGCCTATAATGGGCTGTTTGGACTGATTCTGGGTTTGTCCCTTGATGGCATTTGTTTTTGTGAATCAGTGACCCTCTCTCCGGTTATATCACCAGTAGGGTCAGTCATCTGGAGGAGAAAGATGCTCTCGGCTCATTCCTATTCCACTTTCCTGGTCTTGTTCTTCCTGGACGCTGATTAAACTACTTTGTCTTTGTCAACTGTGTTCTGGATTTTGGATGCAGTAGATTTGGACCTGTTTACCTTTGTTTCTTTCTGTGTCTTCAGGATCATTTTAACAGTTCCACAGCTCCTCACTGTAGGGGTGCCCCCTCATTGATTTAACAGGAATCAAAATCAAATCACTTTATTGACACCCATATACACACGTTCAACAGTAGGTGAAAGTCTTGGGTGCAGTTCAGAGCAACAAAGCAGTCATGACAGTGATGAGACATATGCCAATTTACAATAAACAACACAATTTACAAAACTAATATACACACAGGGCTGTACTGGTAATCTGGCATACCGGGCCGATGCACTTTAGGGCCGATCAGGGGAGGATTGACCATCGGGTGAACCGAGGGGTCTGGTGTGTCGCCTGCTCAACAACTCTTGGCTCAAAGGAAAGGTTAAAAATGTCCGTAAAAACATCAGCCAGTTGGTTCGCACAGGTTCTGAAGACATGCCCTGGAATGCCTTCTGGACCCGCAGCTTAACAGATATTCACCCATTGGAAGGATCGTGCTACATACGCTACAGAGCGGAGGTCAGCACGTTAAGTGCCGCACGAACATCGGCATTAATCCACGGTTTCTGGTTAGGGTAGATCCGCATCGTTTTGGTCAGCACTACATCATCTACGCACTTCCTGATGAAACATGTTATGATGTCTGCATAGTCCTCGATGTTGTCGTCAGAGGCGGACCGGAACATCTCCAAGTCCACATGATCAAAACAGTCTTGTAGCATAGAATCTGATTGGTTTGACCAGCATTGGATCGTTCGGAGGGCGGGTGCTTCCTGTTTCAGGTTCTTCCTGTAAGTGGGCAGATGTAGAATGGAAGAGTTGTCTGATTTGCCAAATGGTGGGCAGGGGAAGGATTTGTAGCCAAATCCAAAAACACACACCACCTCCTCTGCTTTTACCTGAGAGGTCTCTCACTCTGTCCGCTCAGAGCACTGAGAACCCCACAGGTTCAATGGCTGAGTCTGGAACCTTTGCGGACATCCAAGTTTCTGTAAGGCAGATAATGCAGCAGTCCCTCGTCTCTTGTTGGAAGATCCGCGCTCTCAGCTGACAGAGCTTGTTGTCCAGAGACTGAACATTTGCCAGTAGAATGCTGGGTAGCGGGTGTCAATTTGCGCGACATCTTAGTCTGATGAGAACGCTAGCTCTCCTTCTCCTTTTCCGGCTATGCTTACGCAGCTGGGCAGGAGGAATGACCTCGACCGAGAGGGGAGGAGGGGTTCCCTACCGACTGCTGGCCGCTGTCAGGGGTGGAGGAGACCCCTACTGGCCCACCAAATGTAGAGGGCCATTCCGTCCAACAGGGGCTGGATTACTGCCTCTTATCCACCCGGGGAGGAGCGACTGTCATCCACTAGGGGGGGTGGACGAGTGACCAAGGACCCTGCCAACACTTCCGGCCATCTGCTGGGTCCCCAGTGGTCTTCTGTTGCCTTGTCCGGTCCACCCTGTTGTTCTTGCCGACTGCAGCATCCACGGATGTTTCTGCTGCCTCGCCTGGTCTTCCCTGGTCTCCTGGCTGTCCTCTGTATCCACTGTTGGCTCCAGCGGCCTCTCCTGATCCCCTGTGGTCTCCAGCGGCCTCTCCTGATTCCCTGGGGTCTCCAGCGGCCTCTCCTGATTCCCAGTGGTCTCCAGCCGCCTCTCCTGATTCCCTGTGGTCTCTAGCCGCCTCTCCTGATCCCCTGTGGTCTCCAGCAGCCTCTCCTGATCCCCTGTGGTCTCCAGCAGCCTCTCCTGATTCCCCATGTTCTCCAGCTGCCTCTCCTGGTTCCCTGTGGTCTCCTCCTCATCCTCCTGATCCTCCGTGCTCTCCATCCTCTTCAAATCCCTTTGCTCCCTGTGTCCAGCCCTTGTCTTTGTTCCAACACTGTGTTGGGCGTCAAGAGCCGCCCTTTAGGGGGGTGGGGCTATGAAACATTCTGCATTTTGTCATGTCTTTTATATACTGCCCCAATGTTCTCTGTGTCTGGTTCTTGTCAAACACTGTAGTGTTTGTTTTCTAGTGTTCTTTTGTTCTCAGTGCTTCCAGTGTTTGTTTTGAGTTATTAAAGAAAAATGTGTTAAATGTTTTTATGTTTGACATTATCAAATCAGCATTTTTTTTTATTATTCTGCAGTCTAAAATATGTTTCGAAATCATTAAAAAAAAAAAACTATTTTTATAATTAAAAATAAGATATTTCTAGAACCGCTAGCTTGACTAAAGGGGATTGGGAATGCTTTGGAAAAATGTTTATTGTGAAAAGCACTTTACAAATTTGAATTGAATTAAAAACGTTCTTTTTAGGTTACACATCTAACATTACTCTAATAGTTAAAAATAAGTTAAGAAAAAAGATACAGTGTAAACTTAATAATAAATGAAAATGAAATAGTTTTAGAGATAATATTTAACAGAACCTAAATGTTTTAATGGAATATTCCGGGTTCAAGTGGCATAGGACAGCATTTGTGCATAATGTTGATTTACCACAAAAATGTATTTAGTCTCGTTCCTCCTTTTCTTTAAATGTGTGTTCCAGTGGGACACTTCCAATGCAAGTCAATGGGGTTTAATCTGTGTGTGTGTGTGTGTGTGTGTGTGTGTGAGACACTTCCAATGCAAGTCAATGGGGTTTAATCTGTGTGTGTGTGTGTGTGTGTGTGTGTGTGAGACACTTCCAATGCAAGTCAATGGGGTTTAATCTGTGTGTGTGTGTGTGTGTGTGTGTGTGTGTGTGTGTGTGACACTTCCAATGCAAGTCAATGGGGTTTAATCTGTGTGTGTGTGTGTGTGTGTGTGTGTGTGTGTGTGTGTGTGAGAGACACTTCCAATGCAAGTCAATGGGGTTTAATCTGTGTGTGTGTGTGTGTGTGTGTGTGTGTGTGTGTGTGTGTGTGACACTTCCAATGCAAGTCAATGGGGTTTAATCTGTTTGTGTGTGTGTGTGTGTGTGACACTTCCAATGCAAGTCAATGGGGTTTAATCTGTGTGTGTGTGTGTGTGTGTGTGAGAGACACTTCCAATGCAAGTCAATGGGGTTTAATCTGTGTGTGTGTGTGTGTGTGTGTGTGTGTGTGTGTGTGTGTGTGTGTGTGTGTGTGTGTGATACTTCCAATGCAAGTCAATGGGGTTTAATCTGTGTGTGTGTGTGTGTGTGTGTGTCACTTCCAATGCAAGTCAATGGGGTTTAA
>JAVLUX010000037.1:28347500-28357500 GCA_032164185.1 Moxostoma hubbsi | reverse complement strand
CACGCTATTCTCCGCGGCGTCCACGCACAACTCGCCACACACCCCACCGAGAGCGAGAACCACATTATAGTGACCACGAGGAGGTTACCCCATGTGACTCTACCCTCCCTAGCAACCGGGCCAATTTGGTTACCCCAAGTGACTCTACCCTCCCTAGCAACCGGCCAATTTGGTTACCCCATGTGACTCTACCCTCCCTAGCAACCGGGACAATTTGGTTACCCCATGTGACTCTACCCTCCCTAGCAACCGGGACAATTTGGTTACCCCATGTGACTCTACCCTCCCTAGCAACCGGCCCAATTTGGTTGCTAAGGAGACCCGGCTGGAGTCAGGACGCCCTTGATTCAGATAGTCAGCGTCAATATGCGCCTCATTCTATGACATACTTAACAATTCTTTATTTTTCAATATCTTAAAGTACCTGCACAATATATGAATGATATAAGAACACACAAACTCAAACTCACATCTGAACGGCATGAAACGGTTTGATAGTTCCCATACCGTGCTCTTCATTCACTGTGTTCAGTTTGCTTTTATGAATGAGTTTAGTGTTAAAATCGGAGTTCTTTGAGAATGAAGGAACAAGGGGGTAATAGTGGCAAATCAGAATCACTCTGCAGGAGATATAAATAACACTTCTGCTCTTGTATGTGGATATTTAAGTCATGTAATTATATCTTGCAAAGCTGACTCACTTTTGCAGATGTTTCTGTAGATGTTCATGCATCAAGACTATTTGGTATATTTGTGTCCTGATGGTGGCAGCAGTGCACACACATGATGTGAGATGCATTCCCACAATCACACAAATCCCAGGAAAATCCAATACACGTCAAACAGAGAGTGGAAGTAGTTCAGCTAGTATCAGAATTCCCATGGTCACGGAAAACCTGGAAATACAAGGGAATTGTTACATTGTGGTTCCAAGTCATGGAGTCAAATTTCCATCGCATTAACAAAAGAATAATTTAATTATTCTATAAAAAAAAAAAAAAAAAAAAAAATTGTATTTATTTATATTTATTAATCCAATTTTCAATGTGATGGACATTTTTTCAATATTTGAAATCATAACAATAGGCCAAAATATATATATTTTAGAGTGTACAGTAAGTGTAAATATTTCTAGTTATGCTAAAAAAATTCATGTTTACATATTGGACATTTATCGTAGAAAATGTGCGGGAAAATCACTACTAATGCGATATAAGGTGGCATAGGAGTGATTATTTTGTAGAAGTTTGTTGGCGTGTATTTAAGGTCAAAAGACGATGAAATCATACTTGAGACATTGCTCAATACGCACCTATCGGAGGAAAAATAGATGGCAAATGATTCAGTTGATTGACCTTTGACCTCGGTGCAAGGTGAGCGTTACGGAGATGATTTGGACTGGTGACGCAGAGGATATCCTGAGCCTCTTCCGTTGATTCATTACTGTTGTTTGCTATTCCAGGGGCAGTCATAAAGCAAATTGTTTATTCACATTGTTCTGGTTTGCCTTTGCCACGCTTGCACTAGTCACGACGGGCATCACCTGCAACGTTCCCGAGCTTGTTCATCTTCCCGAGGAGCACCGGGTATGGCTGTGTTCCTCTTTAATTAGTCCGTAGTAATAAGCACTGAGACTCGTGGGAGTTTGAAACTGGATCTCCATTTTAATTGAAGGCGGCCGGTTGTAAGAACTCAATCTGAATTGGGGTTGAATATGAGAGTGTTGTTCATGCGTGTGGAGCGGCTCGCTGCAGTCACGCTTGTGGAAGGTTGCATTAAACACATGGTCCCGAAAGTTTACTAGCATCTGCCAAGAGCATTTTCTGCACCCTTGTGCAGAATTCCAGCTCGGCTTCGGAGTATTTGTTGTGGCTGCACACTGTTGTGTCGAGGTGTGTGTGACTTCCTGCGCCTCGTGATCCGGAGGAATCTGTCTTATTCAATAAAACGATCCGGCTCATGAGACATCTGGTTGCACGGTGTTTTACACGTATCGCGGGGTGAAATATCCACTGCATGGCGCACCAAAATGGTGAGATTTAAAGGGACGGTACACCCCAAAATTTTAATAATCTCATTATTTACTCCCCCTCATGGTATCTCATGTGTGTGTGACTTTCATTCTTCAGCAGAACACATTTGGAATAAAATAGCTCAGACGGTCCTTATAATGCAAATCAATGGAGATTTCTCTTTTAAGCTCCAAAGATCACAGACAGTCGGTATAAACGTCATCCATACGACTCCAGCGGTTAACTTAACGTCTTTTAAAGCGACACGGACCCTTTTGGTGCGAAAAAGATCCAAATTTACTTAAAAAATGCTTTTTTTTTTAACTGTTAATCATTGCTTCTGGTGAGCAACAATACACATGTGTGATGTCATCCTGGATGTCTCAACTGAGAGAAAAGTGTGAGATTACGTCTATTACGTGCTAACGTGAATACGTTGCACGAGAGACCGTATGGTTGATGTTTATACCGACTGTCTGTGATTTTTGGTGCTTCAAATGACAAATCTCATTGACTTGCATTATAAGGACCTTCTGAGCTGACATATTTTACTCTTTATCTTCAAATGTGTCCTGCAGAAGAAAGTAAGTCAAAACACGCCTAATGAGAGAATTTCCATTTTTGGGTGTACTGTCCCTTTAAGGTTAATGTAATGAGTTTAAATCAACATAGGCTACTACTTCCCTTCCCTAAACATCAAATCATAACCTAACCGGTAGTGTCATAAATTGCAAATCATATTGTGGTACTTCTACGACACTTTCGGCTCATATATAGAGTCACTTGCTCCTCAGGACTCGTACCCCGCCCGGTCTTTTGCGTGAACTGCAACGCGTTAGTTGAGCAACTGCACAATATGATCACATTCAAACAAGCTTAAACGTTAAAATGAGTCGTGCGCTATAGTAAAAGTGTTTAGATGTCATAAGATAGCATTGCGTGATGAACAGCGCAAAAAAGTTAGTATTTATTAACTGATAATCTGATAATAAGTCAATGTTGATATAACACCTCTAGTGTTCATTTCACCACTATATACTGCCGTGATACGTACTACGAGCCACTTAAAAATCAATTTGAATAAAGTAGGTATAGTAACATGATTCTAGGAGACCAGGTTGTTTGTTGCAGTCGGGATACCTGCATACATGCATGTAAATATATGATCAAAAGCATGCACTGCCCTGCTGGTGTAGCATGTTCACCTGCAGCCGCTGCATGTTTGCATTAGCAGTGTGTGCAGGATTGATCTTACTTGCTGAGTTAACAGCGTTGACTAATAAAAGCTGTCCCGTCCTCCAGTGGGCTACAAGCACGCATAAAAGCTAATGAATCAGCTGCTTCCACCAACAGAGGCCTGCTGGGACGCACAAGGTGGACAGGTGCCCTGCCAGCAGCACGAATATCATCATGCTTCATAAACGACCGTAAATAAACAAACACAAGTGATTAAGCAACGATAATACGATGGCCACTGTTTAGCCAAGTTAAGCTCCTTTTATAGACGAACGTGTCAGCCGAAGTGCGCTCAGAAACGGCTAATTAACCCACAGTGGGCCAGTGTCCCAATTTCAGCGGCTCTTTTGATGCGCTCGGTGGTCCAGACCGGACTGGCGTTGTGTGTTCTCCTGCTCCGAGCAGGTTTGACCACAGGCTAACATCTCCATTGCGGTCAAACGGCGTCTGCAGAGTCATAATGCTCCTCTTTTGGGTCTCAAATGCACGTTTCAGTGTTTTCCTGACCTAATTATAATCAGGGCTATTGTTTCTAGAAGGGTAGAAGCAGTCGCGCACATTCCCAAATATTTTTTGACAGGAAATTGGCCTACTCCAGCATTGTACGGCTGCCCGAGGCGGGAGATGAAAGCCACATGGGAGAGCAGAAGTCTGCTCCGTACGGGTCGTTCACAGCCACATGAGAAGCTCCATTGAACCCAGCCGCCGTGTGTTGCTCTCCCGCGTTTGGTGACGTTTTTAATTGTTGCCAAGCATCAATGCCCGGCGCTAATCCCAGAGATTTATTTACGTCTGCGCTAAATAGAGGAGGCGTAAATATTTGTGCTGCACGCAAGGACCATGTAGTGCCAAATTGTTTTTTTAATGACATTAATTATTTCTCACATTTTGTCTGCACGCTCGCCTGGTGTTTATTGCGGAGCCAGCAAAAGGGAGCTTTGTGAAAGTCTTTTTAATTGAAGATGAAGCCAGGTTCAGCTCTGGAATAATTAACGGTTAATGTTTACCGAGCACTTTAGTCCTCTTGTCCTCCATTAGCAGCAGTTTATCCGTCTATTTCACTGTTTTTGACACATGCATAATGTTGCATTCGCAGTGAAACGTTTTGTTGGTTTGAAATGACTGTGTGCATTTATACAGTATATGAAGGGTGCACATACATATGAAGCTTTAGATTTAAATTAAGAAAAAAAATTATGTTTTAAGAACTGTGTGTGTGTGTGTGTGTGTGTGTGTGTGTGTGTGTGAATGAATCTCAAAAAGTGATTCTTTTTGCTTGCATAAAAAAAATTAAACCTACATTTCCCAAAAATAATTTTTGCAATTTAAATATTATGTGTATATATATATATACTGTATATTTTCTTCACATTGCAGTAATGAGAAAATGAGGCGTTCTACGATTCGACTGTTTTTAATTTCTGGTCTGTAGACGTTTCACTCGCATCGGTGTATATTCTTAGCAGCTAATTTACTGTTTAACGGTAATGCTAGGATGTTGTGGGTGGTTGCTAGGGCGTTGTTATGTGGTTAATAATGTGTTCTGGGTTAGGACTGGGCGATAAAACGATATCTATGTCACGATAAAGAAAATCCACGATAAGCTTTTGAGGAATTTTCGTTATTTACTGCGTGTCGCTAAAACAGCAGCAGTTCGGCTATCTCAGACTGCGTTTCCACTGGGGCGGACGAAATCCGCTCAAAGGCGCTCACAGCGCTAGGAGAGATCTCGCTCCGCACCGCCGCCAATCCTACGATCCAGCTTGCGAGCGTGACGCTCGGCTTTCATAGGATGAATTGGAAACGCTCTCAGCTTCGCTCACAAACGCGCCAGTGGTAACGTAGAGTCAGACTGGATGCAGTTGCTAATGCTAGCTGCCTTGCTAACGATTAGGCTACGTCGGACACCGGGTTGATTCCATCCGCACCACAAGACTTCAACGGTTGCGTCCTCTCATCGTCTCTAGTGAAGAGTGTGACAGAACAACAGTGATGTGGACAACAGCTCTGATCTTTCTGTAATCTTGAATATTGTCCTCTAGCACCAAACATGCATCATTTCTGCCCTGTCCCGTCCGCACGCGTCGCATCTTTTCCCTGCATGTGTTCAGACATGAAGCGCCGCATGAGTTAACGTGGTTTCAAAGCAGCTTTTAGACCAAAACGTTTGTCCCTATTAAATGTCTTTATTAATCAGCATGTTACGAAACTTAAACAAATCGATTTCGGTTCTCTCGACACCCCTGAACCCACATTCAGCATCACTCCACAGTCACGAGGGCTTCTATGCCAAATACTCAAGTATCTAAAGAAATATACAAAATATTTAATTTAATGTACAAATATCCCAACAAATACTGGACTGCTGTCACTCTGCTTCAGAACAAACAGACGATCTTTTAACATTCATTTGCAACTGATAAACGGTAAAAGACGGTAAAATTGTTAAAAGATCCCGCAGACCCGACTGGCCGTCTCTGGACCCCCTGTGCAGTTTTATACAGAATATTTTGACTGTTTAGAATTAATTTTTTCTGCTTTTCTTCCGTTAACTTTGAAATTTAAAAAGAAAGTGCAATGTGTCAATGTATATTGTGATAAATATCAATATCAAACAATATGAAAAAGATTATCGCGATTAACAATTTTGGCCATATCGCCCCGCCCTAGTCTGGGTATCTCGGCGAGTATTGACGTTGACTATCACACCTGGAGTTGTGAGTTTGAATCCAGGACGTGCTGAGTGACTCCAGCCAGGTCTCCTTGGCAACCAAATTGGCCCGGTTGCTGGGGAGGGTAGAGTCACATGGGGTAACCAAATGGGCCCGGTTGCTAGGGAGGGTAGAGTCACATGGGGTAACCAAATGGGCCCGGTTGCTAGGGAGGGTAGAGTCACATGGGGTAACCAAATTGTCCCGGTTGCTAGGGAGGGTAGAGTCACATGGGGTAACCAAATTGTCCTGGTTGCTAGGGAGGGTAGAGTCACATGGGGTAACCAAATTGTCCCGGTTGCTAGGGAGGGTAGAGTCACATGGGGTAACCAAATTGTCCCGGTTGCTAGGGAGGGTAGAGTCACATGGGGTAACCTCCTCGTGGTCACTATAATGTGGTTCTCGCTCTCGGTGGGGCGTGTGGTGAGTTGTGTGTGGATGCCGCGGAGAATAGCGTGAAGCCTCCACACGTGCTACGTCTCCATGGTAATGCGTCCAGCAAGCCACATGGTAAGATGCGCGGATTGACGGTCTCCGAAGCAGAAGTTCTCACCCGGATTGAGGCGAGTAACCGCGCCACCACGAGGAACTACTAAGTAGTGGGAATTGGGCATTCCAAATTGGGAGAAAAGACAATTTTTGTAAAAATGGTAAAAAAAACATGCTGATACTTCGAGTTGAGATGACCATCTTTTTAATAGACAGTCCTTCACCTGGGTGTGTAGATGACATGATGGTCCGAGGTTAGTTATGGCAGACAACAACTGCACAAGTTGAGCCTGAAATTCGTTTGTACACCCAAAAACACTTCAATGGTTTTTGTTCTCCTCTGCATCGCTCGTTTTGGCCATTTTTACTTGGCGTCTCTAGACCAGAATTCCAAAACAGGCAGTTAGAATCATCATGGTGCCACGCAGCGGGTGCTCAGGGAAAACTGTGGATAGGCCAACAGTACAGTAGGTCTAAGTAGGACATGATAAGAAATGTTGCTGAAAACTGAATAATATTTGACCTTTTATTAAATGCATTTAATTTATTCGTATAATTGTACACAGAGTAACTGCTGTACTTGAGGCATCCAGTCTGCGAGTGTACATTTAATTGCATTAATAATCCAGTCATTGATTGCTGACATTGAACCTGCCCTTTCAGAGTGGTGGTCACGAGAACACAGGAAATGCCAGAGCTGATTGAACATTTAGATCCAAAACAGAGGCCTTTTCCATTTCAATAATGGCACATGTTGTTTACTGGCACACCACATGAGGAGTCAGCCCTCACATTGCACCCCATTTTCCATTGCATCCTTAATTATTTTCCCACAAGAACATTAGATGATTACACTAATGAAATGGCTGTTTTAAACAGTATGTTGCTGTGGTAGTTATGGTGCATTTTATGGAATATGAGTTCATGTTGAGGTTATGCATAGTGAGCTCATATCTGCTGGTTATACTTCTCAGACGCTTATCAGCTCTCCAAATCATATATTACTTGGTTTCCTCAACTGAGTGCAATTCTGTGTTGTTGTGATTTGGTTTGTTATGGCTGCAATCACTCATTTAACCATCAAGGACTCTAAACCGCCATCTGAAAGCAGCACTACCAGAGACTATTTAGCAGAGACGGGCCACTTCTATTGAAATGAACGGGAGAAATTGGAACGCTCAACCAAGAAGCTCTGAGCACCCAACGGTCAACGGATGTAGAAAGGAAAATCCCGCTTTACAGGGTCGCGTAGTGTGAAATTGGGTTGCAAATGCGAGTGATTTCCTCTTGTTGTTGTACAGGTTTTGAGCATTGAGTGAAAGATCGATTTTGGGATTTGAGAATCGATATTGAGTGTTCAAATGAAGATTGCAATTAATTGTAAAAGCAATATTTTTACCCACCCCCATTACATTTTTTTAACCGCTTTTGTGTCTTGTGCGGGCCTATAATAAGTCCTCGTGGTGGCGTAGTGACTCGCCTCAATCCGGGTGGCGGAGGACAAATCTCAGTTGCGTCCACTTCTGAGACCGTCAATCCATACATCTTATCATGTGACTTGTTGAGTGCGTTACCGTGGAGACGTAGCACGTGTGGAAGCTTCACGCTATTCTCCGCAGCATCCACGCACAACTCGCCACACGCCCCACCGAGAGCGAGAACCACATTATAGCGACCACGAGGAGGTTACCCCATGTGACTCTACCCTCCCTAGCAACCGGCCCAATTTAGTTACCCCATGTGACTCTACCCTCCCTAGCAACCGGCCCAATTTAGTTACCCCATGTGACTCTACCCTCCCTAGCAACCGGCCCAATTTAGTTACCCCATGTGACTCTACCCTCCCTAGCAACCGGCCGAATTTGGTTACCCCATGTGACTCTACCCTCCCTAGCAACCGGCCGAATTTGGTTACCCCATGTGACTCTACCCTCCCTAGCAACCGGCCCAATTTGGTTACCCCATGTGACTCTACCCTCCCTAGCAACCGGCCGAATTTGGTTACCCCATGTGACTCTACCCTCCCTAGCAACCGGCCGAATTTGGTTACCCCATGTGACTCTACCCTCCCTAGCAACCGGCCCAATTTAGTTACCCCATGTGACTCTACCCTCCCTAGCAACCGGCCGAATTTGGTTACCCCATGTGACTCTACCCTCCCTAGCAACCGGCCGAATTTGGTTACCCCATGTGACTCTACCCTCCCTAGCAACCGGCCCAATTTGGTTGCTAAGGTGACCTGACTGGAGTCACTCAGCACACCCTGGATTGAAACTCGTGACTCCAGGTGTGAGCTATAGAGTCTTAAACATCTCTGTAACATCTGCAGGCCGTTATATTAGAGTCACAGTGTAGCAGATCCTGCTGATGCAAGCATTCACCGTGGATCAGAGCGCCGGGAAGCTAAACACCAAAGGGAGTAAGATCATTAATAAACATAATGCAAAATATGTTGTAATTTGTCAAATTAATATTGAACCGGAAAGAAACTGCAGCATTAGTGTTTCTTATTGGAGCAACTTTTAGTGTGTGAATTGGGTGGAATATAGAAGATGCTTACAGAAGTGACTCTTAAAGGGAATTATATTAAAAAAGACTGTTAAATGCACCCATTAATAGCTTAAAGGCAAATAATTGGGCATTATGCAGTTTTTACGTTGAGCTGATCCAAGAGGAGGAAACAGACTGCAGAATATAAACTGAAAGTTTGGAGCACCGGAGGCGTTAAAGGAATATTTCGGGTTCATTACATCATTCAGGTTCCATCGACATCATTTGTGGCATAATGTTGTTTACCAAAACAATTATTTAGACTCCTCCCCCTTTATATCCTGTTTATGGTCATTCTAAGGTTTCAGGTGTTCCATTGTCATGGCAACCAACTTGTAAAATTGGATGTATTTTTACATAGAAAAAGTTAGTAAGTGTTTTTTATCACCCTTAACTCATATTAACACACACATTATTTACCTGTTGTGGCTAACAGTTTTAAAATCTGAGTATTTTTACCATTACAGATCGAAACCATTGACTGTAGAGACAAGTCTCTTGTGATTTACCAATAAAAATATGGATTATATGCTACTTGTAAACCGGTTGCAGCTCCTTGTCTCTACAGAACGGTAGAATACAGAATTTTATTTGGATGTTTGCTCCGTTTTAATGCAGTTATTCAGTGTTTTTGTAGGGGCTATCATGTGTTTGTGGCACTTGTTCTGTGTGCCTGTTTTTGGGTCATTGTCGCTGTTCTCCAAGCAGGAAGGATATATGGATTCATGAAGTGCCCCAGGACATGCTCCACTCTTTAACACCTCATATTTCATCTGCTCTTGATGGATGAAACCCTGTATGTATGTCATCCATTTATACGGGAGCAGACAAGGAGGGACGTTTTCAAGGAACCAAAGAGGGAGTCTCTCGTGGCCTGGGCAAAGTTAAGTGAGGTTAAGAACGCTCTTGAAAATTAGAGCAGCTGAGCTTTTAGGGGCTAAACGTGTTACCAGGAGGAGGGCCCTCAGAGGAGATCCAGAGCGGACTGTTATCTGCTATATC
>JAVLUX010000037.1:28332500-28342500 GCA_032164185.1 Moxostoma hubbsi | reverse complement strand
TTCTCCCCAATTTGGAATTCCCAATACGCTCTGAGTCCTCATGGTGGCGTAGTGACTCGGCTCAATCCGGTTGGCAGAGGCCGAATCTCAGTTGCCTCCATGTCTGAGACCGTCAATCCGCACATCTTATCATGTGACTTGTGCACGTTACCGTGGAGACATAGCACATGTGGAGGCCTCACGCTATTCTGAGCGGCATCCACACACAACTCACCACACGCCCCACCGAGAGCGAGAACCACATTATAGTGACCACGAGGAGGTTACCCCATGTGACTCTACCCTCCCTAGCAACCGGGCCAATTTGGTTACCCCATGTGACTCTACCCTCCCTAGCAACCGGGCCAATTTGGTTACCCCATGTGACTCTACCCTCCCTAGCAACCGGGCCAATTTGGTTACCCCATGTGACTCTACCCTCCCTAGCAACCGGGCCGATTTAGTTACCCCATGTGACTCTACCCTCCCTAGCAACCGGGCCGATTTAGTTACCCCATGTGACTCTACCCTCCCTAGTAACTGGGACAATTTGGTTACCCCATGTGACTCTACCCTCCCTAGCAACCAGGCCGATTTGGCTACCCCATGTGACTCTACCCTCCCTAGCAACTGGGCCGATTTGGTTACCCCATGTGACTCTACCCTCCCTAGCAACTGGGCCAATTTGGTTACCCCATGTGACTCCACTCTCCCTAGCAACTGGGCCAATTTGGTTACCCCATGTGACTCTACCCTCCCTAGCAACCGGGCCAATTTGGTTACCCCATGTGACTCTACCCTCCCTAGCAACCGGGCCAATTTGGTTATCCCATGTGACTGTACCCTCCCTAGCAACTGGGACAATTTGGTTACCCCATGTGACTCTACCCTCCCTAGCAACCGGCCCAATTTGGTTGCTAAGGAGACGTGGCTGGAGTCACTCAGCACGCCCTGGATTCAAACTCGCGACTCCACGTGTGATGGTCAGTGAGGTCAGGGCAGTTTAACAATTTTTGTATGAAAACAAGCTTAAAAGTTACATCAATCCCTGCTGTGTATTTCTAGTTATTGTTTTGAAGTCCAGGGGGTGGTGACAGTGTGATGTCTGGATATATCCACAGCTAGATCCATTCTGAAGACGCAGTAGTGCAAATAATGAGTGGATTTGTTTACTTCTAACTCCTCTCACCCAGGGAGATGGATTAAATTGAAGCATATTGGTTTGATGTCAGATTCATAAGTGTTGTTTTCAAGCATGAACCATCCCCGGGCCCCTGTGGAGGGTTTACTCAGTGGAACTGAATGGGGAGGTCTCTCGCAGCTAATCGAGTCCAGCGTCGGGATATTCCAGAGCCTCTGTTTAGTCACTGGCAAACAGTGGGACGCAACGTCTGTATGGAAGGGATCCAAGCTGCATGCATACAAAAAAACAGAACACACATGACCTCTTGCACACAGTGATGATCTCACAGAGCAATAAAAGATTCGGAGCTCCTCAATTGACCTGGATGCCTTGACATGACAGACATACAGAACACGGGGACCTCTTTCTCACAGGCTAATTCCTCATCACCTCTGTGGCTCACCAGGTTATGCATTCCAATGTCCAACCGTGTGTGTTCATGCATCACAGGAGGTTTATGTCATTCAAGTCATGAATATTCATTTCGAGCACATCTCAAATTCTGTCTTGAGTTTAATAGATTTCTGTGCTGAAATGATGCTGATGGAAATTACAATGAGCGACCCCTTTGTCTTGCTAAGGCTAATTTCAGAGCTAACATTGTATGCGTCCTAAATACATACATTTACATAATATTTTTCATATTCTGCTCACAAGTGATATTTCCCTTAATGTTTCCTTTTGTCTCATATTTCATGCTCTTCACTGACACTGTTGTCCATTTGGTTAACAAGCACACTAACGTTTGAACAAAACTTTATGCCTCGAGCGCCCCCATCAGGCTGATTGGGGACAGGGCGTGCGTTGTTCCAGTCCGGCCCCGCCCTCCGCTCTACACTCATTACGGTGTTGCCGGGGAGGAGGCATGAGGGTAATAATAACAAAATGACGGAATAGGCGAGGGATACAGGCCAACACGGGGAGAGAGAGTGAGAGAGCGCGCGAGAGAGAGAGAGCGCGAGAGAGAGGAAAAAAAACCTCTCGCGTGTTCTCTGATGCGCCGTCACGTGGTCCCCGATCACTCCTCAGCCCTTTCAGACAGCCGGCAGACGCTCCTCCCCGGGCGGTACGTAGTCAGACCTCCAACCCCCAGCGGACAGAACGCCCCTCAGCATTCTCGATGACCCGTGGGGACTCTCCTCCGACCCTGGCAGCGGCCCTACCGCTCCAGGTGGTCGAGGAGTCGCTAACCTCCTCCCCTTGTGGATGCCGGTCCTCCGCGTTTCTGGGAGACGGTAGGGCACTCCTCCGCCCCTGGCTGTGGCTCCTTCACTCCAGATGGTTGGGAGGTCCAGTCACCACTCGCCTTGTGGACTGCGGCCGTTCTTCGCATCCGGGCGGTCAGGCTACTCAGTCCCTCGGCGGATGGCTGCGGCACTCCGTTGGGTGGACGGCAGTGTCGAGGACTCCGCGACGGGCATCCCTCCTCCATCCCGGGTTTCGGAACCAATGTAAAGCGGGTTAAGGGAAAGGAGGCGGCGAGAACCGGCTTGACAAGAGCACAGAGCAGATGCCTGTCATTCGCTCGCTCTCTCTCGAACCGTCGACACCAGCCGACTTTATCCCTCGAGCGCCCCCATCAGGCTGATTGGGACAGGACATGCGTTGTTCCAGCCCGCCCCGTCCTCCTCCACTCCACAGGGTTTTATTTCACTCTGTTCAGATCATCACCATAGTGCAAATCATGTAATAATTTGTATTGTTTTCTAATGGATTTTTATACCAGAAATAAACGATAAAAGCCTTTTAAAAAGTTTCTAACTCTGTTTTAATGAGAGAAATCTGTTTGTTTGAATAAAAATCAACCCCTGGGACATAAAAATGGCCCAAGTAGAAGAAACACCAGTAGTTTTTTTTTTTCCTCACTGAACGTGAAATTGCAATTGACCAAAAAAAGTCTTGCAACTTGTTTCCATTGCTTGGACAAACAGGTAGTCCCACCCCAAATTCAGTGTTTTTTTTCAACCATTGGTTGAGCCAGTGTTGTCATTTTTGGTTTAGTCAAGCCACCCAAGCAAAGACACTTCCCCTTCCCCCAATGCCTCGACACATGCTTTGTTTCTGCCTCTGTATGGCCATTAGATCAACATTTTGTCAATCCCTAAATAAAGCCTGAATCTCGCAGCATGGATGGATGTCCTATTATCTCCGCTCGAAAGAAGCGGGTTAAGCTGAAGCTTTAATGAAACTCTGACACTGCTAATTTCAGCAAAGGGAGGACGTGCGTGTTGGGTTTGCCTTGGCCTGTCACCCGTTTGGCAGCAGTCCATGTTCCTGTTGCTCCCCAAACCTGCTCAGCCATCTCTCCTCCCTGTGGGTTGCTCTGTCTATGAAGAGAGGGCCGGACACAGTGTCATCCCGTCATGGTGGGATCCATTTCCACTCTCCATCTCTCTGACACTTAAATTGGGGCATGACAGACGCACAGCTCAACAGTTAGTGCTGGAAATGCAACGTTGTACGTACAAACCCTCATCAGTGCGGAGCAAGAGTTCATTTCCCGTCTGTATGTCAGCGACAGGCCTGTGATTATAAAGACAGTGGGACATTTGGAGCATTGTGACTTCACACTGCTGTGAGTGATCGTAAAGGGTTAATTTGAGTTTTTGCTGAGTCTATATGTTGGTTTGGCCATATGACACATATTACCGAAGAGATATAGCTGATAATTCTCATGAAAATCAGCTGTCAGCACTTGTACATGGAGACCATCAGGCCTGTAGTTAATATTGTGCATTGTTTATACCTTTTTGTTACCAAAATTAACCAACAACCATGAGAGCATCACACACAGTAGAGGACTTTCTAAAATAAGAAGGATTATATCCATTACAAGCGCCAGTGGCAAATCATTCATATCTATGATTTGTTTACCGCCTTTGCCGCTTTGCTGTAACACGAATGCGTGACGACGTGGTGCGTAGCGGAGAATCAGCGGGAATAGCGCCGAGATGAGTGACTGATGAGATCTTGAGAGTGTGCATGTTTGATTGACACCGCGAGTGAGCATATCGAAGTGCTCGTTATCGCTCAAATAATTCGTTTGTAGACTTTATCCTCTCCATGCTCAACAGCATGTCTGAAAGTTTAAATTCGTGAGTACTTCGAAGTGCCAATAACTCACCCTGTCATGGATCAAAGCGCTCGTTCATTAGAGTAGCAGTCATGGCTGGACTGGTAATCTGGCATAGCGGGCATTTACCATGTGGTCCGATGCACTTTGGGGGCAATCAGGGGCAGACTGGCCATTGGGAGAACTGAGCGGGTCGGTTGCGAAACGTGCCGAATGGGCCACGATAAGCTAAAATGAGCCACCACCGTATGCAAAATGGATCACAAAACGTGCCGCGAACACCCCCCTCCCCGCTAAACATGTTTTGGGCCAGTTGCCGTGTTATGTCCTGGGCCGATTTCTCATCCCAGTCCAGCCCTGGTAGAAGTGTATGTGTGATGCCCTGCATGCTGCCGAAAAGATCGGTCCTGATTCTAGGCACCCCTAATGTTCATGTCAGTCACCATTCGCTTTCATTGCATCTTTTTCCATACCATAAAAGTGAGTGGTGTCTGAGGATATCTGTGGCAGGGTGGAGGACGGGACCGGGTCGTGATTCCGCACACCCTGCCCCTTAATTATCCTGAAGAAGCCCGAGAGGGACCCGTCCCGCCCTCTGCCCTGCCACATCATTCTGCATAACATCTACTTTTATGATCCACAGAGTTAAGAAAAGCCAATGGGTTTGGAACAGCATGAGGCTTAGTAAATGATGACACCATTTTCATTTGGCTGAACTATCCCTTTAAAAACTGACTAAAACTAAAAGACGTGTGTATTTGACTTCAATCGCTGCTCCTCCTCCGGTATAAAGCTTTAAACCATTGACTCTGGCCAAGGATGCTCACGGCTGGTTTGTTTGTATGTGTCAACATCGTTTGAGGCGAGCCAGCGATACAGAGGCGGTTTCACCGCTAATGCCGCGCAGGATGAGACCTTTGTGAGTGACGGTAAGCAGCGCAGGACTTCTGTGACTGCTGCAGGCTGGACGTGACCTTCTCTCAGCGCGAGTGCGGTGGGAATATCACTCCACCAACAAAACGCCACAGACCCGCCACTCCACTGGATGTGTCTCCATCAGGGGAGACGGCGTGTCAGCTCTGACCTTTCACAGACATTTGTGTGTGTGTGTGTGTGTGTGTGTGTGTGTGTGTGTGTCAGTGGCACGCTGTCAAACCACCTGGTGTGTGTTTCTTTGGGTCAGGACCCTTCGGAGATCGGCCCCCTCCCTGTCTTCTGATCTTTTCAGTGCAGCCTCTCCAATCCGTCATCTGTGAATGTTTTCAGCCCCCGCGCTGACGGATGCCCCAGGTTCCCGGCCGGTCGAATGAATATGTGCAGCGCTTTGTCCGCAGCTCTGGCTTTATCATCAGCGTACACCCCCTGAAAGGTGAAGGAGCTGCTTTGACAGACGCAGAGTGATCCCCTCCCCTCCCGTCCTTTCTTTCTTCCCTGCGTTCTCTCGCTCAGACTTTCCAGCTTGACAGGAAGTGGCAGGATAAAGCCCTCGGTGAGATCAGCTCCCTCTCTGGGCGGCACGGAGACACAGGAAACCAGCCAAAGGAAATGACAGAGCAGACAAGTATCGGAGTAGATCCCATCAAGTCATGAGCTCATCCCTGAGTAATGGAAAGACCAACATCAACAATTAAAGTCAACCTGAAATCAAAAAGTACTTTATGCACATTCCTGGTCTTATTGTGCGTGATTCATCAGTTATGAGTTGAGTTGGGATGACAAAAGTTACGTCTAAAAAACCGGTAAAATCGGTGTATACTTACCGAAAATCATAACACTGCCCCCCGTGGCGCTCGTCACATATTATGCCATCTCGATTACGCCCGGGATCCGTGCCTATACGCCATCTTGTACGAATAATACAAGAGTTGTCATGAGACTATGTAGAGACCCGTTTTTGTGGTACTTGAATATCCTGTTTCTCAGATACAGAATAATGAAGTAAAATGGCTTCCAGTTTCATGTTTACTTTACACTAGCGGTCAACCGAGATATATATATATATATATATATATATATATATATATATATATATATATATCGCCGAGGCCGATAAATCGGCCGATATTCAGACTTTTTTCGTGATAAATTTTCCCATTTGGCCGATTTGGTTCTTGAGGGCGCTGAGACATATCTGAGACATATAAACGACCAATCACAGTTCGTTTTGTTGTTCCGTGGCTACTAGTATCGTGTTACTGTGTGCAACACGGTGTCATTTAAACGGTCCGCATATCAGAGCCGGGGAAGACGCTTCATTCTCCCTCTCTCTCCCAAAATAGTTTCCTGTAACTCAACTGTCTTATCTAATGATAAAAATGCAAATATAAATAAAACTAATATTGTATACCATTTGCAAATATGCAGATATCTCAATTAAACAGATGTAATAAACCAACCTCACAAAAATGACGCAAGTGTTTGAGTGCAACTTCAAGGCTGCGTCTGATTAAATTAAGGTGCTTTTCAAACTGTTCTGAGATCAGTTTCCTTTAGAGTTTCAGTTTAGCCATTAACCGATTAGGCAGCAAGGTTGCTAGTCAGCTGCCTACGGTTTTCAGATGCCACCCATAGTAAAAGGTGTGCTATAAGTTAATGTCTTATTCACTATGCACCGTATGTACTATTGGTTTGATTTGGTATTTTTGAGTAAATCCGATTGTTCATGAGCACATGCCATCCATGGTTACTGGACTACTGTCTGTACTGTTACTTCCATCTTCCTAATATATCAACAATTTCTTCATGTGCAAATTACTCACATTTTATAACTAAACAGAAATCAGAAGAAACAGTTTAATCTGCCATTTAAAATAGAATATTATTATTATTATTTTTAGTCTTGTGTGAAATATAGTGCTAAATAAATGTGTGTGTGTGTGTGTGTGTGTGTGTGTGTGTATATATATATTTTTTTTTTTTTTTAACAATTTTATGTTTGTTATTTACTATATTAAATTGTGTGATATATCGGCATTGTATCGGCCACCCTGCACTCTGGATATCAGCCATTAAAAAACTGATCACACTCACAGGAGCGGCTCCGTGTCCCTTTGAATCAAAGTCCGGATCTGAATTCTTCAGGGATCCCGCTGTTATTCCCACAGTAATCTCTTTTGATGTATCACTGATAGCTCCAGTTATAATTGCATCGGATTCATTGGCATTCCTTTGGGAAATGTTTGTAACCTGATTTCTGTGACATGAAGCTGAAACGTGCAAGAGAGAGTACAATCGGAATGAATGGGATTTTCTCACTTTCATGTCGTTCCAAAACTTTGACTTTATGCAGTATGTTAGTCTCAGTCACCATTCACTTTTACTGCGTCATTCTAACTAATCTCTTTTAGTATTCAGAACAACATGAGGGTGAGTGAACGAGGACAGAATATTCATTTGAGTGTTAAACTGGGCGTGTAATCTCATGATTGTTGCAGTTCGAGACATGATCTCGAGTTGTCTGTGTCGGAGAGGAATTGGTGTCCAGTTTTAGTTCATGCAACGGACTGAACATGCCAACCTGTCCTGAACCGGTCGAACTCAGCGTCTTGGGAGCTGTATATCTGTGTTTCAGCGCTCATCGCGTTAAGATTTGTTTCTGAATGCTAAATGAGAAGCTTACGGCTGTCAAACGCCCGGCACTTTAATTTAAGTTCATTTTGTCTGAGCCGTTAATAATAAATGAACAAGCTGAAGTCAATTGTGCAGGTTCATTTATTGCCCTATTGATTACACCTCTTACATCCGAGTGTGTGTGTGTGTGAGTGTGAGAGTGTGTGTGTATCTATATGTGTGTGTGTGTGTGTGTGTGTGTGTGTGTGTGTGTGTGTGTTTGAGAGAGAATGTGCAAGTGTGTGAGTGAGTGTGTGAAAGAGTGTGCGAGTGCGAGTGCGTGTGCGCGTGAGAGTGAGTGTGTGAAAGAGTGTGCGCGTGCGCGTGAGAGTGCGCGTGAGAGTGCGCGTGAGAGTGTGCGTGAGTGCGTGTGAGTGAGTGTGTGTGAAAGAGTGTGAGTGTGCGTGTGTGTTTGTTTGTGTGTGTGTGTGTGCGCGTGTGTGTGTTTGTTCATGAGGTGAAGCATTTCATCATTCCCTCTTCTCCTGGGATGGATATCATCAGGTCTCTCTCGGAGCTGGCCGTTCTCCTCTGGGATCTTGGCTTTACCTCCACATCCCTTTTTAATAACCCTCAGTGAGGAAACGTCCATGTCAGCAGCGCTGCAGGACTGTGTTTAGGTAAAACAAGGATAAGTGCATTTCTCCCTCACACGCATTTCACCATTGTTAGGAACTGCCCAAAAGTGCCAGTTGCGAGATACTTTAAGCAACATTCTCATGTAGGTGTTGCAATGGAGACACTCCCTGTCATAGAGCTATAATGGTACTGTGCATGTTGTTTATTTTAACCCGTCTGCAATGGGAGAAAATTCCAAACAACCGTTTTGTTTAACTCCGTAAATGCAGCTCCTCCCTTTTGATTGCAACCATTTAGTAATGCCCTATCAAGCACCCAAAACACCCTGACTTTGCACAAATATAAACAATATGTCCCAAACATAACTGGAGTTAATTGGGGGCTGTAAAAACACCTAGAAACACTCAGAATTAAGGCTGGGCGATATGGCCAAAATTGTACCAACGGTCGACTAGTCGTCGTTAGTTTAAGACGTCGGTCGACTAGTCGTCGTTAGTTTAAGACGTCGGTCGACCAGTCGTCGTTCGTTTAAGCCGTCGGTCGACCAGTCGTCGTTAGTTTAAGACGTCGGTCCACTAGTCGTCGTTAGTTTAAGACGTCGGTCGACCAGTCGTCGTTAGTTTAAGACGTCGGTCGACCAGTCGTCGTTCGTTTAAGCCGTCGGTCGACCAGTCGTCGTTAGTTTAAGACGTCGGTCCACTAGTCGTCGTTAGTTTAAGACGTCGGTCGACCAGTCGTCGTTCGTTTAAGCCGTCGGTCGACCAGTCGTCGTTAGTTTAAGACGTCGGTCCACTAGTCGTCGTTAGTTTAAGACGTCGGTCGACCAGTCGTCGTTAGTTTAAGACGTCGGTCCACTAGTCGTCGTTAGTTTAAGACGTCGGTCGACCAGTCGTCGTTAGTTTAAGACGTCGGTCGACCAGTCGTCGTTAGTTTAAGACGTCGGTCGACCAGTCGTCGTTAGTTTAAGACGTCGGTCGACCAGTCGTCGTTAGTTTAAGACGTCGGTCGACCAGTCGTCGTTAGTTTAAGACGTCGGTCGACCAGTCGTCGTTACTTTAAGACGTCGGTCGACCAGTCGTCGTTAGTTTAAGACGTCGGTCCACTAGTGGTCGTTAGTTTAAGACGTCGGTCGACCAGTCGTCGTTACTTTAAGACGTCGGTCGACCAGTCGTCGTTACTTTAAGACGTCGGTCGACCAGTCGTCGTTACTTTAAGACGTCGGTCGACCAGTCGTCGTTCGTTTAAGCCGTCGGTCGACCAGTCGTCGTTCGTTTAAGACGTCGGTCGACCAGTCGTCGTTCGTTTAAGCCGTCGGTCGACCAGTCGTCGTTAGTTTAAGACGTCGGTCGACCAGTCGTCGTTAGTTTAAGACGTCGGTCGACCAGTCGTCGTTAGTTTAAGACGTCGGTCGACCAGTCGTCGTTAGTTTAAGACGTCGGTCGACCAGTCGTCGTTACTTTAAGACGTCGGTCGACTAGTCGTCGTTAGTTTAAGACGTCGGTCCACTAGTGGTCGTTACTTTAAGACGTCGGTCGACCAGTCGTCGTTACTTTAAGACGTCGGTCGACCAGTCGTCG
>JAVLUX010000037.1:28230000-28327500 GCA_032164185.1 Moxostoma hubbsi | reverse complement strand
GTGTGGTGAGTTGTGTGTGGATGCCGCGGAGAATAGCGTGAAGTCTCCACACGCGCTACGTCTCCACGGTAACACACTTTAGAAGTCACGTGATAAGAAGCGCGGATTGACGGTCTCCGACGCGGTGCCAACTGAGATTCGTCCTCCACCACCCGGATAGAGTCGAGTCACTTTAACGGGACGTTTAACAGGAAATAAGCCTGGAATACACGCAGTTATTTCAGGACTCTTATTATGAAAATGACTCGGCTCTTTTACAATGCTCTCTATTCATAACACTTCCTGTTTAGACCGCAGCATTCATTATAATGGGCTCTATTGCTTTTAATGCAACTTGCTGCTCGACAACCATCACTGTTGATATTTGCCGATAACTGATTAATCAGTAAAACCAATATATCGGTCTACTTTTATTATCTGGAGACTAGTATCGTTGAGACTTCAGGGTACAGGACTCGTTTGACAGAACAACCCATAATACACACAAACACACTCGAAAAGTAGGGGAGAGTTTTGCAATGGCCACGCACTCACATTTCCTCCATAAAATGGTATAAACCCGTTTGCATCCTGTTATAATCATATGCCCACTGCCCAAACAGTAGCCGTCATGATGTCATAACGCATCCAGTGGCCTCGAGCCGCGTTCCTCGCCGCTTAATTATTCATAGCAGTCCGGAGGCGATGAATCAACCGAGCTAGAGCTAACAAAATTAGCGTCCAATTAATGTTTGTTTGTGGTGATTATATTCCCCCCTTAGCTAACTCCAAAGGGGACTATAGATGCACTGATCTGACGGAGTCTCCTTTGCCCTTGAAAGCCGAAGACTTTGAAACTGTGTCAGATCAAAGACTGTCAGTGTATCAGGCGAGTTATTCAGACACATCGGAGTCTGTTTTTAAGCTTTATTCCCTGCCGGCTGTTACATGATCGTGTAAAGTTCACTCAAAAGACAGGAGAGACCGTGTTGAAGTCGTTAGGGGGTTTTATTGCTGACGGTGTTGATAAATTCACGGCTCTGGTCTTCAGGACGGTGTCAGCGGTGAAGGGAGTTTGGGCTTCCTTTCCTGAACTTTGTTCACTATCAACGTTCCATTTATAGATATCAATGCGGAGGGCAAATGTTGGAGGAGTGCGAGTCATCTTGCACAGCTCTGAAACATGAGACCAGCGCTCGCCTCCCCAACCGAAACATGTCTGTTCTGTGTTAGGAGAGAGAGAGAGAGAGAGAGAGAGAGAGAGACATGGATTGGGCGTTACCCGGAGACAATAGAAAGATGCATGTGGTTATACTTTAAAGAGTTTTGTGTCCATGTTCAGCTCCTTTTTAAGAAAGCAAAAGTTGTGGTTACAGTACGGCACTTCCATGATCGTTCCCATTATACATGTTAAAGTGATAAATCCCTCCAAACCTGATCTGTGTGAATGCACAATACAGGGTCTCATTGGGCTGGTTACACTTGTGTTCTTCATGTGTTTCTATGAGTTGGATTGCTATCGGATTGAATAAGCACGTGGCCATGTATCAACGTGTCGCCGCCAAACGGATATGAATCCGATGTTCGTTTCTCACGCTATATGCAATTAACACGGTTCACTTCCATGATTATTCTGTAAATCATTGGGCAGAAGAGTTCTGTGTTTCCAACATCGTGCATCAGTGCATGTGTTATTGTTTATTGCACGTTGCGACCCCTATGCAACGGGGGGGGGGGGGGGGTTGAGCCTGAAGCATTCGTGTGGGGGGGGGGGGGGGCATGAAGTGTTCGTGTGACCTTTTTTGGGGGGGGGTGGGGGGGTTTGTGGTGTGGGTGTGAAGTGTTCGTGTGGGGGGAGGGGGACGTGAAACGTTCGTGTGACTGGTGGGGGGGAGGGGGTGGGCATTTGTGTGATCGGTGGGGGAGAGTGAAGCGTTCGGGAGGGGGGCGTGAAACTTCGTTTGACCGGTTGGGGGAGGGGGGGGTGAAGCATTTGTGTGACCGGTTGGGGGGGGTGCGTTTGTGTGCCCGGTGTGTGGGGCGTGAAGCGTTCGTGTGCCCGGTGTGCGGGGCGTGAAGCGTTCGTGTGACCGTTGGGGGGGGTGTTTGGGGTGAAGCGTTCGTGTGACCGGTGGGGGGGGTTTGGCGTGAAGCGTTTGTGAACGGTGGGGGGGGGCGTGTAGCGTTCGTGTGACCGGTGGCGGGGGGGGGGGTTTGGCGTGAAGCGTTCGTGTGACCGGTGGGGGGGCGTGAAGCGTTCGTGTGACCGGTGGGGGGGGGGGGGTTTGGCGTGAAGCGTTCGTGTGACCGGTGGCGGGGGGGTTTGGCGTGAAGCGTTCGTGTGACCGGGGGTGGGGGGGGCGTGAAGCGTTCGTGTGACCGGTGGCGGGGGGGGGGGTTTGGCGTGAAGCGTTCGTGTGACCGTTGGCGGGGGGGGGGCGGGTTTGGCGTGAAGCGTTTGTGAGCGGTGGGGGGGGCGTGAAGCGTTCGTGTGACCGGGGGTGGGGGGGCGTTAAGCGTTCGTGTGACCGGTGGCGGGGGGGGGGTGGTTTGGCGTGAAGCGTTCGTGTGACCGGTGGGGGGGGGGGGGGTTTGGCGTGAAGCGTTTGTGAGCGGTGGGGGGGGGGCGTGAAGCGTTCGTGTGACCGGTGGCGGGGGGGGGGGGGTTTTTGGCGTGAAGCGTTCGTGTGACCGGTGGGGGGGGGGGTGGGGGGGCGTGAAGCGTTCGTGTGACCGGGGGGGGGGGGGGGGGTGAAGCGTTCGTGTGACCGGTTTGGCGTGAAGCGTTCGTGTGACCGGTGGGGTAGTCTGCTTCTACACTTTTACACTTGACCGTGTCACGAATGTAGTGCCGCCTGAAGTGGTTTGAGCGATCGGATTGCGATCCGCCTCGAATGCATCGGATAACCATCCAAACCAACCAAAGTGGCCACGTGTATACAGGCCCATGTCATGACAACAAAGTTGTACATTTCTATATAAACATCACTTATAAACGAAATTCCTTGTAGCTTGTTCAGGTGCGTTCAAATTGCACGTTTGCTCAACTGATGGAGCGTTGCACTTGCGATGCAAAGGACCGGGGTACGAGTCCTGAAGAGCACGCGAATAGACGAGTGTTATAGAAGCAACACAAAATGACCTTTATTGTGTTTTTCATCTCTCATTTGCTTGTTCTGACACTATCGGTTAGATTTAAGCTTCAGGGGATGTAGGTTTTATTGATTTACAACTCAACAGAGTTTCTGTTTATATGCTTTTATGTGACGGTAAATCTGTAGCAAAAATTGAGATCTTGCATATTTGGATTTGAGGCCTTGTACAGTAATTATGTGTACTCGTAAGTTTAAATGTACACTCAAAGCACTGTATCTGTATGTGTGTGTGTGTGTGTGTGTCTCACATGTAGATGTGTGTGACTTGTGGCCTGTGGGGATGGTGTGAGTCATGTGACCGTACGTCTCTCCTCTGCCTCGCTGTCACTCCGCATCGGTTCCAGTCGCTCGTGTTGCGTGGATCCCGTCGAGCGAGCCATCACCGTGTCACGCTTCATCGCCCATCATCAGCGACACTCTCCAAGAGTGGCTAATTACAGGCGGCCCTGAATGTCGCTCGACCCTCCTGAAATAATGTCATTATTTGATGCCGGTGCTGCTGTTTATTGCCATTAGTTTCTTGGGGTTGAACGCTCCCTTCTGGGCGAATGCGCTGTGATACGGAGCCTTTCGGCTGACGGGAACATTTAATTACTCCTACACGTTGTTCTTAAAGGGATAGTTCACCCAAAAATAACAATTCTCATCATTTACTCACCCTCATGTTGTCATAAACCTGTATGAGTTTCTATCTAATGTGGAACATTAAAGGAGATGTTTAGCAGAATGTTAGCCTCAGTCACCATTCACTTGCTAACATTGTAATCCGATTACTCCCAACACTGTAAACATGCAAAGTAATTAGTTACTGTAATCTGCTACTTTTGAAGTCAGAATGTAGTGTAATATTACACTACTTGTTATCAGATTACTGACTTCATTAAGTTATTATTTTTAAGCACATTACTTGACATTTAAAAAATTTAATTATGTAGAATAAGTCAAAAACAAATACAACTTTAGAGAAGTAATTCGCATTTTGTAGTAGATTAATTTTGTATAACGTCACCCTATGATCAAATTAATTTTGATTTCTATCAAATTGAATTGTGTAATTTTTAACAGAGTAAAAAATGTAAATAAAAATCTATATATTTTTTTTTCTAAGTTTTATTAATTTAATTTTAATAGTTGTATTATTTTATTATATTAAATATATTTTATATTATATATTAAATAAATATTTTAATATTATTTTATTATTATTATTTTATTTTCTTAAATTACTCTTCAATTTGACGGAGATTTGCTATGAAATTGAAATGCGTAAACCTTACGTTTTATTAATTTAATTTTAATAGTTATATTATTTTACTATAACTATATTTTATATTATATTAAATAAATATTTTAATATTATTTTATTATTATTATTTTTATTATTTTATTTTCTTAAATTACTCTTCAATTTGACGGAGATTTGCTATGAAATTGAAATGCGTAAACCTTACGTTTTATTAATTTAATTTAGTTAAAAATCACACATTTACATTTTATGGAGTTTTGTTATGACATTTAAATCTGTTAATCTTACAAATAGGCAAAAATATTTTTTGCGTATATTTTTTTTCCATGTTTTCACTTTCGGGCACTTAACAACCACCCAGAATACCCTAGCGACGCTCTAGAACATCGTCTTAGCAGTACTGGTTGTCAAGTTGGCATGCTAACTGCTACTAAGTTTTGCACAGGCAGCATTACTCGCATTTTCTTTGAAAATGTAAATATCTCGTTATTACTATTGCGAGTAGTGGTCGACCGATATATCACAGAGGCTGATAAATCAGAAGATATTCCGACATTTTTAATTATTGGCTAAATGTTCATGTTTGGCCGATTTGTATTTATTAATTATTTATTTATTTTTCTTGAGGGTGCCGAAAATTACCTGCTTGAATGTGAAGCGTCTGAGACATCTAAATGACCAATCTCGGTTTGTTTTTTTTATTACGTGCATCATGTTACTACAATAATAGATCGATGTGCAACACGGTATCATTTAAACGTTCCGCATATCAGAGCCGCGGCAGACGCGTTTGAGCTCATAATGTTAAAGTGTTCGCCTGTTTCATTCTCCCTCTCTCTCCTCAACAGTTTCCTGCTACTTTTAACTGTTTTGTCTAATGATAAAAGTCAAATATCGATAAAACTTGTATTGTATACCATCTGCAAATATGCAGATATCTCAATTAAACAGATGTAATAAACCAACCTCACAAAACTTGAGCAGACTGTCAGGAGCTTGAGGCTCGCGCTGGATTCGCACGAGCGTTTGAGTGCAACCATGCAAGTCTTTCTAGCATGTCGCTATCTGATGTTACTGTCAGCCATCTTTGGGACACTCTTGGGAGGTTATTTGCCGTCATGCAAATAACGTCAGTGCAGCTCCTGTCTTCCTGAATGGGGAAAGACCGAAATCACCAAAAAGGTTGGACAAGATTACGATCAAAGAACATGTTTAAAATCAGCCAACACTGGTATCATAAATGATGCGTCTTTAAACGTAATTTTCCTACCTTTTATAGCTAATGCACGTGCTAATTGTGATGCAAGATTAAAGTTAATACCAGGATTTGTTTGAGTATAAATGCTTTATATTACACTCTGATGACCTTCTGTTCTCTGTCCAGATGGGCGAACGACATCACCAATATTCAGTCAAATTTATGCCCCCACTTAAAGATCATCTGGATTTTGTTAAATTTAATCCCGACTCGATGACTCCTACCGGCTTGAGATTTAATCAGAAAACACGCCGTGTACATATTCATCTGCTCAGATGATCTTAAGCCGTTCTCGTCTCCCGTTTTCATTTTCTTTTCCGTGATTTTGAGTCCCTCCGGTCATAAATCACAGTGCTGCGGCCTGTCCGTTACCCGCCCGCTTCTTTATTACTTACTTTGGAGCGCTTTCTTTCCCTCTAACATGGCTTAATTAATTTAGGGAATCTTGTAGAGTATGAAACGCTTAATTGCTCTGCCTTAACTTTTAATTTCATTAGCGTTGTGTTTATGCAGCACTTTTTCTTGGTGAAGTTTATTGTGTGGATGACAAATGTTGTGGCCCCCGTTGTCAAGCCTGGTATTTTCCGCTCGGCTGCACCAGGCTTTTCCTTTTCCTGCCCTCGCAGTCGTTCTCCCCGGAGCCGTATCTTCAGGAAGCAGGGAATAGGTTTGTGAAGAATGTATGGAGGAGAAGGGAGGGGTCCTGCCCCTATCCTGAGAGACCGATCCCAAATAATGACCACAAATGACCTCATCACCAGCAGGACATTTTGATCTCATAAATCTGAGATCCAGAGCAAGAAAATGGCACTTTTTATCTCTTTAAATTTAAGTATCAACTTTGTCTCAAATGTTTCAAGACGACAAAATGGACCCAAATGAGTCAATACTTGATGTACAGGAAGAGTATACAGCTTGGAAAATATCTAGGAATTTAATTTGTGACTTTCCTATGGGCCGTAACAAGTCCTGGCGACCATCTAGTCTCTGTGGTTGACCGTATGCAGCAGCCTGTTATTTGTTCTGGCTTTGTCGCGGAGGTAAATCACAGAGCTGTGGCGGAGCGCACCGCGTGTGTGTGGGTGTGTGAATTCTGGCTGGGAACCTGCTGATCTGTGGACTGCAGAGGAGAGGAAGAACATCTATGTTCGTGCTGAAATGATTGTGGAGTACATCAGAACACAGCTCAGTCTGCACACCCCACACATGTCCTATCAGCATTACAGCAGTTGGAGGACAGGAAACGGTTTTCCACCCCCGGGCTCTGGGTGTGTGTTTTGAACATTTATCTTCGGCATATTGAACAGGCAGGATTTCAAACACGCTTTTGTCCTGGGAAAGATTATGAGATGAGAAAATGGTACATGGTTGAGAAAGATACTTTAAAAGTTGAGCTTTTTCAGATACAAGCTACTCATTTTAAATGGTTAAAATACAGTGAAGCTACTCTTTTGAGAAAGTGTTGTACTGCAAAACCACTAAAACAAAAAATGAATCATCATAATCGCGAAAGCCATAAAACAGGTAATTAAATGTCATAATCGCCCTAAAACAGACAATTAAATGTCATAATCGTTAAAGCCGTAAACGGACAATTAATCGTTAAAGCCGTAAACGGACAATTAATCGACAAAGACGTAAACGGACAATTAATCGGCAAAGACGTAAACGGACAATTAATCGGCAAAGACGTAAACGGACAATTAACCACAATTATCGTCAAAGACATAAACGGACAATTAATCGTCAAAGACATAAACGGACAATTAATCGTCAAAGACATAAACGGACAATTAATCGTCAAAGACATAAACGGACAATTAATCGTCAAAGACGTAAACGGACAATTAATCGGCAAAGACGTAAACGGACAATTAATCGGCAAAGACGTAAACGGACAATTAATCGGCAAAGACGTAAACGGACAATTAATCGGCAAAGACGTAAACGGACAATTAATCGGCAAAGACATAAACGGACAATTAATCGGCAAAGACATAAACGGACAATTAATCGTCAAAGACATAAACGGACAATTAATCGTCAAAGACATAAACGGACAATTAATCGTCAAAGACGTAAACGGACAATTAATCGTCAAAGACGTAAACGGACAATTAATCGTCAAAGACGTAAACGGACAATTAATCGTTAAAGACGTAAACGGACAATTAACCACAATTATCGTCAAAGACGTAAACGGACAATTAATCGTTAAAGACGTAAACGGACAATTAACCACAATTAATCGTCAAAGACGTAAACGGACAATTAATCGTCAAAGACGTAAACGGACAATTAATCGTTAAAGACGTAAACGGACAATTAATCGTTAAAGACGTAAACGGACAATTAATCGTTAAAGACGTAAACGGACAATTAATCGGTAAAGACGTAAACGGACAATTAATCGGTAAAGACGTAAACGGACAATTAATCGGTAAAGACGTAAACGGACAATTAATCGGTAAAGACGTAAACGGACAATTAATCGTTAAAGACGTAAACGGACAATTAATCGGTAAAGACGTAAACGGACAATTAATCGTTAAAGCCACAAACGGACAATCCATTAATTGCCGTGGTCACTCTGAACTGTCATTATCTGGAGAAAAAAGCTGCGTGAACATTGGTCAAAATGTACGTCTGATGATGAGTAAACAATGACACAATTTGCATTTTCGGTTGAACTAGACTGTTCCCGTGAGTTAGAGACGGTCAGGTCACTTGTATTGTCAGTTACTCCCTTGACTTGATTAAAGCGAGAATGTGGGTGGAGTTTCTCTTGTGTGTGTCCGTGAAGAAAAGGGGCTTTGTGTTTGACACTTGTATTTATTTGCTGCTTTTAGAGATAATATCTGCGTATCATCTGTAATAAATCCTGCACATGCAGCTTCCCCACAACAAAGTAAACGGAGAAGTGCATCAACATGAATCTTCACAGTGACTCAACAAAGCCGCTATTGTGCTCAGACGTTCAGAGTTGCCATGGATGCACGTTTGCAGAAGAAATATGTTGCGTTTCCCTGCATGCTACTTATTACGGTGCAATCGCTTAATAGCGAATGGAGCATTGATCAGGTCCTGCTCTCTGCGGGCTGATCTCGTCCATGTTTCGGTGGAAGAACAGAGTGCCTTTCATGACGCAGCGAGACTGGAGATTAGCATTGAATCTGTAATTCAGTCACATGAGTGTTTAGATGGAAAAACTGGAGCTGTTGCAGTTGATTCTGTCTGTTAGTGGCCAGTGGTTTAATCTTCTCCTGTGAGAGATGCACATTATATTACTTGTTTTGAAGCCTGAATATTGAACTAATCTCAGGCCCGTAAACGGGGGGTTTTGGGTAGATTGAACGACCCCCCCCTTCCTCACTGCCAAATGTCCAGAATTTAAGTCCATTTTTTTTATTTGTATTAATTAATATCATCCTTTACAGGAGTTACATGCGCAGCAACTGACGTTATGCACTCATAGCACAATCTGTGAGCGCGGTAAAGCTAGTTTGACGTTGCACATTCGGTTTGGCAGATGTAAGGGACCGTCTGAAAACTCTCACTATGCTAAAACACAGGGGATGTTCACTCATTCATACAGTTCACGTGCTGTACTTACTGTACTGTATAATTGATCATACTGTAATAATCTCCCCTGTAGTCTGTCTGTCCTCTGGGATGTTATAAGAACATTCTGTATGTTTGTTCATGTATTTCTTGCACTTGAATTGAATGAAAACATTTAAAATCATGATAGCATCATGCTAACACATTCTAACATCGCCTAGCGAAATGCTAAAACATTTAAAATCATGATAGCATCATGTTAACACATTCTAACATCACCTAGCAAAGTGCCAAAACATTTAAAATCATGATATCATCGTGCTAACACATTCTAACATCACCTAGCGAAGTGCTAAAACATTTAAAATCATGATAGCATCATGCTAACACATTCTAACATCGCCTAGCGAAGTGTTAAAACATGCTAAAAATCTGCCAAACCGAATGTGCAACGAATGTGATGAAATGAGGTCGTTTTGTCGCCATCACTGCGTGTCGCTGGCAGTGTGAACGCAACTTTAGCACGGGAAAGTTTGACGTTGGACATTCGGTTTGGCAGATGTAAGGGACCGTCTGCAAACTCTCACTATGCTAAAACACAGGGGATGTTCACTCATTCATACAGTTCACGTGCTGTACTTACTGTAATGTATAATTGATCATACTGTAATAATCTCACCTGTAGTGTGTCTGTCTGTCCTCTGGGATGTTATAAGAACATTCTGAGTGTTTGTTCATGTATATCTTGCACGTGAATTGAATGAAAACATTTGAAAACATGCTAGCATCATGCTAACACATTCTAACATCGCCTAGCGAAGTGCTAAAACATTTAAAATCATGATAGCATCATGCTAACATCGCCTAGCGAAGTGTAAAAACATGCTAGCATCATACTAACATATGCTTACATCACCTAGCGAAGTGTTAAGACATTTAAAAACATGCTAGCATCATGCTAACATATGCTAACATCGCCTAGCGAAGTGGTAAAACATGTTAAAAATCTGCCAAACCGAATGAGCAACGAATGTGATGAAATGAATGAGATGAGGTCGTTTTGTCGCCGTCACTGCGTGTCGCTGGCAGTGAACGCAACTAAATACATAAGTATTTGAACCTCAAAATGAGGTGAAAACTGCAAAAAGGTCAATTTTTAGATAAATGTACCCCTCCCTTCCACTAGGGTGCTACGGGCCTATGTCTCATGTTGTCAAAATGCACTGCAATAACAATGAGGTTTTTTGTCATTAGCGTGCCATCGCTAATAACAGTGTTTAGCATTGCTCGGATCATTTGTTCTAGTGAGAGCACAGTTTGAGCCGTTGTTGAGATCTCTTGTGAAACTCCAGAGGAGACACGTCTCCATTTAATGGAACTGCCGTCTAGGAAAGGCGATAGAGACATTTACAAGATCTCATTTGTGATTTGTCTTTCCTGCTGGTTGGGTTGTTTTGGAGACATGTGTGTCTGAAGCGCAGGCAGTAATCACCGGTGTGAACCTCCACCAGCGGCTCCTCACACCAGGAACCAGAGAATTTATGGTCTGGAGACGCTTTTGAAGAGCTCGTCTCCCGCTGAGACGCATTCTCTCTGAAATGCCCAGAGCTGAGAGACTGCACTGGGCAGGACGGGGTGCAGGACTGGAATTCTCATTATTCTCGACCTCTTAAACACTTGAATATTTAAGAGAGGGGATCTGTTTGTCTTTTCTGCGTATTGTGAAGACGCTAACATTTACCAAGTGTAATAGTCGCCATGAATGTTCACAAGGGCACAACCTTGAGACAAACCAGACAGAGAGAGACCGCAAGTTCATTCTTTACCAATTGGTCAAAAAGACACTTTTTTTATTTGTTATTTTTCGTAGAATCCCTACAGAAACAAAGCGACCTTTCATTCGAGTTTATAATGGGTTTTTTGCTCCGCTACCAACATTGTGGCTTCGGGATGATACCAGCCCTGGCACCTCGATATTCCCATCGATATGCTAAATCGATAATATATTATAATAATACAGCCATTTAATACTACATAATTGTATTAGGAGTATTATTTCTACTTTTTGAATATACAGTTGTAATATATTTCACGCATTCATTTGAATAGAGTTATCATATTAGTGGGACTTTTATTTTGACAGACCTCCTGAGTTCTTCCTGTTTTATGGGTTAGTTATATGCTGGGATAGTCCCGTCGTGATGCTGCACCGGAGTTTATTTAAGGGTTAACAGCCGGTTATACCATAAACACATTGCATGAAAATTAAGCACCAGCAGTGTGCGTGTGCGTGTGTGCGTGTGCGTGTGTGTGTTGTGCGTTTGTGTGTTGTGTGCGTGTGTGTGTGAGTGTTGTGCGTGTGTGTGTGAGTGTTGTGCGTGTGTGTGTGAGTGTTGTGCGTGTGTGTGTGAGTGTGCGTGTGTTTGTGTGGTGCGTGTGTTTGTGTGGTGCGTGTGTTTGTGTGGTGCGTGTGTTTGTGTGTGTGTGTGTGTGTGAGTGTTGTGCGTGTGTGTGTGTGTGAGTGTTGTGCGTGCGCGTGCGTGCGAGTGTGCGTGAGTGTGAGTGTGCGTGCGTGCGTGTGTGTGAGAGTGTTGTGTGCGTGAGTGTGTGCGTGAGTGTTGTGTGAGTGTTGTGCGAGTGTGAGTGAGTGTTGTGTGAGTGTTGTGTGAGTGTTGTGCGAGTGTGTGAGAGTTGTGCGTGCGTGTGTGAGTGTTGCGCGCGCGAGTGTTGCGCGCGCGTTGTGCGCGTGTGAGTGAGTGTGTTTGTGCGCGTGTGAGAGTGTGTTTGTGCGTGTGTTTGTGCGCGTTTGTGTGAGTGTTGTGTGTGTGCGTGTGCGTGTGAGTGTTGTGTGTGAGTGTTGTGTGTGAGTGTTGTGTGTGTGTGTGTGTGAGTGTGTTGCGTGTGTGTGTGAGTGTTGCGTGTGTATGTGTGTGTGCGCGTGAGTGTTGTGCGTGAGTGTGTGTGCGCGTGTGTTTGTGTGTGTTTGTGTGTTGACTGTGTGTGTGCGTGAGCGTGTGTGTGGTGTGAGTGTTGTGTGTGTGTGTGAGTGTTGCGTGTGTGTGTGTGTGTGTGTGTATTGTGTGTGCGCGTGAGTGTTGTGCGTGAGTGTTGTGCGTGAGTGTTGTGCGTGAGTGTGTGTGCGCGTGTGTGAGCTTGAGTTTGTGTGTTGACTGTGTGTGTGTGCGTCTGCTTACCTCAGGATAGGAGTCACAACATGGAAACGAATAGAATAATATTAATGTAGATGCCATTAAATGTATTGTGTGTTGGAGGATAAATGAGGTGTATGCCTGGCTAAATAGTCTTTAGTCTAGACTTAAACTGAAGGAGTGTGTCTGAGTCCCGAACAGTGTTAGGGAGACTATTCCATAGTTTAGGAGCCAAATATGAAAAGGATCTTCCTCCTTTTGTGGATTTTGATATTCTAGGAACTATTAACAGAGCAGAATTGTGTGATCGTAATGAACGTGATGAATATAGTGTGGTAGAAGGTCACTTAAGTACTGCGGAGACCATTCAAAGATTTGTATGTAGTTACAGAATATTATAATTAATACGTAATTTAACAGGTAACAATGTAACGATGATAAAATGGGGCTAATATGATCATATTTCTGGCTGCTGCATTTTGAACCCATTGAAGTTTATTTATTGATCTTGCTGGACATTCTCCCAGTAATGCATCACAATAATCTAGTCTTGAGGTCATGAACGCATGAATTAGTTTTTCAGCATCAATTCCATCTCATTTGGTATATTGCATTTATGTCGCTGAATTAAGCATGCAACATAATGAGGTCATGTGACATTTGTTTAATACAGTGTGCAATGTTGGTAGAAAATAGTGAATACTGTGAAGTATCCACTCAGTAGTGAACTAGTGATCCATTCTGGACATGGACAATTATTTTAACTATGTTGTAATGTCTCTTATGCTAGCTTTGGTGTTTTTGTAGCATACAACTGGTTAACTCTGGATATTGTTGTCATATCTAAAGCTAGAGAAGATCTAAGTTTGGCTCTGACATAAGGAGTGTGTATTTGAGACCCCATAAGGCCTAAACTACGCAGAACTGCTCGGAACTATTCTTGGCCACTTTGGACTGGAACCAAATTCAGTGAAATCCAAACATTCCTGAATCTGTTCTGCATGTATATAAAATCATCCACAAGTACATGGATATTTAAAACCACAGAAACATCTGGATTGTCACCTTAGTATAAATACTTTCTCTGTGTCCTTATATGTACATTTTATATATATATATATATTTTGGAATATTTCTACTTAACTGGTGTATAAATGTTTAGATTGACTTCACTACCATTTTTCTTTTTGGTTTTCTTCCACTTTCTCTCCAATTTGGAATACTGCATTATAGTGACCACGAGCAGGTTACCCCATGTGACTCCACCCTCCCTAGCAACCGGGACAATATGGTTGCTAAGGAGACCTGACTGGAGTCACTCGAACTCACGACTCCAGGGATGGGTCGGCAACCTTTTCGCGTGCCCCATCAGGCTGATTGGGGGACCTGGCGAGCCCTGGCATGACGTACCCCCCCCCCTCCTCTCCAGGGGGGTGGGGCATGCCGGAGTCAAACCTCCGACCCCCAGTGGACAGAACGCCCCTCCATGTTCCCGGTGACCCGTGGGGGCCCTACCGCTCCAGGTGGTCGGGAAGTCGCTTCCCTCCTCCCCTCGTGGACGGCGGTTTTCTCTCGACCCCTCTGTGTTTGTGGGGGACGGCAGGGCACTCCTCCGCCCCTGGCAGCGGCTACATCACGCCCGGCGATCGGGGAGTCCGGTCCCCACTCGCCTCGCGGACGGCGGCCGTTGCCCGCATCCGAGTGGTCAGGCTACTCCGTCCCCTGGTGGATAGCAGCGACGCTTCCCCTGGGTGTACAGCAGGGTCGAAGGACTCTTCGAAGGGCATCCCTCCTCCTTCCCGGGTTTCGGCACCAATGTTAGGGGCGGGTACAAGGGAAAGGAGGCGGTGAGAACCAACTTAACAATATAAGTTATATTTAATGACATAAAAAGACAAACACATACAAGGCAGCTGCCGTAATTGTCTCTCTCTCGAACTGTCGTCACTGGCCGTCTTTATCCCTCACGCGACCCATCAGCCTGATTGGCTGTCGTTCCAGCCCGGCCCCGCCCTCCTCCTCTCTACACCTACTTTAAGAATGGCATGAATGGCATTTTTCACTTCCAATGCAAGTCAATGGGGTTTAATCTGTGTGTGTGTGTGTGTGTGTGTGTGAGTCACTTCCAGTGCAAGTCAATGGGGTTTAATCTGTGTGTGTGTGTGTGTGTGTGTGTGACACTTCCAGTGCAAGTCAATGGGGTTTAATCTGTGTGTGTGTGTGTGTGACACTTCCAGTGCAAGTCAATGGGGTTTAATCTGTGTGTGTGTGTGTGTGTGTGTGTGTGTGTGTGTGTCACACTTCCAGTGCAAGTCAATGGGGTTTAATCTGTGTGTGTGTGTGTGTGTGTGAGACACTTCCAATGCAAGTCAATGGGGTTTAATCTGTGTGTGTGTGTGTGTGTGTGACACACTTCCAGTGCAAGTCAATGGGGTTTAATCTGTGTGTGTGTGTGTGTGTGACACACTTCCAATGCAAGTCAATGGGGTTTAATCTGTGTGTGTGTGTGTGTGACACACTTCCAATGCAAGTCAATGGGGTTTAATCTGTGTGTGTGTGTGTGTGTGTGTGTGTGACACACTTCCAATGCAAGTCAATGGGGTTTAATCTGTGTGTGTGTGTGTGTGTGTGAGACACTTCCAATGCAAGTCAATGGGGTTTAATCTGTGTGTGTGTGTGTGTGTGTGTGTGTGTGTGAGACACTTCCAATGCAAGTCAATGGGGTTTAATCTGTGTGTGTGTGTGTGTGTGTGTGTGTGACACTTCCAATGCAAGTCAATGGGGTTTAATCTGTACACATTAAAATACTCACTGACACAAGACATGAACAACATGTGTGTGAACATGATTTTACTGTAATTGTTGCGTTGTCATGGCAACGAAGTCGTAATATTGGAAATTATGTCACACAGATGCGGTTACTAACAGCCAATGATGTTTGTCTTACATAATACAAATTATTAAAAGTAATTAAAATGTTTGTGTTAAAAAAAGACGTGTCTTTGCCGAGCTCGCGCGACTCTTTTGAAGCCCCGCAGAACTTTATAAAGTTAAAGTTTGTTCAGCGTACTTCCAAAACCCTGGAAAGCTCATTAATGTTGTTGTTTTCATTCTTGATTCCGAGATCAAACGTTTGAAGCTTCTCGTTTCTGGAGCGCAGGGTATTCCTCAGAGTCATCGCTGCTGCAATTACGTGCAGGTTTGGACAAATTGGGCCTAATTCTGAGACTCTGTGTGCAAACACCCCCCCCCCCCCCTTGCTGTGGTATGCTCCGCCACCCCCGTGACTCCAGTGGGTTTTGCTTTGATGGGAGTTCTCACTGCCTCAGGTAGGAGGGGATGATTTTGGTCTTTATTCACCAGGCAGAGGAGGAAGGTCATCAGAAGCGCCGTCCCAGCCCCCCTCTTCCACATCAGACGAGGTGCATCCTCTCGTTCCGAGCGCCGTGGCCCCGTCAGCCTCGCAGCAGCCCGCGGCTAATCGAATGAGAACAGTTCAGGAATAAATCATAGCTGGAGCGGCCTGATATCGAGCCGCCGCCGCCGCCGCCACGAAGTGAATCAGTCCAGACAAAAATAAACATTCATCATGCCTCTCGCTGGCAGATCCACGGGGCGGCCGGGGTGACAGGAAGCGCAGCCGCGTTGGTGGTACATGTTGATTTGTTTGGGCCTGTTTGTTGCAATGTGCAGTAAAAAAAGGCATTGAGACCTGCATCCGTGAGCTTGAATGTGCAGTAAGATTTGCTGTATAGGCTTCAGTTGAATCTATAGTCTTATTTCGGTTGTGAAACCCATTCTGCCGAAAACCTGATTGCAATAAAAGTACTTCAATGGATACTTCCCCCCCAAAATCATCATTTTGCTCACCTTCATCTTGTGAATGTGTGTTAATCTCAGTCACCATTCAGTTTTATCCATTTTCCATACAATGGAAGTGAATGGTGACTGAGACTAACATGCTAACTAACATCTCCTTTTGAGCGCCACTAAAATAGATCAATTAAACGGGTTTGGAACAACATTAGGATGAGTAAATGATGACAGAATTTTTTGGGGGAACTATCCCTGTTACATGCCAACTAATATCTTCTTTTGAGCGCCACTAAAATAGATAAAGTAAACGGGTTTGGAACAACATGAGGATGAGTAAATGATGACATAATTTCCCTTTTTTTGGGTGAACTATCCCTGTTACATGCCAACTAACATCTCCTTTTGAGCGCCACTAAAATAGAAAAATTAAATGGGTTTGGAACAGCATGAGGATGAGTAAATGATGACAGAATTTTTTGGCTGAACTATCCCTGTATGTCTCTGGGAAATGGTTATTCCAGAAAGTGATGATGGAATTCAATGATCATCCGCCCTTAATGTAATAAAACTGCACTAATACAAAACACAACGTGAACTTTCAGATGCACAATTAATGATGAATATTCAAATCTTCTATTTTGTTTGTATCATGTGAAATTGTGTTCTTGGCCTAGTTAAGTAGATCATCATAGAAGATGAGATGATGCTTATAGTTAATATATGAAACATATTTGACACATTTCTATATGGTTATGAAAACAAATGCTTTATAATGTTAAAAATACCCCTGAAAATCAATTCTGGGGGTCACTTAAATCCAATTTAATATCCTAGCATTGAGCTTGTACATCTCTTTACTGTATCAAACATCAGTCAGAAACGATCTTTGTCTTGTCCAGTAAAAACATCTGTTTAATAAATGTATTTGATAAGCAGAATGACACAAGAATCAAATCTGTAAATGTATGCATAACAGAACACAACATGCACCTCTGGGGTGAGAAATATAAACTTGTTTTCACTGGTGAATGTTTATTTCAATGAAGATTTGTTTTTTTATCAACGGCAACATTGAGCTACATGCATTTTTAGGAAAACATTTTAATGCATAAAAAAATATGCAAAACATTTTCATTGAAACAGAAATAAATTGTGAATTTGACCAGATTCAACAGCATGTTTTGCTTGAATCAGACACTTAAAAAAGAAGATAGAAAACAGTTCCTTGGAAAAACTAAACACAAGTATGTGTTTTAACTATGTTACACTTGATTTTTGTATTTGATCTCTGTGCCAAAATAATAAATGACATGGCTAACTTTCTAAGGTAATTAGCGTTTCATTTTTACCTGTTGTTTAGCTCCAAAAATGGTCACTTTGACCCCCCTCCACAAAATAATACATTAATCAATAAATATTCTTCCATATTTTGCCTTTCATCATCATTTATAATTATCTTTCCTCAGAATAAGTAGTAACAACATCACAAATTTCAGCTGGGGAAGTTTCTAAAATTAGTTTGTCTTGATATGGAATAACCTGTTATGATCACACAATAAACACTAATAGTTACCAACTTATATTATGATCCTAGAATGTTGCTAGCTTGTGTTTGCATGTAGGTAGTATATTTTAGCACTTCGCCTGGCAATGCTAGCATATGTTAGCATGATGCTAGCATGTTTTTAGCATGTTTTTGCATTTTGAAAGGCGATGCTATTATGTGTTAGCATGATGCTAACATGTTTTTAGCATGTTTTATCACTTCACTAGGCATTGCTAGAATGTGTTAGCATGATGCTAACATGTTTTTAGCATGTTTTAACACTTCGCTAGGTGATGTTAGCATGATGCTAGCATGTTTTTAAATGTTTTAGAACTTCGCTAGGCGATGTTAGAATGTGTTAGCATGATGCTAGCATGTTTTTAAATGTTTTAGCACTTCGCTAGGCAATGTTAGAATGTGTTAGCATGATGCTAGCATGTTTTTAAATGTTTTAGTAGTTTGCTTGGCGATATTAGCATGTGTTAGCATGACGCTATCATGATTTTAAATGTTTTAGCACTTTGCTTGGCGATGCTAGCATATGTTAGCATGATGCTAGCACGTTTTTAGCATGTTTTTGCATTTCGCAAAGGGATGCTTGTATGTGTTAGCATGATGCTAACATGTATTTAGCATTTGTATCACTTCACTAGGCATTGCTAGAATGTGTTAGCATGATGCTATCATGATTTTAAATGTTTTAGCACTTCGCTAGGCGATGTTGGAATGTATTAGCACTCCAATGTACATTTTTAGTAAAACATGTTAATACATGAATTTTTTTTGCCATTGAAGTCTAAATTAGGGAGACGGTATTAAAAAAAAATTACAAATAATATATTTATTATTATTATTATTATTATTATTATTTATAATTTTTTTTATTTATCCCCTTTTTTTCTCAATCTGTAATGCCCAATTCACACTACTTAGTAGGTCCTCGTGGTGGCGCGGTTACTCGCCTCAATCCGGGTGGTGGAGGACGAGTCTCAGTCGCCTCAGCTTCTGATCACGTGACTCGTTGTGCATGACAGAGACTCACAGATCTGCTTATCTATGTGTAAACATAAAATGATGATGCTGACACCTTAATAAGGTTATTTTTTTTACCTGAAGTTTAGAGAAAAGTGTCATTTTGACCCCCCCCTTAAAATAAAGGGAGATCAAATATTGATCTCATCTTTTGACTCAATAACCCTTATGGTGAATATTGCGTCTTCATGTTGTTGAGGTCTTGGTAAGATGAACTCACAATGTTCATAATTTACCTTTGTTGAGTGTTCACTGTGAAAGCGCTGCGCTGCACCGTCGGCATTCGTTCTATCGGTCTCCTGACCCCGTTTCAGATTCAACTTAATTATCCAGTGTCAGATGATACAAATGGAGATGGATCTGGAATAATTATGGAGTGGAAGTGCTTCGTAAATGCCGTGGAAGAGCGAGCCGGTGAAACCGTACTGTCTTTGTGTTCGCGCTCTCGTTCATCAGTCATCGTTTGAGGCCGTTCCCTCCTGACGTTCTGGGAACTGTCGTGTTTGATGGAACACCTGCAGTCCTGCGGTCACTCACATGCTGCTCTACTAAAGCTGTTTTCTTTGCTTTTAGCGTTTGTCTGTGAGCGATGTTTTGAGTATGGACATCTGATTGCTCTCTGTATTTCTGCTTGCCTGTTCAAAACTAGCTGGCACAACGTCAGGAGGGTTTTAGACGGTCACTGCAGGTCATTCTAACCCAAAATGTTCTAAAAGCTGACGAGACCCTTTGTAGACATCCAAAGCTCGTAGTTATGTACTCACGCATTGTTAATGGCAAAACAGGAAGTTTCAAGGCCTTTCAAAATGGTCTTGTGATCGTGAGCGTTCGCTTGCAGGATGTTTGTTTGGCCCATCCCGCGAGGTGCCCGCATGAGTCATGGGAGTCATGAAGTGACTACACCTGTCACAGATCGTCCAGTTGCTTGATGTGCACATAACGTGAATAATTAAGTGTTGGTGTTGTCCTGCGGTGCTCTACAGATTCAGTAATTGGTAATGGTTCATGTTTAGCACTTGTAATTTAACTATTGAACGATTCAGCACATGCAAAGTATTGATTTAGCAATTGATTTAGACTCGCAGCAAACCGATTAACCAATCAAGTTTGTTACTTGCCAACTTGATGGTAAAATGGTATACAGTGCGATGGTAGATTGGCATTTGTGGGTCAATAAAAATGACACAACACCTTTACTGTGAACTTTAGCATTTCTATTACTGAATTCAAAGTCATTTTGATGTTTTTCCGTGGCTTAAAGTAACAAATGTCATGTAGTGTAACCGTCTGGAGACAGTAAATGAATCACGTCTCAAATCACTCTCGTTAAATACTGAAATTCATTCAAATGAAATGTTGGTATGAGTATTAATACAACTGTGGAATACAGAAGCACACTCCGCCCCAGCGTTACATCCTTAATGCAGTTATATTTAACGCGTAACATCTGTAATGCGGTTATATTTAATGCGTTACATCTTTAATGTGGTTATATTTAACGCGTAACATCTGTAATGCGGTTATATTTAATGCGTTACATCTTTAATGTGGTTATATTTAATGCGTTACATCTTTAATGCGGTTATATTTAACGCGTAACATCTGTAATGCGGTTATATTTAATGCGTTACATCTTTAATGTGGTTATATTTAATGCGTTACATCTTTAATGCGGTTATATTTAATGCGTTACATCTTTAATGCGGTTATATTTAACGAGTAACATCTGTAATGCGGTTATATTTAATGCGTTACATCTTTAATGCGGTTATATTTAATGCGTTACATCTTTAATGCGGTTATATTTAATGCGTTACATCTTTAATGCTGTTATATTTAATGCGTTACATCTTTAATGCGGTTATATTTAATGCGTTACATCTTTAATGCGGTTATATTTAATGCGTTACATCTTTAATGCGGTTATATTTAATGCGTTACATCTTTAATGCGTTGTATCTGTAATGCGGTTATATTTAATGTGTAACATCTTTAATGCGGTTATATTTAATGCGTTACATCTTTAATGCGGTTATATTTAATGCGTTACATCTTTAATGCGGTTATATTTAACGCGTTACATCTTTAATGCGGTTATATTTAACGAGTAACATCTGTAATGCGGTTATATTTAATGCGTTACATCTTTAATGCGGTTATATTTAATGCGTTACATCTTTAATGCGGTTATATTTAATGCGTTACATCTTTAATGCGGTTATATTTAATGCGTTACATCTTTAATGCGGTTATATTTAACGCGTTACATCTTTAATGCGGTTATATTTAACGCGTTACATCTTTAATGCGGTTATATTTAACGCGTTACATCTTTAATGCGGTTATATTTAATGCGTTACATCTTTAATGCGGTTATATTTAATGCGTTACATCTTTAATGCGGTTATATTTAACGCGTTACATCTTTAATGTGGTTATATTTAACGCGTTACATCTTTAATGCGGTTATATTTAATGTGTAACATCTTTAATGTGGTTATATTTAATGCGTTACATCTTTAATGCGGTTATATTTAATGCGTTACATCTTTAATGCGGTTATATTTAACGCGTTACATCTTTAATGCGGTTATATTTAATGTGTAACATCTTTAATGTGGTTATATTTAACGCGTTACATCTTTAATGCGGTTATATTTAACGCGTTACATCTTTAATGCGGTTATATTTAACGCGTTACATCTTTAATGCGGTTATATTTAATGTGTAACATCTTTAATGTGGTTATATTTAACGCGTTACATCTTTAATGTGGTTATATTTAACGCGTTACATCTTTAATGCGTTGTATCTGTAATGCGGTTATATTTAATGTGTAACATCTTTAATGTGGTTATATTTAATGTGTAACATCTTTAATGTGGTTATATTTAATGTGTAACATCTTTAATGTGGTTATATTTAATGTGTAACATCTTTAATGTGGTTATATTTAATGTGTAACATCTTTAATGCGGTTATATTTAATGTGTAACATCTTTAATGTGGTTATATTTAATGCGTTACATCTTTAATGCGGTTATATTTAATGCGTTACATCTTTAATGCGGTTATATTTAACGCGTTACATCTTTAATGCGGTTATATTTAACGCGTTACATCTTTAATGCTGTTATATTTAATGTGTAACATCTTTAATGTGGTTATATTTAACGCGTTACATCTTTAATGCGTTGTATCTGTAATGTGGTTATATTTAATGCGTTACATCTTTAATGCGGTTATATTTAACGCGTAACATCTTTAATGCGTTGTATCTGTAATGCGGTTATATTTAATGCGTTACATCTTTAATGCGTTACATCTTTAATGCGGTTATATTTAACGCGTTACATCTTTAATGCATAACATCTTTAATGCGGTTATATTTAATGCGTTACATCTTTAATGCATAACATCTTTAATGCGGTTATATTTAATGCGTTACATCTTTAATGCGTTACATCTTTAATGTGGTTATATTTAATGCGTTACATCTTTAATGCGGTTATATTTAACGCGTAACATCTGTAATGCGGTTATATTTAATGCGTTACATCTTTAATGTGGTTATATTTAACGCGTTACATCTTTAATGCGTTGTATCTGTAATGCGGTTATATTTAATGCGTTACATCTTTAATGCGGTTATATTTAATGCGTTACATCTTTAATGCGTTACATCTTTAATGCGGTTATATTTAACGCGTAACATCTTTAATGCGGTTATATTTCATGCTTTACATCTTTAATGCGGTTATATTTAATGTGTTACATCTTTAATGTGCTTATATTTAACGTGTAACATCTTTAATGCGGTTATATTTAACGCGTAACATCTTTAATGCGGTTATATTTCATGCTTTACATCTTTAATGCGGTTATATTTAATGCGTTACATCTTTAATGCGGTTATATTTAATGTGTAACATCTTTAATGTGGTTATATTTAACGCGTAACATCTTTAATGCGGTTATATTTAATGCTTTACATCTTTAATGCGGTTATATTTAATGTGTTACATCTTTAATGTGGTTATATTTAATGTGTAACAACTTTAATGTGGTTATATTTAACGCGTAACATCTTTAATGCGGTTATATTTAATGCTTTACATCTTTAATGCGGTTATATTTAATGTGTAACATCTTTAATGTGGTTATATTTAACACGTAACATCTTTAATGCGGTTATATTTAACGCGTTACATCTTTAATGCGTTGTATCTGTAATGCGGTTATATTTAATGCGTTACATCTTTAATGCGGTTATATTTAACGCGTTACATCTTTAATGCGGTTATATTTAACGCGTTACATCTTTAATGCGTTGTATCTGTAATGCGGTTATATTTAATGCGTTACATCTTTAATGCGGTTATATTTAATGCGTTACATCTGTAATGTGGTTATATTTAATGCGTTACATCTTTAATGCGGTTATATTTAATGCGTTACATCTGTAATGCGGGTATATTTAATGCGTTACATCTTTAATGCGGTTATATTTAATGCGTTACATCTGTAATGCGGTTATATTTAATGCGTTACATCTTTAATGCGGTTATATTTAATGCGTTACATCTTTAATGCGGTTATATTTAATGCGTTACATCTTTAATGCGGTTATATTTAATGCGTTACATCTTTAATGCGGTTATATTTAATGCGTTACATCTGTAATGCGGTTATATTTAATGCGTTACATCTTTAATGCGGTTATATTTAATGCGTTACATCTGTAATGCGGGTATATTTAATGCGTTACATCTTTAATGCGGTTATATTTAATGCGTTACATCTGTAATGCGGTTATATTTAATGCGTTACATCTGTAATGCGGTTATATTTAATGCGTTACATCTTTAATGCGGTTATATTTAATGCGTTACATCTGTAATGTGGTTATATTTAATGCGAATGAATGAATGATGTCAGACTTTTCATATGTTTGAGTAATGTTATCTTTTGGTGTCTATCACCAATCGAATTGGATTCAATTCCTTTCATTTGTAATTTATTACAATGTATTATTAAATTTGACCTCATAGCTGTTTAATATTTAAACCATTTTTTGTTGACTTTATAGCAAAAATAACCTTATTACAATATATAACGTTTCCATGAATTAAACTGATTGTGCCGTGATATAAGATTGTGGTTTTACCCTCCACCCCTGTATCCAACAACATTTACATTACAATGTAGATTAGTAAATTCACTTTTACACAAATCATAAATCTGAGATGAATAAAATAGAAGAAAATGAACATTGGCAGTTCCATTGGAATGAATGAACTTCGCCATGAGGGCTTTGTTCTCGTGTCACATGACCTCTTTGTGCTTGAACATGTGAGCGACCCCAACACACACACACGCACACACTCGCACGCTTTACCCAGATCAACGATCTGAGAATCGAGATCAGACGCTTTGCTTTTCTCCCAAATTATATCTGGATTATTAAAATCCTTGACCTGTTAGCCACGTTTGATCCTCTTCTGCTGGCTTTGATCTTCAGGTCTTCTCTCGCTGTCAATTAAGAGTCATTAGCTTACAGCACACACTAGGCTTTATTTTAAAGACAGTTCGCTCGTTAAAACACATTGTGAAGATTTGACGCTTTGCTCTGGAGCAAATATTGGAGTTTTACCGCCAAACGTCTCCCGTGAGGCCGGCCGAGTGATTTACGGGCCCTTTGTCTATCTTAATGCCCTGATTTGATGCCAGAGCACATCATCGCAAGGTGTTAAGAGAAACCTGTGTGCCCGTGAAACCATTTCCCTGCTTTTCCAGAGCGAGAGTTATTACTTCATTTAGCGTGTCAAAACAGTGAGGGTTTTGAGCCATAAATACACCAATACCACGACAGATCTAATTCTCTCCGGGGCATCGGTGTTGGTTTTTCTAATTTTCGTAGTATTTCTTGTCTGAATAGTAGCCTGTGGTGTTGTGGGTATTCTGTGTGAATCGGAGGTCCCTGAATCAAAGCAACAAAATGTGTTGCTTATTCTTAATAGGAAGAAATGGTGTATTTTTGGACTAGGAAATTGAGATTTTGGCAATTTTGTTTTTATGTGAATGAATAGAGATACAGTTCTGGTTTCAACAGTATTTGTACGTTAGACCTTTGTTTTGTTGGAGAAGAAAAACGAGCTCATTACCGTGCCACCCACATTTGAAAATGGCCATACACTGCCATCTTTCTAAGGTTCTTTTTTTGGACAGGTAGTTTTGCTCCAAAATCAAAGACACAGTGTCTATGACCCACCTTGAAAAAAACAAACAAACAAAAAATGATTGGCATATCGTATTTTTGCTTTCATCATCTATGTTTATCTTTCTTCTGAAGAAGTATTACTAACATCAGAAATTTCAGCAGAGGAAGCTTCCGAAATTTGTTGGATTTGACATGGAATAACCCCAGTACCGCCGCAGTCTGCATAGGGCAACTCCCTGGGGGGGGCACCATCTTACCCAAGGAGGGCACCAGAAAGTCCAACGGCTGCCCTTACTCTCACGTTATACATTATTCAAGGACCCCAAAGCAGTTGCGGAAAACAGACGATCGTTTCACGCTCATCACGCGACTCACCGCCCCCCCCGTCCCGTCCACATGGAATTCAGTGTTGGGCATCAATAATAACCCTACCCACTTTCAAATATTGTGGGTTGTCTGAGTGACTTTTCAGTGTTTAGGAAGAACTGAATAATTGAGCTGGTTTAAAGTCCCTGATCTGACAGCTTTGTTAGGGGACGTTCATGTAGGAAGCGTTCTTGTGCTTAAAAACAGCAACATGTAATAAATAAATCTATAAAACTAGTCTTGATATACTAGTTAACCTCACCAATCGATGACCAGTTGACCATTCTGACCTGTGATACAGATTTTCCACATAAATGTCTTTAAGGACCTTTGATTTGGTTTTCTATCATGTGTAGCTGTTTTGGATGGTGATTCAGGCTTGTAAACGATTACCCAGAGTGCTGTGCTGGGATCAGCGGTGTATCTGCAGCTCTCTGGTGAGATCTTGAGACTGGAATGGGCCTGTCAGTCTCACAGCAACTTACTGAACGATTCACACTAACTCACAGTGGTGGAGAGAGAAATGGCCGGTTCTGACTTCGATTACACCAGATTGCTTTTGTGGTCTGTGCCGCTGGAGAACACAAGCGCTCATGAGAGGAATGGCATGCAGTAGGAGAGGGTTTCTAAATGCTATATTGCATTAGCTGATTTGAAAGGGGCTGATGGCAGAAACCGTGGGGGATTTGTGAACGTAGGACTTACATTTATGATTTACAGGTCAATGACTAATAACGATATTGGTCGATAGGATGAAACAATCTCGTGTTTTACAGTTCGGTGACAACTAAGGGTGTCCAAGATGAGAAAATCTTGCATATGCATTTTTGATCTTAGAAAAGAAAGCTTAATCTTGCTCTCCCGCTGATCAGTTGACTCAGCGCCACAACCTATGACAATGAGATCTCTTCTAACACTGGAATCAATTAAAATATTTAAAACATTGATTTTGTACCAGCATATGTGTAGCTTGGTTTTGTCTGTTTTTCTTTTCCTTTTGCTAGATTAAAGATGCTTTAAACAAGAATATCTCTGTCTGTGCTGCTTTTTATTGCTGGATAGGTGAAGTGAGATTATTTACATGCTTTCAACTGCTGGAATGATGCATGCAACCAAACTGCTCAGTCACGGCTGGTTTGGCGTGACAAGTCTGCCAGTCGCTGCCTGATGCTGTTTACATCGTCCCAGTGCTGCTTGGTTTGGCTGCGAACTGCTGCTCGTGTTACTGCGGTATTGATGTGCCATCAGGCCCTGTGGCAACAGTTTTCTTTGACAAAGTGAATAACACAAGCTGCACAGTCGTCTGGACACAGTCAGGATCTGCAGGGCGTCGAGTGTGCTGTCTGGCCCGGCAGAGAGGAATTCTGGGACTGTTGCTGTTTGCACTGATGTCATTCAAATACTTTTCAGATAGCTAAATCTGGGGATCGCAAGGAATGTGGTACAGCCAAACACTTGATATAAACTGAAGTATTGTGAAATGTCTGAGTCATATTTCACCACAAAGTCAAAAGAAACATATGAAGAAAATAAAGCCACTAAAGTTTAGGGCCATAACGATTTTTTGTAGTCTCATGACGACAATAATTTGTGAGAAAGCGATTGACATGCAATTATAATTACAATAGTGACCAACTAACCAACAAACAGAATTTAAAATGGACACAGACGTTACATTTGAGCGAGCTCCTATCCAGCCATTTATTTCAAGAAAGGAAACGTCTGTGAGCACATTTGGTTACTCATTCCAGATATATTTTTAGAACACAAATGTCAATAACCTGCAACACGCTTCCCTCGTCTCCCTCCGAACACGGATGTTTCTCTTTTCTTCCGATTGAAGTTATTTATCGAGGTTTAGGGCAGGGGTGTCCAAGCTTTTTCGGTTGGGGGCAAAATTCAGAAATTATTATTATTATTTTTTATTTTTTTTTGGGGGGGGGGGGGGATTTTCTCCCCATTTTGGAACGCCCAATTCCCAATGCCCTCTAAGTCCTCGTGGTGGCGTAGTGACTCGCCTCAATCCAGGTGGTGAACGAATCTCAGTTGCCTCCGCATCTGAGACCGTCAACCCGTGCGTCTTATCACGTGACTTGTTGTGTGACCATGAGGAGGTTACCCCATGTGACTCTACCCTCCCTAGCAACCTGGCCCATTTGGTTACCCCATGTGACTCTACCCTCCCTAGCAACCAGACCAATTTGGTTACCCCATGTGACTCTACCCTCCCTAGAAACCAGGCCAATTTGGTTACCCCATGTGACTCTACCCTCCCTAGCAACCTGGCCCATTTGGTTACCCCATGTGACTCTACCCTCCCTAGCAACCGGGCCAATTTGGTTACCCCATGTGACTCTACCCTCCCTAGCAACCGGGACAATTTGGTTACCCCATGTGACTCTAGCAACCGGGACAATTTGGTTACCCCATGTGACTCTACCCTCCCTAGCAACCGGGACAATTTGGTTACCCCATGTGACTCTACCCTCCCTAGCAACCGGGCCAATTTGGTTACTCCATGTGACTCTACCCTCCCTAGCAACCGGGCCAATTTGGTTACTCCATGTGACTCTACCCTCCCTAGCAACCGGGCCAATTTGGTTACCCCATGTGACTCTACCCTCCCTAGCAACCGGGTCAATTTGGTTACCCCATGTGACTCTACCCTCCCTAGCAACCGGGACAATTTGGTTACCCCATGTGACCCTACCCTCTGTAGCAACCGGGCCAATTTGGTTACCCCATGTGACTCTACCCTCCCTAGCAACCGGCCCAATTTGGTTGCTAAGGAGACCTGGCTGGAGTCACTCAGCATGCCCTGGATTTGAACTCGCGACTCCAGGTGTGCTAGTCAGTGTCATACGCGCTACAGGCCCCAGTATGATTTCCTATGATTTCGCCATCTCGTCCTATTAGTATGAAGAATCGTTGGTTAGTTCGGCAGATTTTTTTCTATGGGAGTAAAAGTCTTAGTTTTTGTATGAGCCACCTTTTTGATTATGATTTCGCCATCTCATACCATTATTATTGTACATCTTGTCATAAGACTGGGTTGGATTTTAGATGTTTTTTAACATGATTTTCATGACAGTTATTTCCCCCATTTTCCTCTCATTAGCCTCCGCAAAGGAATCGCTTCCATTTTTTCTTTCTTTCTTGTAATTTTGGTGTGACATATCAGCCCAGCGTTCACCTCCAAAGGAGACACCCAGTGTCCCATCTGGAATGTTAAAAGGAATGTTTTCCGTGGATATCAAAGAGAAGCTACAAATCCTAGAAATACTGGAAAACCTGTAATCTCCAATGGAGTCTATGCAGGGCTGGTCTGGTAATCTGGCATACTGGGCATTTTCCCGATGGGCCGACACACTTTTGGGCCGATCAGAGGCGGACTGGCCATCGGGAGAACCGAGCGGGCCAGTGGTTCCACCGCGAAACGTGCCAAATATGCCGTGATAAGCAATGAGCTGCCGCGTTATGCAGAACGGACCACAAAACGGCGCCGCGATAGGCAGAAAAGGACCGCTCCGCCCACAACATTTGGCTCATAACCCCCCTTAAACATAGGTCTACTGCAGAGGAGGAAGACCACCTGCCGTTTGTTCATGTGAGTGTGAGATCATCTTCATATCAATACATTATATATCAGTTTAGAAGAGCCAGCGGCATCATTTGCCGTATTATAGTTTGCTCTAACACTGCATGTCCAAGTTGAACCGTGTTATAAAAACTACAACAAACAAAATGTCACACGCTCAACTTTACTCTCGAGCGAGTGTCATCTATACAGAGATCAAGGCAAATCCCTCAACCAAACGCATCAGATTTCACTCGCTGCCAGATGATGCTGATATTTGGTGATGAAATGTAGATGATCATGGGAATCATGGCGTATCCTTTTCACTTCAGGGAGCAGAAAATGCTGCGTGCTGTCAGAATAAAAGAGAAGACGTGAGAGACGTGCTGTACCTCCTGTTGGCGTATTCTTGTAGGTGATGACAGTTTCCTGCCCATACGAGCGCTTGAATTACTGAACACCTTCAAATCTGACAAGGTGTCAAAGCCTGAGGTGCTCTGATGTAAATTGACTCCTTATATTCATGGAATTATTGAATCACACTTATCCGAAGCAGGATTCATCGCTCCTAGGTTTATGCATTGCATGGATGCAAAAAAGGGGATTTATCCTTGGATTTTTAGACAAATATCACAACACTGAAATGTGTTTCTGCCATCCAGGATTGAATGATGATACTGGCGCCTCAATTCCGCCATCCAATTTACAGAATGTCATGCTGAGGGAACAATATTTGAGCATCTCTCCTGGGTGTTAAAGTCAACAGTTTTGTATTGTGTTTAACTGTTGTGTCCTGCACAACATGCTTACAAGATGAAAATAAGCGAGAATGCGCTAGAATATACTGCGTTGTGTGATGCGTTTGCATGCTGACAGGCCAACATGTGGACGTTGTTTTACATTTGTGCACTATGCAACAGTGAATATGTGCCCGTTTGAACACACTGATATTGTTCTGATTGTTATGAAGTGATTATTTGATTGGCATTGATTACGGCGGCGTGGGAACCTGCAGTGCTGGAACTATATTAATTGGCACATATGCAGCTTTAATGTCTCTGTGTGATATTTTCACACTTTTTGCATAATTTGGCTCAATTACAGCTTTCTGCTAAGAATAATCTGCTCACAACTGACGCTTTGATGCTTCATCTCAAGTATGCTCTTCACGGACACTTTTGTCCAGTTGGTGAACAAGTACACTAACTTTACACTAAACACTAACCCCAACACTAAAAAGATTATTATGGGCAAAATTATTTGGTGTGAAAACATTTTCACACATATTGAAATGGTTTTGGTTTATTTCACACTTTGTTTAGATGATCATAGTTTTAAACGTTAATATTGAAATAGGGATGCTCCTGGATCGGTATCAGCTCTGATCGGGTGTTGGTCCAACGAGGCTGATCCAAATCTGTCAAGCTCAAAAAATACATAAAAGAACCATTAAAGTAGTCCATATGACGTGTGCATTTTATTGAAAGCCGCTAGCGTTAGTGGATGCGCTAACTGCAATTTTCAGCTCCCAGAGCAGTGGGAGCACAAACAACATCACAGATGTACAGTTGAAGTCAGACATTTACATACACTTCATTTGAAGACATTAATGCTCATTTTTTAACCACTCCTCAGATTCCATATTAGCAAACTATAGTTTTGGCAAGTCGTTTAGGACATCTACTTTGTGCATGACATGAATAATGGTTTACAGACCGATTGTGTCACTTGTAATTGACTATATCATAATTCCAGTGGGTCAGAAGTTTACATACACTAAGTTAACTGTGCCTTTAAGCAGCTTGGAAAATTCCCGAAAATTATGTCAAGCCTTTAGACAGTTAGCCAATTAGCTTCTGATAGGAGGTGCACTGAATTGGAGGTGTACCTGTGGATGTATTTTAAGACCTTCAAACTCAGTGTCTCTTGGCTTGACATCACGGGAAAATCAACAGAAATCAAACAAGATCTCAGAAACTAAAACTGTGGACCTCCACAAGTCCGGTTCATGTGACCACACAGCCATCATACCGCTCAGGAAGGAGACGCAATCATGTGACCACACAGTCATCATACCGATCATGAAGGAGACGCCATCATGTGACCACACAGTCATCATACCTCTCAGGAAGGAGACGCCATCATGTGACCACACAGTCATCATACCGCTCAGGAAGGAGACGCCATCATGTGACCACACAGTCATCATACCGCTCAGGAAGGAGACGCCATCATGTGACCACACAGTCATCATACCGCTCAGGAAGGAGACGCCATCATGTGACCACACAGTCATCATACCGCTCAGGAAGGAGACGCCATCATGTGACCACACAGCCATCATACCGCTCAGGAAGGAGACGCCATCATGTGACCACACAGTCATCATACCTCTCAGGAAGGAGATGCCATCATGTGACCACACAGTCATCATACCGCTCAGGAAGGAGACGCCATCATGTGACCACACAGCCATCATACCGCTCAGGAAGGAGACGCCATCATGTGACCACACAGCCATCATACCGCTCAGGAAGGAGACGCCATCATGTGACCACACAGCCATCATACCGCTCAGGAAGGAGACGCATTCTGTCTCCTAGAGATGAACGTAGTTTGTGTGAAAAGTGCAAATCAATCCCAGAACAACAGCAAAGGACCTTGTGAAGATGCTGGAGGAAACAGGTGGACGAGTATCTAGATCCACAGCAAAACGAGTCCTATATGGACATCACCTGAAAGGCTCAGCAAGGAAGAAGCCGCTGCTCCAAAACCACCATAAACAAGCCAGACTACAGTTTGCAAGTGCACATGGGGACAAAGATCTTACTTTTGGGGACATGTCCTCTGGTCTGATGAAGCAAATAATTAACTGTTTGTCCATAATGACCATCGTTATGTTTGGAGGGAAAAGGGTGAAGAACACCATCCCAACCGTGAAGCATCGGGGGTGCAGCATCATGTTGTGGGGGTGCTGCATCATGTTGTGGGGGCGCAGCATCATGTTGTGGGGGTGCTGCATCATGTTGTGGGGGGGCGCAGCATCATGTTGTGGGGGGGCGGAGCATCATGTTGTGGGGGGGGCAGCATCATGTTGTGGGGGTGCAGCATCATGTTGTGGGGGCGGAGCATCATGTTGTGGGGGCGCTGCATCATGTTGTGGGGGCGCAGCATCATGTTGTGGGGGGCGCAGCATCATGTTGTGGGGGGGCGCAGCATCATGTTGTGGGGGCGCAGCAACGTGGGGGCGGAGCATCATGTTGTGGGGGGTGGAGCATCATGTTGTGGGGGTGGCAGCATCATGTTTTGGGGGTGCAGCATCATGTTGTGGGGGTGGCATCATCATGTTGTGGGGGTGGCATCATCATGTTTTGGGGGTGTTTGCTGCAGGAGGGACTGGTGCACTTCACTAAATAGATGATGACATCATGAGGAAGGAACATTATGTGGATATATTGAAGCAACATCTCAAGACATCCGACAGGAAGTTAAAGCTCGTCACAAATGGGTCTCCCAAATGGACAATGACCCCAAGCACACCTCCAAAGTTGTGGCAAAATGGCTTAAGAACAACAAAGTCAAGATATTGGAGCGGCATCACAAAGTCCTGACCGCAATCCGAGGCCGACAAACCCGACCCAGTTACACCAGTTCTGTCTGGAGGAATGGGACAAAATTCCAGCAACTTATTGAGAGAAGCTTGTGGAAGGATCCCCAAAATATTTGACCCAAGTTAAACAATTTTAAGGCAATGCTGCCAAATACTAACAAAGTGTATGTAAACTTCTGACCCACTGGGAATGTGATGAAAGAAATAAAAGCTTAAATAATTCCCTCTCTACAGGACTTCCTGGAGTGTTCCGACTGTCAAAATAAAAGCCAGAGGGTTTTAAAGTTAAAAGTGCACGACTGAAATATATTAATATTGGTACAGAACCTCAAAATGACCAAATATTGGTTAATTTATAATGCAATAAGAAATATCAGTCACTAGTATATAATGCTGTTTTGAGGTTGTAATTCATCACTGATCTCTCTCTTCTCCTCTCAGCAGAGGACTGTCTCTCGGAAAAGTCGTATACGGAGTGCGGCTACAGTCAAGGCAAAGATGACGACTTCAACTGGGAGCAGATGAACACCAAGCAGAAACCGTCATCAGACCTCTGGGTACCACCAGGTTAGTCGAGTCTATGGTTCAGATTACGCTAATGTGAAACTCAAGATTGCTTGATTATATGCAAAACCATTTCAGGAGCAATACTGGAGCTTTGCATCCACACTCGCTGCTCAACAACCCCTTAAAAGTCCTTCAAACCATCGGCTGATCTTGAATCAGGTTTATGATTGTGGTACAGTTGTATGAGATCACAGAGCAGAGCGCTAATCTACTGTGAACTACGCAGCACATGTAAACTATACATTTCAATAATCAAACCTCTTTATTTATGAAGGATTTAAACCATAAAAGTGCTTCACAGTAATACATTTCAGAATGAGCACGTACACAAACACCAGTAATCTGAAACACAAGCACTCCAAAACTGTGTGCTACATTTCATTGGTTCGACTCAAAGGCCAGTGTAAAGTGATTTCAGATGTGATTTAAGTGTTGCAAACTGTTTATCTGGAAAGTCAAGCTTCAAAATCATAATAAAAGCACTTTTCAGAATATAAACTACAGCCCTAAAATTGAAGAAACTGTGACTGAAATATATATGTATGGAAATGTATAGTAAAATGTAATATTCTCTGTAATAATAATTATAATGATGTAATAATAATAATAAATCATAATAATAATGATAATAATAATAATAAAAATTATAATGATGTGATGATGATAATAATAATGACGATAATAATAATAATGTCAATAATGATGATTATGGTAATAATAATAATGATAATGGTGATAATAATATTGATAATAATAATGATAATAATATGATGATGATGATGATGATAACAATAATTATGATAATAATAATAATAATAATATAATGATAATAATATTGATTATAGTAATAATATAATAATAATAATGATGATGATAATATTAATATTAATGATAATAATAATTATGATAATGATTATAATGATGATAATAATAATAATTATAATAATAATATTAATGATGATAATAATAATAATAATATTAATTATAATAATAATAATAATGTTGATAATGATAATGATGATGATAATAATACTACTACTATTAATAATAATAATAATAATAATAATAATATTAATGATGATAATAATAATAATAATAATAATAATAATAATAATAATGTTGATAATGATGATGATGATGATAATAATACTACTACTATTAATAATAATAATAATAATAATAATATTAATGATGATAATAATAATAATAATAATAATAATAATAATGTTGATAATGATGATGATGATGATGATAATAATAATACTACTACTATTAATAATAATAATAATAATATTAATGATAATAATAATAATAATAATAATAATAATAATAATGTTGATAATGATGATGATGATGATATTAATAATAATAATGATGATGATGATGATAATAATATTGATTATAGTAATTATGATGATGATAATAATAATAATGATGATAATAATAATTTTGATAATGATAATAATGATGATAATATTAATGATAATAATAATTATGATAATGATAATAATAATATTGATAATACTGATGATGATGATGATAGTAATAATATAATGTTAATGATGATTATGGTAATAATAATAATGTTAATGATGATAATAATAATATTGATAATACTGATGATGATAATAATTATAATAATAATAGTAGTAATAATAATAATAATAATGATAATAATAAATAAGAAATGTATCACAAGCAAGACTGCTGCACAAATTGCAATGAAAAGTTGAAAAGTTCTATTTTTACTTGTTAAACGTTTAAGAATGAATTGAGTATGCTCCGTTTTGATGATGAAATTAAATTAAACTAAAACATGAAGTTCTGAAAAAAGTAATAATAATAATAACAAAGGAAAACATGGTAAAAACAGATTTGAGTAGGGCGCTACTTAAAAACACTTTAGCAATGCATCCTTGATTGAGAAACACTTGATGGAAACATGCATTTATTTTAATGTATTATTTACATTGAAATGTAACGTTTTAAATAGGCTAAAGGAGTGCGTTCAAAAGCACATTGTCATATTAGCAAATAGGCATCAAGAACTGTGAAATGTCCCTGTATCTGTACCGACTACTGAAGTTTGGTACCATGACAACACTAGCTGTGTGTTACAATGAGTGATCTGATTCTAGATCATGATGACAGTGAAAACAGGCTACACTCCTCATGATGGATATAAAGAGACTTTGAGGGTTCAGTTCCTGAATCATTGTGTCTCTTTGATTCATTATTACAGGGAATATTCAAGGCCACAGTCATTGCAGCAACTTTGATAAACGTTGTCGTGTCATTGGCCAGACAGATCCCAGCTACGGCAATTTAACATATTTTAATGGGAAGGTAAAATTGACGACTTGGACTGGAAACTGGAGTCTGAGACTTGTACGCGAGTCACGTTTTATTAGCTCAGAAACTGACTTACGACTCGACTGGAAATTTGAGACTTGTGAACTACACGGTCTTAAATATTTTCATTGACAACCGTGACACTTTTGAGATACACTGGAGTCTTTTTTTGGACATTTGTCACTCTTTATTTCCTGCAGGAGTGTGCGGGCTTCCTGAGCTCTGCCTGATTTGCATATTTACAAGGTTTAGAGAGACACTCATGCAACCTCTAAATAATAAAAAAAAAATTCTTGTTGATCTGTGGAAATTCTTTCATAAGCATTATAGAAAATCTAAGTTAGTTATAAGATAGTTTGCTCAAAAATGAAAAATGCCCCTTTGCTTTTCTGGCAGCACGTGGGGACACTCCTCCGCCCCCTGGCAGCGACCCTACCGCTCCGGTCTTCTCTCGACCCCTCCGTGTTTCTGGGGGATGGCAGGGCAGTCCTCCACCCCTGGCAGCGGCTACATCACGCCAGACGGTCGTTTCGGCACCAATGTAAAGGGGGGTTAAAGGGAAAGGAGGCGGCGCGAACCAACTTAACAATATAAATAAAATTTTATGAAATGAAAAGACAAACACATACAAGGCAGCTGCCCGTTACTCTCTCTCTCCCGAACTGTCGTCACTGGCCGCCTTTATCCCTCGCGCGCCCCATCAGGCTAATTGGGGGACGAGGCGTGAGTCGTTCCAGCCCCGCCCTCCTCCTCTCAACACTATTAATTTATCTTTAACAAATATTACTCTAACTATAATAATAATAATAATAATAATAATAATAATAATAATTTTGACGGTGTTCAGTAATAATTTAGTTTTATGCAATATTCATCTACTTAACAAAAAAGCCATTTTTGCACTCCTTGTTCAAAGTTTTAGAAAATTTAAAATATATGAAGTAAATAAGATTTTTGTTAAGCTTCCATGTATGTTAAATATAAGCATAAACATGCAAATCAGTAAAAATGATTACATTTTAATCGCCCTTGTTAATTTAGTGGAAAACTGCGGGAAACATGCCGTCATCATTTTTATTTGGATTTTTATTTAAAGCATTTGTAATATTAATTCTATTTGCCTGCAATGGCTGTTTAGATGAAATGATGTTTCGTCTGATTTTGTAAGTTATAACTGTTATTAAGACTAGCATTATAGCATTATAGCATCACGCTGTGTGTTTCCTTAAATGCATCCTGTGCAAATGTGCCACGCTCGCATGATGGCGGTAAACGAGGCTCTTTGTCACACCCTGATAAATGTTTCCATTAGAAGCAGCGGCAGTGACACTCGCCCCTAAATCTGATGCCTAACCACGCAGCGCCACGGCTGCCCGTCTCCATGCCAGGTACAGGATTAATTGCGAGGTCTCGGCTAATTTCACCTCGCCTCCACCGGCACGTAAGAGCACGTCTCAGAGAAATGACCTGACAGCGAGTCTTGAGGAGGAAGAGAGCTGTGTACTCCCGCAGGAAATTGATTTATGTCGACACATTGTGAGCTTGCTGAAGGTTCGATCGAGGCTGGACGCAGGGCATGCGACCTACACGCATGGAGATGCTCCGAGATTAAGTCACGTCTCCCGGAGACACGGAGTGATTGCATTTGAATGGGGAGGTGTTTTCTCTGTAGGGCCCTGCTGAGGGGACGCTGCACGTCGCAGGTTGCCTGAATTGGGGGCAATTAGTCCAGCTGCATTAGTCCGAATTACGTCTGCTTTTTTAAAAAAAATTTATTGAAAATTCACAAACTTTTGTTCGATTTCTCTGAAGTCAGTTTCATCATGTAAATACTCGAAACATATTTTGGACAACTTTAGTCTTGATCATCTTACATTCGTATTTGCATTGACTTTGGAGATTTTGTGGTAAAAAACGCGGTGTTCGTGCATTTCTATATTCACGGAAAATTCACTTATTTGACCACAATAATCAAGGTTATCTCAAATAATCACGGTAAGATCAAATAATCATAAACATGCAATTATGACGTATCAGCCAATTATTGACCAGATTAAAACCACCGTCAAATCGGATTTAAACATTTACTCACCCTCATTCCATCCCGAATGTGTTTGACTTACTATCTTCTGCAGAACATTTTTAGGAGAATATTTCAGCTCTGTAAGTTAATTCAATGCAAGTGAATGGTGACCAGACATTTCAAGCTACAAAAAGCCCATTAAGGCAGCGTAAAGTTATCCATACTATTACAGTGGTTTAATCCATGTCTTCAGAAGTGATTCAGTTTGTTTTAGGTGAAAACAAACCAAGCTGTGGCTCATTTTCACTGCATATGTTACCGTTGCATTCTCTAGGCACGATCATGATTTCAAGCTTGATTTCACTTTCTCGTGCTTGACGCATGTGTAGTGCCCTACTTGGTGCTATAGGAGGTGTAATCAAGCTTGAACTCCGTATCGCCAAGGAGACGGCTTATGTCAAGATTAATAGTTGAAAAAGGAGTTATATTTTTGTCTATTGTCACCCAAAAACCAATTTGATCCATTCAGAAGACATTGATGAAACCACTGGAGTCTTATGGATTACTCTTATGCTGCATTTATGTGCTTTTTTGGAGCTTTAAAGGTCTGGTCACCATTCACTTACATTGAATTGACCTACATAACAGCAATATTCTTCTGAAAATCTTTTTTGTTTGTGTTCGGCAGAAAAAAAAATGTAAGTCACACATCTTGGATCGAATGAGGGTGAGAAAATTATGAGAATTTAAATGAACCATCCCTTTAATGGTGCAATCAAGTCACATGAATGATCATATTTATGGGATTATAGGGCCAATAAGCAACCCCCAGAACACCCTTGCAACCGCATAGCAATGTGCTGAAACACAGTTAAAACAACTTAACAGCATAGCAACAACCTGACAACCACCCGAACACCCTGACAACTGCATAGCAATGTGCTGAAACACAGTTAAAACAAATTAACAGCATAGCAACAACCTGACAACCACCCAGAACACCCTTGCAACTGCATAGCAATGTGCTGAAACACAGTTAAAACAAATTAACAGCATAGCAACAACCTGACAACCACCCGAACACCCTGACAACTGCATAGCAATGTGCTGAAACACAGTTAAAACAAATTAACAGCATAGCAACAACCTGACAACCAGCCAGAACACCCTGGCAACTGCATAGCAATGTGCTGAAACGCAGTTAAAACAACTTAACAGCATAGCAACAACCTGACAACCACCCGAACACCCTGACAACTGCATAGCAATGTGCTGAAACACAGTTAAAACAAATTAACAGCATAGCAACAACCTGACAACCACCCAGAACACCCTGGCAACTGCATAGCAATGTGCTGAAAAACAGTTAAAACAAATTAACAGCATAGCAACAACCTGACAACCAGCCAGAACACCCTGACAACTGCATAGCAATGTGCTGAAACACAGTTAAAACAAATTAACAGCATAGCAACAACCTGACAACCAGCCAGAACACCCTGGCAACTGCATAGCAATGTGCTGAAACGCAGTTAAAACAACTTAACAGCATAGCAACAACCTGACAACCACCCGAACACCCTGACAACTGCATAGCAATGTGCTGAAACACAGTTAAAACAAATTAACAGCATAGCAACAACCTGACAACCACCCAGAACACCCTGGCAACTGCATAGCAATGTGCTGAAAAACAGTTAAAACAAATTAACAGCATAGCAACAACCTGACAACCAGCCAGAACACCCTGGCAACTGCATAGCAATGTGCTGAAACACAGTTAAAACAAATTAACAGCATAGCAACAACCTGACAACCACCCAGAACACCCTGGCAACTGCATAGCAATGTGCTGAAACACAGTTAAAACAAATTAACAGCATAGCAACAACCTGACAACCACCCAGAACACCCTGGCAACTGCATAGCAATGTGCTGAAACGCAGTTAAAACAACTTAACAGCATAGCAACAACCTGACAACCACCCGAACACCCTGACAACTGCATAGCAATGTGCTGAAACACAGTTAAAACAAATTAACAGCATAGCAACAACCTGACAACCACCCAGAACACCCTGGCAACTGCATAGCAATGTGCTGAAAAACAGTTAAAACAAATTAACAGCATAGCAACAACCTGACAACCAGCCAGAACACCCTGGCAACTGCATAGCAATGTGCTGAAACACAGTTAAAACAAATTAACAGCATAGCAACAACCTGACAACCACCCAGAACACCCTGGCAACTGCATAGCAATGTGCTGAAACACAGTTAAAACAAATTAACAGCATAGCAACAACCTGACAACCACCCAGAACACCCTGGCAACTGCATAGCAATGTGCTGAAACGCAGTTAAAACAACTTAACAGCATAGCAACAACCTGACAACCACCCGAACACCCTGACAACTGCATAGCAATGTGCTGAAACACAGTTAAAACAAATTAACAGCATAGCAACAACCTGACAACCACCCAGAACACCCTGGCAACTGCATAGCAATGTGCTGAAAAACAGTTAAAACAAATTAACAGCATAGCAACAACCTGACAACCAGCCAGAACACCCTGGCAACTGCATAGCAATGTGCTGAAACACAGTTAAAACAAATTAACAGCATAGCAACAACCTGACAACCACCCAGAACACCCTGGCAACTGCATAGCAATGTGCTGAAATGCAGTTAAAACAAATTAACAGCATAGCAACAACCTGACAACCACCCAGAACACCCTGGCAACTGCATAGCAATGTGCTGAAATGCAGTTAAAACAACTTAACAGCATAGCAACAACCTGACAACCACCCGAACACCCTGGCAACTGCATAGCAATGTGCTGCAATGCAGTTAAAACAACTTAACAGCATAGCAACAACCTGACAACCACCCAGAACACCCTGGCAACTGCATAGCAATGTGCTGAAATGCAGTTAAAACAAATTAACAGCATAGCAACAACCTGACAACCACCCAGAACACCCTGGCAACTGCATAGCAATGTGCTGAAATGCAGTTAAAACAACTTAACAGCATAGCAACAACCTGACAACCACCCGAACACCCTGGCAACTGCATAGCAATGTGCTGAAATGCAGTTAAAACAACTTAACAGCATAGCAACAACCTGACAACCACCCAGAACACCCTGGCAACTGCATAGCAATGTGCTGAAAAACAGTTAAAACAACTTAACAGCATAGCAACAACCTGACAACCACCTAGAAGCTGACTTTTATATGAACAGGTCTTTGATCGCACATAACTTCATTATTTCACAGCTCTCATAATGTTTAAGCCTAAACTTATAAACTTAGTCAAAAAAATAATAATGAACTCCCATGAGCAGTTTCTGGTCTTCTCCAGATGAGACAGATGACAGAACACGTAATCTGGTGCACTTCGCTTGTGATTTTGATTCCGATTCTTGATTCAAAACAAATCATTTAGTGAGCTTTTTGAATCTTTTTGTTCAGTTCAAAGGAATCGTATTTAAAAAATTCCACTTTAATGCTGCACAATTAATTGAGTTCAGATTGAAATCGCAATCAGAGGTGCAAAAACCATTTATGCAAGGTATGCAATGCATAGGGACGCCCTGTAACGGGGGTGCCAGCGACTCACTAAAGGTGGTGCAATCGGCCTCCTCGACCCCTCCAACACCCTCAAACCAAACGTATATAATGGATGTGTCACTGCCCTCCCTAGCAACCGGGCCAATTTGGTAGCTTAGGAGACCCGTCTGGATTCGAACCAGCGAACTCCAGGGGTGGTATCCAGCATCAGTACCCAGTGTGTGACTTTAAACATCAAACCCGAGTGAAAAACGTGATGTTTCCTTCATTCCAGCGGCCCAGTGACCGTGACTCTCCTCACAGGTGCTGCGGGCCGGCGCTGACCTAAACGGCCACTTCGCTCGCATGAAAGTGGTTTTGGGTGGTAATGAATACGTGAAGCTCATAAAACCGTGAAAAGTCAGTCTGCCGTAGTTCACCCTCCACAATATGTGACAGCTCTTATCTATTTAATTCTATTTCCAGCGAGGTCAAGGCAGTGGTGTGATATTGCTCTTTTTCATTTGGTTGGTGTCAGGCGCTTCTAGAACACGCAGCCGGTGAAAGCGGCGACTGAACGCCCTGATACACACGCTTACAATGAGAATAGATGACAGCAGGTATGACTCTCTGACCTGGAGGAGGCTGGGAATTCACTGTAGCTTTCTTGCGTTTCTCATTAGAGTCTTGGTAATAGAATTGCCCCCTCGGCCACATTATGGATCACATGGTGGAACGAGTACAGCAGGACAGAAATGGGACAAACTGGACTTTCCTGCAAGTTTTCTGTAGCACTTATGAACTTTCCTAATAAAGCGATGAGATTATGTGGCACTGTTGGGATGTAGTTCATGTAGTGTGAGTAACAGGTGTCTCCATTTGAAACTTGAAAGGGCTCTGATGACAGGTGTAGCGCTTGACTAGCACACGTGCTGTTTCCTGTAACACGTGTGTTTCTCTTTCAATGCTCTCCATCTCAGTGTAACATAATAGTACTAATAGATCTACAGTGGTGTGATGGTCTTCTCTGTAATATTATCAGGAGACTTTACTGACCTCAAATGTTTGATGCAATCTGACTCTTTAAGACCTATAAACTGACGAGCTATAACTAATTAGTGTAACTAATTGCACGTTTTATGAACACGACTTATATATATTGGGTTCAATACAAGTTCAGCTCAATCGACAGCATTTGTGGCACATGTAATCAATATTTTCATAGGTGCTGTTGATTGAGCCGAACTTGTGTTGAGCCCGGAATATTCCTTTTAAGATGATGCAATTTTTTGGGTGTTCAAATAGTCTCTCAGTTTAATGTTCAGAGACAACTTTAGTTGAGTGGTGGTGGCATAGTGGGCTAAAGCACATAACTGGTAATCGGAAGGTTGCTGGTTTGATCCCCACAGTCACCACCATTGTGTCCTTGAGTAAGACACTTAACTCCAGGTTGCTCCGGGGGGATTGTCCCTGTAATAAGTGCACTGTAAGTCACTTTGGATAAAAGTGTTTGCAAAATGCATACATGTAAATGTAAACTTTAAGCTAACCAGTCAACTTCGAGTTCTGTGGTGTTTTCCAAAACATTTAGTCTGTTTGTTTGAGCCTTGCAATGCCCTAGCAGCCATCCGAGTACCCTAGCAACTCTCCCGAGTGCCCTAGCAACTCTCCCGAGTGCCCAAGCAACTTTCCTGAGTGCCCAAGCAACTTCACAAAAAATTGACAGAAATGCCCCCCTAATGAATTCTTCTGGTTTGTTTGTGTCATCTGATAAATTTTATTTTAGGTTTGGCTAGTTTGGTTGGGAATAACCTAATTACTCTGAAGTCCCCGGGTGGTGGAGGAGGAATCGCAGTTGCCTCCGCATCTGAGACAGTCAATCCGCGCATCTTTTCACGTGACTCGTTGACCTCGTTACCATGGAGACCTACTTCACGCTATTCTCCGTGGCATCCACGCTTAACTCCGAAGCGAAAACTACATTATAGCGACCACGAGGAGGTTACCCCATGTGACTCTACCCTCCCTAGCAACCGGGCCAATTTAGTTACCCCATGTGACTCTACCCTCCCTAGCAACCGGGCCAATTTGGTTGCTAAGGAGACCTGACTGGAGTCACTTGTGACTCCAGGTGTGATAGTCAGTGTCAATACTCACTAAATGACCCAGACCCCATGAAAATCACATCCTTAATAAAAAAAAAGGTGATTTCTGAGGCTGGTTTGGACTTTATGCGAGTGAACAGGGTCTACTGTAGTCTCGCTCAAAGCAGCCTTTGTATATCTGCTTGATTGCTTTAAAAATAATAATTGTGTTACACAACAGTAAAACAAGCAGAGGCATTAGAAAGAAGGACGTTTATGATCATTTTGACCTCGCGTTGACATCTGAGTTCAGCTTTTACCGTTTCATCCTCTTCAGCTCCATTAGAACAAGAGCGCAGGACGTCTGTCATAATTCTGCCAAAGTAACCAAGTACCATTCAGACTTGGTTTGACTAGTTTTACACAGAACATATCTAAACATGTGCACAAGCACAGAAGAGTTCTGTGAGTCAAAAAGTGTTTGAGGTTTTATTCCAGGAATCCCAAACTTAAAAAGTCCTAATGTAATTTCCCCCCGTCATGCGGCGAGCACAAACCCAGACGGACACCCGAATTATTCCCACTAGTTTAGCGATGTCTGATTGGTCTGTAACTACCACACCCACCGTTTCATACCATGGTATGATTATTATAAATATCCCCCATGCGGCCGAGCACACTGCACGGGGTGTGCGCTTCCCCTGAGGTGCCAAACAGCCAGTTTGTTTTGATTTCCTCTCAAGTCGTCTCAGGTTCTGCGAGTGCTAATCTATCAGCAAACAGAGTCAGTCTTTAAAAACACGCTCTCTTAGACGTGCAGAAGAACAGCCTCTTTCAGAGTTGGCAGGAGCGGATTCGGCATTGCTGAGCGCTGACTGTCAATAACCACATGCCACAAATTAAAGCTGAAAACACGAGCGTTTTGCTATTTTTTCCGCTATGCTGTGCATTATTTTTGGTGATATTTCTGCCGTCTGTTGCATTAACAGAGTGTTTATTATAATAAAACTGACTAGACTCGTATGGGCTGCTTTCACTCTTTATATGTGGAATTATTGAGTTTCAGGGTTTTCTCTCTTTAGTACAAACCTGTCATTAGTTCACTGCAGTATTACGAGACAAGGCCGCTGTATACTGCCTACATAGGCTGCTTCCTACTAAGACAGCATCCTAACTCTCATGTCATCTCAGGAGTGATTGATTTGGGACGACTCCCACATATATTTTGTACATTGTTTTGTTTATATTCCACTTTTATGTGTTATTTCTGTGGTGCATTGCTCTGGGAAGATCACGATTCGACCACATGTTAGACTGAAATGTGCCGTAATTTAACATTATCGTTAGAATTATTTATTTAATTGTTTTTATGTACTAAAGAGAGGAAACATCGGGAAGTATATTCATTTAATTCTGTATTATCCAAAAATAGGCATTACAATATGGTTATTTAACACATAAACCCATTTCTATTGATTTTGATGTTGATATATGTTGTTATTGTGATATATAATTAATCACATCATGATATATGTTTTTTTTGTCATATCCGTCTCCCCAGTGCATTGTTAGTTCATACTGTAGTTTTCACTCATGATAACGAATACAACCGTGTTAGCAACATTATTAGTCATTTGAACTTTTTAATATTGATAAATAATGGTAAACAATTCCCATTTTTATTGACTCTGCGAAGGATACAGTTTGTCCAATGTAAAGGGATGTTATTGTGTAATTATACTTCATTATTATTATTATGTTAATAAATGTTTTATTTACGTTACCGTGGAGATGAAGCGCGTGTGGAGGCTTCACGCTATTCTCCGCAGCATCCACGCACAACTCGCCACACGCCCCACCGAGAGCGAGAACCACATTATAGTGACCAACAGGAGGTTACCCCATGTGACTCTACCCTCCCTAGCAACCGGGCCAATTTGGTTACCCCATGTGACTCTACCCTCCCTAGCAACCGGGCCAATTTGGTTACCCCATGTGACTCTACCCTCCCTAGCAACCGGGCCAATTTGGTTACCCCATGTGACTCTACCCTCCCTAGCAACCGGGCCAATTTGGTTACCCCATGTGACTCTACCCTCCCTAGCAACCGGCCCAATTTGGTTACCCCATGTGACTCTACCCTCCCTAGCAACCGGGCCAATTTGGTTACCCCATGTGACTCTACCCTCCCTAGCAACCAGGCCAATTTGGTTACCCCATGTGACTCTACCCTCCCTAGCAACCGGGACAATCTGGTTACCCCATGTGACTCTACTCTCCCTAGCAACCGGCCCAATTTGGTTACCCCATGTGACTCTACCCTCCCTAGCAACCGGGCCAATTTGGTTACCCCATGTGACTCTACCCTCCCTAGCAACCGGGCCAATTTGGTTACCCCATGTGACTCTACCCTCCCTAGCAACCGGCCCAATTTGGTTACCCCATGTGACTCTACCCTCCCTAGCAACCGGGCCAATTTGGTTACCCCATGTGACTCTACCCTCCCTAGCAACCAGGCCAATTTGGTTACCCCATGTGACTCTACCCTCCCTAGCAACCGGGACAATCTGGTTACCCCATGTGACTCTACTCTCCCTAGCAACCGGCCCAATTTGGTTACCCCATGTGACTCTACCCTCCCTAGCAACCGGGACAATTTGGTTACCCCGTGTGACTCTACCCTCCCTAGCAACCGGGTCAATTTGGTTACCCCATGTGACTCTACCCTCCCTAGCAACCGGGACAATTTGGTTGCTAAGGAGACCTGACTGGAGTCACTCAGCATGCCCTGGATTCAAACTCACAACTCCAGCGGTGATAGTTGGCGTCAATACTCGCGGAGCGACCCGGATCCCCAATACTTCATTATTTACCTTTTATAACTTCTTTTTGGAACAGGCTTTGTAAGTGGGGCGTGCATATGGGGTCTTGCAGAAATATGAGCAAATGTGGTAGGGTTAAAACTTTATAGTTAAAGTACTTCAATACTGATATTTGTTGCACCAATAGTGTCTGTGTTGCTTTAGAAGACGTTAAGTTAAACGCTGGAGTCGTATGGATGACGTTCTGTCTGTGATTTTTGGAGCTTAAAAGAGAAATCTCCATTCACTTGCATTATAAGGACCTTCTGAGCTGAGATATTTTACTATTTATCTTCAAATGTGTCCTGCATAAGAAAGAAAGTCACACACATGAGATATCATGAGGGGAGTAAATAATGAGAAAATTTCCATTTTTGGGTGAACTGTCCCTTTAAGAGTCTAGTAGGCGGCTTCACTTGGTTACCGTTCAGTCATCCCTTTTGTGTAATTGTTTACTCATAAAGAAATTGTTCAAACAAATATGCACATTAAATAATTTTATTCAGAATGTTTATTCATTTCATATCGCCAACAAATCATTGCGAATATATTGTGAATATTTGATATATATTGGCTAGCCGTCCCAGCAGAAATCTCCCAGACTGCCCCGGATCGACTGCTAATTGCTCAAACCGTGTTTGTGGATGTTGTGGTGAATCCTGGCGGGATTTCAGGTCACATTATGCACAGGAGGGTCTGAGAGTGATTCATTGGGTCCAGTCGGGACATCAGAATGACTTTATTACATTACTACAGGTCAGTAGGCAACTCGCTTACAACTTACAGAAGAGACGCTGCAGTGTCCTCTCCACAGGCTTCTGTCTCTCCATGATGCATTTAATGTACATCTGTAATGCTAAGACTGCCGTTTATGCTGTTATTGGATTATTGTAGACTGGGGGACAGGGATTATGAATTGTACTGGATGCAGAAAACATCTCTGATAAACATATGACTCAGTGACTCCAGCCAGGCCTCCTTAGCAACCAAATTTACCCGGTTGCTAGGGAGGGTGGAGTCACATGGGGTAACCTCCTCGTGGTCGTGATTAGTGGATCTCGCTCTCAGTGTGAAAACTTTGACGATGAAGGCAAAGCGCTCCGGTTTTACTTTAATTTAACGAGTGTGTAATGGCAAATGTTCCTGGTCGTAGCGGGTCGTAAACGCAGTGTTAATAGTGACTCAGAAGAGGAGACACATTTCTGTGGAGTTACCGTGGAGATGTAGTGCGTCTGGAGGCTTCACACTATTCACCACACGCCCCACCAAGAGCGAGAACCACATTATAGTGACCACGAGGAGGTTACCCCATGTGACTCTACCCTCCCTAGCAACCGGGGCAATTTGGTTACCCCATGTGACTCTACCCTCCCTAGCAACCGGGCCAATTTGGTTACCCCATGTGACTCTACCCTCCCTAGCAACTGGGCCAATTTGGTTACCCCATGTGACTCTACCCTCCCTAGCAACTGGCCCAATTTGGTTACCCCATGTGACTCTACCCTCCCTAGCAACTGGCCCAATTTGGTTACCCCATGTGACTCTACCCTCCCTAGCAACCGGGCCAATTTGGTTACCCCATGTGACTCTACCCTCCCTAGCAACCGGGGCAATTTGGTTGCTAAGGAGACCTGACTGGAGTCACTCACCGCATGCCCTGGATTCACTGTGTGTAAAGCGCACATGCACCTAAAGAAATATGAGAACTTATTTGACAATTAATTGTGAAAGCCCTAAAAGAGACAATTCATCGCCATAATCGTCAGCCAGGCAACACATTTCTGTTGTCTATGAGTTTCAGTGTTTACAGTCGCACATTTTCTAAAAGTGTGTGAGTCGCACGTTTTCTAGAAGTGTTTTCGGTGACACTTAGTTGACATTAGTGAACACCGTTAGCATAAAATAACACTTTCACAGCACTTACTGCATTCATCTAGCTTCATTTCAGCACATACATCTATTTAAATCATTGTTAGTTTTAGAAAACTAATGCATGAATGACTTAACAAATGTAACCTTATTATAAAGTGTTACTAATGTTTAATAAGTGTAAACAACTTTTGAAACAGACTTTTAACCTGTGTTGCATTGAAGTGCATTGAAGCCTGTACTCATCACATACAGTATATGATATTTGCATGCGTTATCTGCCTTTATTCCCGTGTTTTCAACTGGTTTTGTACAGTTGTTGTATTTTTCTGCAGTTAGAGATCTGTTTGTATGAGCATTGTTGACTTTCACTGAGTGGAAAGACCTTGACTGCTTTAACATTTTAAATTGGGAATATTTAGGTGGTAAATGAACTAATGTGATCAAACAGGCTTAACTGTGACCAATATTGTTTGTGCCCCGTGTTGGCGTCTTATTTGGATGATATTATTCCATCATTCCTCAGGGCTCTGAATCCGAGCACAGTATCATTCGCTCTTGTGCACAGTGTTAAAGCTCTCTGCCAGTGTGTGCCGTCGGATGCGGAGAGCTCGCTGTTAATTTCCCGTGTCAGGGCACATTGTCTGCGGGGCCACATGACTGCATGAAGCCCGTATCGCATCAGAAGTGTCTGTCTGTCAGGGGAGGACTGGAATGCTGCTCACTGTTGCCACGGGGACAGACGTCCGATTAAAGCCACCTATCAGAGAGCACAAAGTGTTCATCAAAACTCCTCATACCGATAATACCACGAGCTTCCTGTAGGGAACGCCGTACTCCCAGTGAGTGGCGGTGGCAGCTCTTTCCTCTAGCGGCGCCGCTTCATCTCGCTCTAACACGTGTGAAAGTCGTGTTCTGCAAACGCCAGCGGTTTGTGACTCGTGCTGGGAGATTCGGGTCAGTGTTTTGATTTGATCTGGGCTTTCGGGTGAACCGTGTCAGTAGAACCAGAGAAATGTGGAGATGTTTGAGATGATAAAGCAACAGAAAACGCTCACACAAGCACCGAGTGGTCACATGACGTGCTCGATTCCATTGTTGTGAGTGACGTCTCGTTGTTCAGGTACTTTCTCCCTTCCCAGGTTAAAGGAATATTCCGGGTTCAAGCACAATGAACAGCGTTTGTGGCATAAACCAATATTCATTTCGACTATATATCTAATGTTACAGCTTTGTTGCCATGACGACGTAACATCGAGTCAAGTTCATCTAGGGTTGTGCATCATTCATAATTGTTTCTTTTTTTATTGCCTTTTGTTACTTTTAAAGCTTCACTAAATGTATCAATATATTCTGCTTAATAGCCTAATTAGACAAACTCGATAAAATCATTTTAAATAATCAAAATATGCTAAAGACGAAAATATAAATGTTGGGATAAGCTTATCTGGAGGTGAGGAACTATCGTCATAAAAATACAGAAACGTCAAAATAAAAGCTGGATTTAAATGCACGTGTGTTTTTGCAAAATGTGTTTACTGATATCATTTAAATATGTTTTAAATATTATATGCCGATTGTAAATGTTTCAAATTTTATTATATACTTTGTATCAAACACAAATTAAATTAATTAGAGAAAAATATTTTTAGCTAGTTTTGGGGTTTTAAAAAAGTACTTTAGTTCAATTAAAAAAAAAATTCCAACAATATTAGTTTTTATTTTTAATTCGGGTATTGAAAATGTTTTCATTTCGTTTTTATAATTAATTTTATTTTGATGGCTGATGATGGCTAATGTGTTTTTCTCTATAACTTGCTGATTAATCATTTCAGCCGTAGTTAATCGACGTTATCGACAACGTCGACAATATAGAAGTTGTTTGTTGAGGAAGGAACATATACGGTATTTACACGTAATATAAGTGAAAAAAATACACTTATATTCAAGATATATTCTCTGAATGCAATTCTTAATATCTTAATATCTTACATGTCACTTCTAAAGCAAATGTATCTTGTTTTAGGGATTTTTAGATGTTTTAAAATGGAAAATGAGACAATTGTTTTTTTTTACCGAATTAAACTCAAGTATAATTAAAATGTAATTTAGTGATTGCTCATAATATAATACTGAACTATTATTATATTCAGGGTAATAATTCTTAAATATAAATTAATACATTTCTCTCCTATTTACATCAGCAGGAGCTTTTATTATGAAACAGGAAGTGCAATGTTTGTTGACAGTTATGAGTTTCACTTCCTGTGAACCGTTGTCGAACTCTCCGTTACTGTTCCGCATTTGTAGATTTCTATAATAACTTTATAGTGGTTATTAATGTTTGGAATTGTGCGAATGTTTGAACCTGCAGTTCTTCACAATGCACGTGAAGTAAAAACACGCGCCCCGCCCCCCCCGCACGTGCACACAGATCAGTGCATCGCCGGTTCAAGCGCATATTGACCATGTTTATCGGCCTTTAATCGCAGCCGTTGGATGTTTAATAATCACATATGATCATTTCAACATTTTGATGTTGTTTTGATTAATTATACAGCGGGATGGTGAAATTAGTCTACTGATGCACTCTATGAAACTTAATGGACAAATTAAAGGCTCATTAAAATCATCGCAATATTCGCGATATGTATCGTCAGCAAAATTGTCACAATTATATCGTGAGTATTCGATGTATCGCCCAGCCCTATCTTAAGGTAATTTTTAAAGATGATTGTTTCCTATTTATTGTTAGTATGCACGTTTATTACAACCTTTTATCTCGAGGCACAAGCTCAATTTGTTGATTAATTGTTGCAGTAATCGCCCGAAATGTCGAATAATCACACATTTAGGCAAATAATCGCCCGAATAGAAGAATAATCACACGGATAGGCGAATAATCACACAGATAGTCGAATAATCGCCCGAATAGGCGAATAATCACGCAGATAGGCGAATAATCACCTGAGTAGTCGCATAATCACACAGTCGAATAATCACACAGATGGTCGAATAATCACACAGACAGGCGAATAATCGCCTGAGTTGCCGAATAATCGCACAGATAGTCGAATAATCACACAGACAGACGAATAATCGCCTGAGTTGTCGAATAATCACACAGCCGAATAATCACACAGATAGTCGAATAATCGCGCAGACAGGCGAATAATCGCCTGGGTTGTCGAATAATCACACGGATAGTCGAATAATCACACAGATGGCCGAATAATCACACAGATAGCCGAATAATTGCCCGAATAGTCGAATAATCACACAGATGGCGAATGATCGCTCATAGTCGCATAATCACACAGATAGGCGAATAATCGCCCGAATAGTCGAATAGTCACACAGATAGTCGCATGGCCGCCTGAATAGTCAAATAAACACACAGATAGTCGAATAATCACACAGATAGTCGAATGATCGCCCGAATAGTCGAATAGTCACACAGATAGTCGCATGGCCGCCTGAATAGTCAAATAAACACACAGATAGTCGAATAATCACACAGATAGTCGAATGATCGCCCAAATAGTCGAATAGTCACACAGATAGTCGCATGGCCGCCTGAATAGTCAAATAAACACACAGATAGTCGAATAATCACACAGATAGTCGAATAATCACACAGATAGTCGAATGATCGCCCGAATAGTCGAATAGTCACACAGATAGTCGCATGGCTGCCTGAATAGTCAAATAAACACACAGATAGTCGAATAAACACACAGATAGTCGAATAATCACACAGATAGTCGAATGATCGCCCGAATAATCGCATAATCACGCAGGTAGGCGAATAATTGCCTGGATAGTCGAATAATCACGCAGATAGGCACATAGTAGTCGAATAGTCACACAGACAGGTGAATAATCGCCCGAATAGGCGCAAAATCACACATAGGCGAATAATCGTCCGAATAGTCAAATAATCGCTCGAATAATCGTTAGATTAGTCGGTTATCAATATAAACACTAGTTGCAGCCCTGTTATTAATGGCTAATTCTCATTTTAATTATGACATTTTAGTAATTGTGTATATTATAATGATGAACAAGCCAGGGTGTAATGCGCATGCATATCGGTTTAGGAGCGTTTGCTTTTGTCAATGTCTGATATACGTTTAAAATATCTTACCTAAAACTAAATCTGATTTGGGCCGTATTCAGCTGCGGTGGGAACGTAGCGAGAGACCTGACATCGACGTGACCGCACTCGTCCCGTTTCACTGTCATTGTATGGAAAACAGCCACAGAGCAAAGAAAGAAAAATGGGTTTGGAACGACACGAGGGTGAGTAAATAATGACTTTTCATTTTGGGGTGAAATATCCCCTTAATTAACCTAGAAAGCTTTAAGGAAAATGGTACTTGCTGAAAAGAGGGTTCCTCTCTACATATGTAAGTAGAGCAGCATTACCGTGACAACAGTAGCAGACTGCAGGCATCAGTGGAGGCCCGTCTGAAAGAGAGCGTATCCACACTGGCACGAAACTCTCGCCTGTTTCTACACGTCTCCATGGTAAGAGCGTGGTCTTGAGTTTTCGGGACACACACACACCCCTCTCTCTGTTCGCCCAGATGTTTTCATTCTTCTCATGAAGGCCGACGCTCTCTCGACAGACAGTTTGAGTGATGTGCTTTAGAGGAACGCGTTCTCAATGACACGCACACAAAGGCAGCACTCGTTCCCCTGTACTTCACTCTTCACATACATAATTCCATCATTCCATCATAATCCTGTTATTTGCAGGCCAATTGTGGGGGATTATATAAAATTGGATCAGCATTCTCTCTTCAGACTTTTCGGCTTTGTCTGCACAGAGCGTTAAAGGGATAGTTCACTCAAAAATGACAATTCTCCCATAAATTACTCTCACATCATTCCAGATCAGAGTTTCTTTCTTCAGTGAGCACAAAAGGTGCATTTCTAAGTAATATAATACTTAGTGGTTCGCACTGTCGCCTCACAGCAAGAAGGTCCTGGGTTTGAGTCCCGGCTCGTCTAGGGCCGTGTGGACTTCGCATGTTCTCCCTGTGCTTGCATGGGTTTCCTTCGGATGCTCTGGTTTCCCCCACTAGTCCAAAAACATCCAGGTTAAGTGAATTGGAGACTCTAAAGTGCCCCGTATGTGTGTGAGTGAGAGCCAGGAAGGGTAAAACTTCTGCCAAATCACATATATACACGGGACAAACGCTAGGAAAGAGAGAGCTCATTATTAGGGGTTCGAGCGCTTAGCGCTGAAACCCTAGTGTAATTGTTAAGATTTTTATTATTATTATTATTCTTATTATTATTCCACCATAAAACTGATCGGGCAGAGCAAACCGTAAGGCCTAGAGACTTGAATCTTGGTCAGATGGTAGAAGTATTGCTCGCTACTCAGAAACACGGACTCGGCCAAATCGTTCAATAGGGGGCGCTACAGCGATCAAAAACGTGTAACTGCTCACAACTATTAGACCGTTTGTCATAGACTCAAGTGCTTTATATCGCTGGAATCCTTGACGCAAACCAAACTAAACGTATATCTTCGATTTCATTTCAGTCTATAAAACATTTCCGCCATCTTGGATTTTTCATAAAACTTACTTTTGCAAACTAGTTTTTCATCCGATGGGGACCAAACCAGTGCCAAACGATTCTATGGAGTCTCATTATCAAAAGTTATCAAAAAAGTTTGAACTTTCGACTTTATATATATATGGCTATAACTCTTGAAGGAAACAAGATATCTTCACCAAATTTGGCATGTTTATGTAAGAGGTCAATCTTTGGTCGTCCAGAAAAGATGGTGCGGTTTTGCCACATGGTGGCGCTATAATACCCCAAAAACTTAAATTGTCTGTAACTACACAACCGTTGGTCTGATTGAGTTGAAAATCGGCATGCAGTGTCTTTGTTCAATGTGCCATGACTGTCTATGAGGACATTTGCATATCTCAAAAACATGGCCGCCATCGGCCAATGAAGTTTGAGTACCTATTAGACAAGGTTAACGGAGGCCGATCGGCACAAAACTCGGTGGGCTTGTTTGACTCCTGTTCCCAGACGTCTGTGAGTAATGTGAAAGAAATCGGACACCGAGTGGCACTAACGAGTTTTACGCCTCAGTAATCACACTGACTTTCACACATAGACACAATATGCATATCATATGTTAGATCTCCTCATTCTGAACAACTTTGCCTCAATAAGCACTGCTGTCAATCAAATCGTTCATTAAATATTCACCATTATGTAAAAAACACACTCTTGTGAACTAGTCCTATCTTTTTAGCTCAAACTCAATCAAACTAATGCAGTACAATTCTCTGCACTCTCTAGGTCAATAGTTACCAAAATAATGTGGTTCTTCACCCTTTGGACAGCTATAACAGGGTCATCTAGAAAATGGGCGTGGCAAAATATACTCAAAAGCCTATAAACCCTAAAGGAAAAGGCAAAACTTCACGAACGTTGGTGAGCACATGGAACATATAATTCTAAAGAAGTGTGCAAACTTTCATGGAGATTGGACAATAGGTGGCGCTATAACTGTTAAAAAGCTTTTAAAAACATATTTTTCCTTAGTAAATTGCCTGTATTGGCTGTAAATGGTCTTTTCCATCTATGATCTAGGTGGTTACGTACTTGCTAAATTAAACTAACACCTTTTTATGCACGTGCTTAAAGACCTTAAAGACCGCTTGAACCCTGTTAAATGCTGCTAGCAGCTATATTTTTTTAGTCCCCATTCATGTTCATCAAGAGCAGCCAATATATGATTGCACCTTTATTCAGTATGTTCATCTTTTGTGTTTCACAGAAGACAAAATATCACACGGGCTTGGAACAGCATGAGCAAGAGTAAATGGTGATGTTTGGGTGAAATATTGCTGAACTGAATCAGACATTATTACCCACATCTGTGTCTGCATGTCATTTGGTTATGTGCGTGCGATCAGGTCGTGTGAGCCCGGTTAAATTTGCCTGATTTTCCAGTTTGCGTGTCTATTTCTCGTCTCCTCTGATGGGTGAACGGAGCCCAGCGGCAGGCCGTTTAATTTCAGCGTCCGTGCGGCTGTGGAAAATTATGGCCCAGGGTAATGCTCTCGACACGAGGGTAATGAAACTCTCTCTCGAGGCGCTGTGGTCCTATTTCATCCCACTCGCCCTGTTCACCTCTGTATTAATTAAATATCCGTTTATGGCACTGTATCAATTTATGGCTCGTATCTGCTGGAGCGTACGAGACCTCACAATACCTGCAAACAAGCCCGAGTCACATTATGTCTTTATGGCGCTCGGCTTGAGATGCCGTTCGGCTGTTTTGATTGAAACAGAATGAAGCTGAAGGACTGCGGCGCTGCACGGGACACTGGTGCATGCTGGTGCACGCTGGGACGACTCGACTCTTTGTTTGTGGAGTGATTTGTGGAATCGTTGCAGCTAAACCTTTCAGCACTAGGTTAAAAAACGAAAAAATCAGCCCTATTTTAAAACTGATTTGCTTTTTCAATGAGGTTAATGCCGGTGTGAAATCAGAATTAATATTCTATAGAGCTGTTCAGGATGGAGTCCCAAATCACATTCAGCTTTTTAGAGCCATGGGCACCCTCAGGATGGTCCTATGGGTTTGTACAATAGCAGTTTTGGATATATGAGTATAATCTGGTATGTGGTAAACATTACTGTAAGATACCTGGATGTTCTGCCTCATAAAGTGCACACAGTTGTACCTTGTTAAGACCATGTTCAGACTGCAGGCAAATGGGATTCAGGCGGACTGTCCGCACTATTAATTGCAAGTGATTTGTGCATTCAGACATAACCAACCTATCTGCATGGGTTGCTATGGTAACGACATACCCACATGACGATGCTTTCAAAACAGATACGGGAAAAATGGAGGTGCATCATCTCGCTCTCCAAATAAGCAATTTTTAATGTCATCGTTGTGTCGCGTTAAGAGCAACGCAAAAGACCGCTTGAAATCCGTATTGAGCAGCCAGAGTGTCCGGACTGAGACGCATCTGAAAAAAATCTGATTTCAATCGCATTTGAAACCGCCTCCTGATGTGGTTTGAATCATATTCTGAAAAATCTGATTTCATGTGGGCTTTTTTGATGTCCAGACTATCCAAAACTCATCTGGATACAATCTGGATATGCAAAAAAATCTGATTTTTAGTGGCAGTCTGAGCAAGGCCTACATTACACCACCTCAGAAATGACTTTCCTTCACAGAAGTATCTGATAACCGGCAAAAATCGGCTTACTCAAAATATATGACAATGTAATGTGTATGTATTGCATGGTAAGAACGCCTGATGTATAAACTTTTGTGCGTAACACAAAATGGGCATTAAAATTATTATTATTATTATTATTATTTTATTTGAGTAGGTTCTTTACATTGATTTGGACTAAATGCAGAAAAAAATAATTATTTCCAGAAATCACTGGACTCAAAGTCAATGGAAATTCATTTGTCAAAAAAGTTGGGAACCCTGTTTGGAAGTTCAGAAAGCCTCAAAAGGAGGAACATTCTGAGTTGAACACAAGTTAATCTCAGTCGACAGCATTTGTGGCAGAATGTTGATTACCACAAAAATGTAGTTTGTCACATTCCTCCTTTTCTCTAAAAAAGCAGAAATGTGTGTTCCAGTGAGACACTTAAAATGGAAGTCAATGGAAGTCAGTGGGGGGTCAGTGGGGGACAATGAAAGTCAGTGGGGGACAGTGGGGGACAATGAAAGTCAGTGGGGGACATTGAAAGTCAGTGGGGGACAGTGGGGGTCAGTGGGGGACAATGAAAGTCAGTGGGGGTCAATGGGGGTCAGTGGGGGACAGTGAAAGTCAGTGGGGGTCAATGGGGGTCAGTGGGGGACAGTGAAAGTCAGTGGGGGACAATGAAAGTCAGTGGGGGTCAGTGGGGGACAGTGAAAGTCAGTGGGGGTCAGTGGGGGACAATGAAAGTCAGTGGGGGACAGTGGGGGTCAGTGGGGGACAATGAAAGTCAGTGGGGGTCAGTGGGGGACAATGAAAGTCAGTGGGGGACAGTGAAAGTCAGTGGGGGACAATGAAAGTCAGTGGGGGTCAATGGGGGTCAGTGGGGGACAATGAAAGTCAGTGGGGGACAGTGAAAGTCAATGGGGGTCAGTGGGGGACAGTGAAAGTCAGTGGGGGACAGTGGGGGACAATGAAAGTCAGTGGGGGTCAGTGGGGGACAATGAAAGTCAGTGGGGGACAGTGAAAGTCAGTGGGGGACAATGAAAGTCAGTGAGGGTCAGTGGGGGACAATGAAAGTCAGTGGGGGTCAGTGGGGGACAGTGAAAGTCAGTGGGGGACAGTGAAAGTCAGTGGGGGTCAGTGGGGGACAGTGAATGTCAGTGGGGGTCAGTGGGGGACAGTGAAAGTCAGTGGGGGACAATGAAAGTCAGTGGGGGACAGTGAAAGTCAGTGGGGGTCAGTGAGGGACAGTGAAAGTCAGTGGGGGACAGTGGAAGTCAGTGGGGGACAGTGGAAGTCAGTGGGGGTCAGTGGGGGACAGTGGAAGTCAGTGGGGGACAGTGGGGGTCAGTGGTGGACAGTGGAAGTCAGTGGGGGACAGTGGAGGTCAGTGGGGGACAGTGGGGGTCAGTGGGGGACATTGAAAGTCAGTGGGGGTCAGTGGGGGACAGTGAAAGTCAGTGGGGGACAGTGGGGGTCAGTGGGGGACATTGAAAGCCAGTGGGGGTCAGTGGGGGTCAGTGGGGGACATTGAAAGTCAGTGGGGGTCAGTGGGGGACAGTGAAAGTCAGTGGGGGACAGTGGGGGTCAGTGGGGGACATTGAAAGCCAGTGGGGGTCAGTGGGGGACAGTGGGGGTCAGTGGGGGACATTGAAAGCCAGTGGGGGTCAGTGGGGGACATTGAAAGTCAGTGGAAGTCACTGGGGGACAGTGGGGGACAGTGAAAGTCAGTGGCATAATGTTGATTACCACAAAATGTAATTTTGTCACGTTCCACCTTTTCCCTAAAAAAGCAGAAATGTGTGTTCCAGTGAGACACTTACAATGAGGGGGTCAATGGGGGCCAATATTCAAGGGTTTAAAGACAGAAATGTGAAGTTTATAATCTTATAAAAGCACTTGCATTCATTCTTCTGTGTCAACAAAAATTGTTGTTTTTATGGTCGTTTTGGGGTTTTATGGTTTACGGCGTTATGTCGACATGGCAACAAAGTTGTAAAATTGGCAATAGCTTTACACAGAAATGGTTAGTAAGCGATTTTATCACACTAAAATCATATTGTTTATGTCTTGTGTCAGTGAGTATTTTAATGTGTACAGATTAAACCCCATTGACTTGCATTGGAAGTGTCTCACACACACACACACACACACACACACAGATTAAACCCCATTGACTTGCATTGGAAGTGTCTCACACACACACACACAGATTAAACCCCATTGACTTGCATTGGAAGTGTCACACACACACACACACACACACACAGATTAAACCCCATTGACTTGCATTGGAAGTGTCTCACACACACACACACACACACACACACACACACACACACACACAGATTAAACCCCATTGACTTGCATTGGAAGTGTCTCACACACACACACACACACAGATTAAACCCCATTGACTTGCATTGGAAGTGTCTCACACACACACACACACACAGATTAAACCCCATTGACTTGCATTGGAAGTGTCACACACACACACACACACACACACACACACACACACACACACACACACACACACACAGATTAAACCCCATTGACTTGCATTGGAAGTGTCTCACACACACACACACACACACACACAGATTAAACCCCATTGACTTGCATTGGAAGTCTCACACACACACACACACACACACACACACACACACACACACACACAGATTAAACCCCATTGACTTGCATTGGAAGTGTCACACACACACACACACACAGATTAAACCCCATTGACTTGCATTGGAAGTGTCTCACACACACACACACACACACACACAGATTAAACCCCACTGACTTGCATTGGAAGTGTCTCACACACACACACACACACACACACACACAGATTAAACCCCATTGACTTGCATTGGAAGTGTCTCACACACACACACACACACACAGATTAAACCCCATTGACTTGCATTGGAAGTGTCTCACACACACACACACACACAGATTAAACCCCATTGACTTGCATTGGAAGTGTCTCACACACACACACACACACACACACAGATTAAACCCCATTGACTTGCATTGGAAGTGTCACACACACACACACACACAGATTAAACCCCATTGACTTGCATTGGAAGTGTCTCACACACACACACACACACACACACACACAGATTAAACCCCATTGACTTGCATTGGAAGTGTCTCACACACACACACACACAGATTAAACCCCATTGACTTGCATTGGAAGTGTCTCACACACACACACACACACACACACACCGATTAAACCCCATTGACTTGCATTGGAAGTGTCTCACACACACACACACACACACACAGATTAAACCCCATTGACTTGCATTGGAAGTGTCTCACACACACACACACAGATTAAACCCCATTGACTTGCATTGGAAGTGTCACACACACACACACACACACACACACACACACAGATTAAACCCCATTGACTTGCATTGGAAGTGTCTCACACACACACACACAGATTAAACCCCATTGACTTGCATTGGAAGTGTCTCACACACACACACACACACACACACAGATTAAACCCCATTGACTTGCATTGGAAGTGTCTCACACACACACACACACACACAGATTAAACCCCATTGACTTGCATTGGAAGTGTCTCACACACACACACACACACAGATTAAACCCCATTGACTTGCATTGGAAGTGTCACACACACACACACACACACAGATTAAACCCCATTGACTTGCATTGGAAGTGTCTCACACACACACACACACACACACAGATTAAACCCCATTGACTTGCATTGGAAGTGTCTCACACACACACACACACACAGATTAAACCCCATTGACTTGCATTGGAAGTGTCTCACACACACACACACACACACACACACACACAGATTAAACCCCATTGACTTGCATTGGAAGTGTCTCACACACACACACACACACACACAGATTAAACCCCATTGACTTGCATTGGAAGTGTCTCACACACACACACACACACACACACAGATTAAACCCCATTGACTTGCATTGGAAGTGTCACACCCACACACACACACACACACACACAGATTAAACCCCATTGACTTGCATTGGAAGTGTCTCACACACACACACACACACACACACACAGATTAAACCCCATTGACTTGCATTGGAAGTGTCACACCCACACACACACACACAGATTAAACCCCATTGACTTGCATTGGAAGTGTCTCACACACACACACACACACACACACACACACAGATTAAACCCCATTGACTTGCATTGGAAGTGTCACACCCACACACACACACACACACACACAGATTAAACCCCATTGACTTGCATTGGAAGTGTCACACACACACACACACACACACACACACACATTTAAAGAAAAGGAGGAACGAGTTGAAATACATTTTTGTGGTAATCAACACTGACACAAATGCTGTTCATTGAGCTCTTGTATTGAACCCGGAATATTCCTTAAAAGTGCATCCCGGTGGCGTTTTAGTCCCCCACAATTCCCTTCAAACTCACATTCAGGTCTCACTTCATTCTAACATGACAAACCCACTTTCATGGACAATATAAAGTCCTGCCCTTTCCCCGTTGCATATCCCGTATCACTCAGAAATGTGTCATGATGCACTAAAATGGGTTGCGAATGCCGTGTCATGATGACATAATCATGTGATGTGTGTGCGATTTTATTTCTCTTAAACGGCAGCTTGATGCTTTCTGTCGTTTCCAACTCCCATGTTGTGTGATTATCCCACTGCTGAGTGACAGAACGGTTTTTAAGTCTCTTGCGTTGATGCCGTGCGGTAGACGGCTTACCTGACATCACGAGGCAATTATTTCTAATCACTTTGAAGAGTCCAGTTGTTTTATCCGTAATAACTGTATCCAGTACAGAGAGACTTTTATCCAGCAGCACTAACGAGAAATCATTACGGGCGAAGCAGATGCCACATCTGGTCGCCTCCCGTCACGTGCTGCTGTACAATTCCTGGTGATAATTTTGAGTTTAGCAGCTAATAAGACGATGATGAATGAAGTTGAAAGAGAGTTCTCGGCGGCGAGAGAGAACTGGGACTCGGTGACTTCACAGCGGTATGAAAAACATCTCGTTAACACCAGCTCAAATTGAACAAATCAAAGACACAATCTGCCAGCGTAAACCAGCTGATGTACTTTATATTTATTCTACGCCTCTTTCTCTTCTCCCACCTGGATTCACTGCAAGCGCTGACGTACGTGTGTGTCTGTAAGTGAGTGAGTGATCCACTTAGCACTGGAGAGAGGAGACGCTCACCACGCCGGCAGGACACGAGAAATCGAATCAGGGAGAAAAGCTGAGATTTCCATTCCTGAAGGTTAAAAACCAGTGAGGAAACTTCAATGCTAGGCGTTGTGTATTCCAGCCCTGCCTGTGGCCTTTTGAGATGAGAGGTGAGGATGTGACCCTTTTAGAGAATTACCCCTGAAACAGGGCTGTTATTTGTAGGAGAGAGTTCGGCCGTGTCATCTACACACAAAGCTTTTGCTATGTTTATGCCTCTCATCTACACTAGAACAGCGATTTCCATCCACCAAAAATGGAAACTTTCGAAATTGTTCTCCATGACCACGTATGTTGGAAAGTCAGTGGAAGTCAGTGGAAGTCAGTGGAAGTCAGTGGAAGTCAGTGGGAATCAATGGAAGTCAGTGGGAGTCAGTGGGAATCAATGGAAGTCAGTGGGAATCAATGGAAGTCAGTGGGAGTCAGTGGAAGTCAGTGGGAGTCAGTGGGAGTCAGTGGGAATCAATGGAAGTCAGTGGGAGTCAGTGGGAATCAATGGAAGTCAGTGGGGTCAATGGAAGTCAAAGGGGTCAATGGAAGTCAGTGGAAGTCAGTGGAAGTCAGTGGGAATCAATGGAAGTCAGTGGGGTCAATGGAAGTCAAAGGGGTCAATGGAAGTCAGTGGAAGTCAGTGGAAGTCAATGAAAGTCAGTGTGGTCAATGGAAGTCAAAAGGGGTCAGTGGAAGTCAGTGGGGTCAATGGAAGTCAATGGAAGTCAGTGGAAGTCAGTGGGGTCAATGGAAGTCAAAAGGGGTCAGTGGAAGTCAGTGGGGTCAATGGAAGTCAGTGGGGTCAATGGAAGTCAGTGGGGTCAATGGAAGTCAGTGGGGTCAATGGAAGTCAAAAGGGGTCAGTGGAAGTCAGTGGGGTCAATGGAAGTCAAAAGGGGACAGTGGAAGTCAGTGGGGTCAGTGGAAGTCAGTGGGGTCAATGGAAGTCAGTGGAAGTCAGTGGGGTCAATGGAAGTCAGTGGAAGTCAGTGGGGTCAATGGAAGTCAATGGAAATCAGTGGGGTCAATGGAAGTCAAAAGGGGTCAGTGGAAGTCAGTGGGGTCAATGGAAGTCAGTGGAAGTCAGTGGGGTCAATGGAAGTCAAAAGGGGTCAGTGGAAGTCAGTGGGGTCAATGGAAGTCAAAAGGGGTCAGTGGAAGTCAGTGGGGTCAATGGAAGTCAGTGGAAGTCAGTGGGGTCAATGGAAGTCAGTGGAAGTCAGTGGGGTCAATGGGGTCAGTGGAAGTCAGTGGGGTCAATGGAAGTCAGTGTGGTCATGGAGGTCAATGGAAGTCAGTGGGGTCAGTGGGGTCAATGGAAGTCAGTGTGGTCAATGGAAGTCAGTGGGGTCAATGGAAGTCAAAAGGGGTCAGTGGAAGTCAGTGGGGTCAATGGAAGTCAAAAGGGGTCAGTGGAAGTCAGTGGGGTCAATGGAAGTCAGTGGAAGTCAGTGGGGTCAATGGAAGTCAGTGGAAGTCAGTGGGGTCAATGGGGTCAGTGGAAGTCAGTGGGGTCAGTGGGGTCAATGGAAGTCAGTGTGGTCATGGAGGTCAATGGAAGTCAGTGGGGTCAGTGGGGTCAATGGAAGTCAGTGTGGTCATGGAGGTCAATGGAAGTCAGTGGGGTCAGTGGAAGTCAGTGGAGGTCAGTGGGGTCAATGGAAGTCAGTGGGGTCAATGGAAGTCAATGGAAGTCAGTGGGGTCATGGAGGTCAATGGAAGTCAGTGAGGTCAATGGAAGTCAATGGAAGTCAGTGGGGTCAATGGAAGTCAATGGAAGTCAGTGGGGTCATGGAGGTCAATGGAAGTCAGTGAGGTCAATGGAAGTCAATGGAAGTCAGTGGGGTCAATGGAAGTCATCGGTTGAGGCTCTGGGTTACTGACCAGAAGGTCGGGATTCAAGCCCCAGCACCGCCAAGATGCCGGAAAGTGAAAAAATTTCTTTGAGTTTTTTAACCTTAGTGTGGACGGGACCTTTGGCTGTGTGTCAGTTTTAGACATCCACACTAAATGTGTTTTGGTTTGAAAATGCATTTTATTCATTTTTGATGGTTTCGCCACTCATGTACACTAGAACGTCGTTTTCCTCCACCGCAAATGGAAAGTTTTGAAAACGCGCACTGTCTATGCATACTGTACTTTGGTAAACACTGAGGCAAGGAAACCAAAAACAGAGCTTTCAAATTACACCAAATTAGTCCACATCCACATTAATACGATTTTATTTGAAAACATCCCTCATCCACATTAGCAACGCATATTTGTGGACGAGACCTCCGTCATCAGTTAATTTAATTGAATCATTGACAGAATTGTATTTATTTATTGAATTTTATTTTATTTTCTCCCAATGTTGGAATGCCGATTCCCACTACTTAGTAGGTCCTCTCGGTGGCGCGGTTACTCACCTCAATCCGGGTGGTGGAGGACAAGTCCCGTCAATCCGCGTATCTTATCACGTGACTCGTTGTGCGTGACACCGCAGAGACTCACAGCATGTGGAGGCTCATGCTACTCTCCACGATCCACACACAACTCACCACACGCCCCATTGAGAGAACCACTAATCACCACCACGAGGAGGTTACCCCATGTGACTCTATCCTCCCTAGCAACCGGCCCAATTTGGTTACCCCATGTGACTCTACCCTCCCTAGCAACCGGGACAATTTGGTTACCCCATGTGTCTCTACCCTCCCTAGCAACCGGGACAATTTGGTTACCCCATGTGACTCTACCCTCCTAGCAACCGGGCCAATTTGGTTACCCCATGTGACTCTACCCTCCCTAGCAACCGGGAAAATTTGGTTACCCCATGTGACTCTACCCTCCCTAGCAACCGGGACAATTTGGTTACCCCATGTTTCTCTACCCTCCCTAGCAACCGGGACAATTTGGTTACCCCATGTTTCTCTACCCTCCCTAGCAACCGGGACAATTTGGTTACCCCATGTGACTCTACCCTCCCTAGCAACCGGGCCAATTTGGTTACCCCATGTGACTCTATCCTCCCTAGCAACCGGCCCAATTTGGTTACCCCATGTGACTCTACCCTCCCTAGCAACTGGGCCAATTTGGTTACCCCATGTGACTCTACCCTCCCTAGCAACCGGGCTAATTTGGTTGCTAAGGAGACCTGACTGTCACTCAACACGCCCTGGATTCGAACATGTGACTAGTCAGCGTCAACACTCGCTGAGCTACCCCGAATTTTCATTTTTAAGTTCTCAGTCCCAGTAAAACCAGTAGTAGTCTACAGCAGGTTATACAGCAATCAGACAAAAACACAATGACAAATTAATCAGACACACACGCAAACGTTCGCTCTAGTCACATTGTATCCACAGGAAGCTTTTGCCCTGAAAGGAAGCAGATGGTGGCATGCAGATATCTGGCAGACAGCTTCACATAATTCATGGAAGCCATTAGAGTAAAGACAAAAGGCTGTAGATGTTCATGTGCCATCTGTGTAGAGACCGACACATCATCAAATGAAACAGTTGGGGGAAAATAAATAATAAACCCCCCAAAATGGTCAGGAATCGAATGCCTGAGATGAGCAATTCATGCACAAAAGACTAAATTGCTCCTAGTTTCCCTTACGAGAGCCGACGGTACTGTAAAAGAGCAGAATGATGTTGTTTCTTACCTTGAGATCCAGCACCTGTGACTGTGTGTGAGAGACTGTTTGCATCAGTCTTTCCTCTGTCAGACATGATCATATTCTCATGTTTTACACAGTAAAACTGGCACGGTAAGAACTTGGGGCATCTGTAAGGAGTACACTAGCGTGCATAGAGATGACGGGCATGAGCTAAAGACACCAAACTATTATCATGATTTCATGGGGTGTTTAATAGAAGATAAAGAGACAAACAATAGTCCTTCATCGTCTCCTTCCCACAACATTGAATCTAGAGATCATGTCTGTGATATTGTAGATGGAAATGGACTGAACTGAGCACTGAAAGTGGAGAAGCACGTTAATGATTTCAAAGTTCAAAACCTGAAGTCTGGGGAATAATGAGTGCGGTAGTCATTACCGCAAATGCCTGCTGCCGCTGGACTCTGATTAGCTCCGCACGCTCCGCGCGTGTCTTTACCGCTAAATGACCTGATAGATCACATTAATGCCGTTTCCTTCCCGTAATGCTCTCACATTTAAAAAACAGGTAAAGCGCTTCCGACCTAATCAGAGGAAACTTGCAGTCGCTGTGTTTTTGAGGCATTCGGAGGAGGTCACGAGAGGAGAATGAACACTGAGTGAAAGTAGATGAGCTGCTGATGTTGATAATGTCATGAGATGTGCTGAGGCCGAATCTTTTAAACCCTCATGAGTGAACAACGCTCAAGTCATGTTCACTTTCATCAAAATACCGGCCTGTCTTAACTCTTCCCATTATGGGGCGGCTGTGGCTCAGATGGTCGAGTGGGTCGGCGGGTAATCACAGGGTTGGTGGTTCGATTCCCGGCACATGCCGAAGTGTCCTCGGGCAAGACACTGAACCCCAAGTTGCTCCCAATGGCAGGCTGGCACCATACATGGCAGCTCTGCCACCATTGGTGTGAATGTGTGAATGAGTCACAGTGTAATTTACATTTACATCATTTACATTTATTCATTTGGCAGACGCTTTTACCCAAAGCTAAATTACTACTAAATTGTGTTTCCAGTGTGAAATATAAATTGTCATGCATTGCAGTGCATGGAGAGAGAGTCATGTAGTTCAGGTTGGCACGGCAGAGGAGAGATTGGCTGGCAGAGCCACCACAGCACACCCGCTGCCCAGTGCCAAGCACTCATGCCACAGGTGTCCTTTAACTGTGTATTTCCGCCAAATCAGACCGCCATCACAGACTGCTATCACACGACACTATAAAGAGCGCTCACAGAGCGACGCCAGGCAATGCATGAACGCTGCAGCTGTCTTTGAGTGAACGCCACCCTTACCCGCAGTGCCAAATGCACAACCATTGGCTAATGCTAATCAGCCTTGAGACTAGACATGATTTCCTGCAAGTCATTTAAGAGAGTGCTGATTGGTTGCTGGAAAGTTTCCGAGTCAATTTGAGTAAAACAAACATCGTCAGTCTAATGAGGGAGCAAACAATGATTTCGGCAATGCGTTGTTTGTGATTTTTATAGCTTTACAGTGCAAATACTTACTCAGTTTTACTCTATACACAGGGTTCCTGCGCGTTCCTTGAGTTTTCCAAGGATTTTAGGGGTTTGCACTCACAAAGAGACATTTTTAGCCAATTAGATGGTTGGATAGAAAAATATATACTTACTATTGCCATTTCCTGGTCTTATTTGCATACTGAAGGTGTTTTAGCGGCTATTGAACCTGTGCTGTTTTACCATTAAAGTGGCCAAAAGCCATTAAAGTCATTGTTAATCAAGACATCATCCTTGAGAGCAAACTTCCAGAGGTCACGAGGGATTGTTTTATTTGCATCGTTGACACGGGCATCAAAATGAACATCAACTCTTATAGCAAGTGCCTCCCTCAGACGGTACCCACCTGAGATGCCCTGTGGCGTACATGCAGTGCGCCATCCACCGCCTCAAATCCCATTTCCAATGAGCCCACCTCCAATTTACAGAGCGCTTTACATTTGAAGGTTAATCAATAAACTCACCCGACCATGTCCGGTTTCGGGACTGCCGAGACCCCCACGCCTTGCACTAATCCCTACATGGGGAAATTGGAAACGAAGCTGCATCTAATTCTAAACAAACACACTCATCAGGGGCTCGTCTGGGGAACTGAAACCAAATGGGTTGTGTGAGTGTGTACGTGCGGTACATTTGCATGTGTTAATAGTAATGCAAGGTTACAACAGCACAATGTTGCATTGATCGTCACAGATGCCTAATTGATAAGTCAAAGGCGATTGATTGTGTACTTGGAGAGCATGTCTTGTTCTACTGTGACACACGTGCATTATGGGTAGAACAGGGCTATACTGAAATGCTCTCTCACTCTCTGTTAATGAAGGACTCACTCGGTGATCAGTGGATGACACAGAACATTGGATTCCCATGAACACAATTTCATTATATCTCACTTCTGCTCAATGCCTGCGATTCTTTATGAACTGAAGCAAGTTTATGTCCTTGTTCATGAACAAGTGACTAATCAGTGGCGTTTCACTTAAATACATTTTTATAAAAATGGACATAAATACTCGACATGTAAAAATACAGTAAAATACAGTTTTGTACATGTCATGTTAGTTTTTAGTTTTGTGTCAACTGAACCAGACATCAGAACATCACAGGCGAATATTCTGGGATTCTGGGATACATGTATACATATTGCACAACTGTCTGTCTGTCTGGTGTTCAATCTGTCTGTCTGTCTGGTGTTCAATCTATCTGTCTGTCTGTCTGTCTGTGTGGTGTTCTATCTATCTGTCTGTCTGTCTGGTGTTCAATCTATCTGTCTGTCTGTCTGTCTGGGGTTCAATCTGTCTGTGTCTGATGTTCAATATATCTGTCTGTCTGGTGTTCAATCTATCTGTCTGTCTGTCTGGTGTTCTATCTGTCTGTCTGTCTGGAGTTCTATCTGTCTGTCTGTCTGGAGTTCTATCTGTCTGTCTCTCTATCTGGTGTTCTATCTGTCTGTCTGTCTGGTGTTCAATCTATCTGTCTGTCTGTCTGTCTGGGGTTCTATCTGTCTGTCTGGTGTTCTATCTGTCTCTCTGTCTGGTGTTCAATCTATCTGTCTGTCTCTCTATCTGGTGTTCTGTCTGTCTGTGTCTGGTGTTCAATCTATGTGTCTGTCTGGTGTTCTGTCTGTCTGTTGTTCTATATATCTGTCTGTCTGTCTTTTTGTCTATCTATCTGTCTGTCTCTATATGTCTGTCTGTCTGTCTGGTGTTATTTCTGTCTGTCTGTCTGTCTGTTTGTCTGTTGCAGATATCTGTTGAGCTATCATTCTATCATTTTATTCCCTGTATTGAATTAAATAAAATAAATAATTAAATTAAAAAATAAATAAATTACCAAAGTAAAAAATTATATTTTTAGACCTATATTTGCCTTTTCTGTACACAAACTTAAATTAGCGTTACTCTGTTCTGTCTTCGTCTGAATTACGTTCTCAGAGTGTTCTAGAATTTATTCAAGACTATAAACTATCAGAACTATTTGTCCAATGCCGAAATCACTTTCAGAAAATCGAACCCTCTTTTCCTCGGATCCAGGAGTTGTTGGTGTGTGAAGTGAAGATCAGTGAGGGTGGGATGGGTGTGAGACGGCTTTTCAATCCTGCATTTAAACACATTCAGTTCATCGGCCATTTGTTGATTCTCTACAGAGCGAGGGGGTGGTGTCTTGCACTTGGTGATGCTTTTCAGGCCTTTCCACACAGATGCGGGATCAACTCTTTACAGTCTTTACTACACGTTTAGCAGATTTTACTTTCTGCCTGTAGGACAGGAGAAGATTACCCAGACAGTGATCAGAGAGTCCTAAAACTACACATGGGGCAGATCGCTATGCATCATTTACATTGGTGTAGCAGTGGTCCAATATATTTCTGTCTCTGGTGGGGCATGTGATGTGCTGTCTGTATTGTGGCAGTTCACGGGTGAGGTTAGCTTCATTAAAATCTCCCAGAATAATGATAAGAGAGTCCGGGTGTTGTTGCTCCGTGTCTGTGATGTGATAAGCCAGCTGTTGTAGTGCTGCGCTCACACATGCTTGTGGTGGGATATAAACACTCACCAGAATGAACGAGGAAAACTCCCGCGGCGAGTAGAAAGGCTTAAAGTTGATGAAGAGCGCTTCTAAATAAGACAGGACATCTTCTTCACTGTTCTTACATCTGTACACCAACTTACATGAATGCATGTAAATGCATGTTCCACCGCCTCTCTCTAGATTTATTACACAATATTTACCCAAAGTTCACAAAATATTAGCTTGTGATGTTTCTGGTCTCTGGCCTTATGTTTCTAAACATACATACACACAGCTGTAGCCAAATCTAGTCTTGTCTTAGTAGCTTCCTTACGTTTCGCCGCTCTCGTTCTGTGTCTTATCTGGAGTCTGACAAACCTGCTCTGATTAATCACTCGCTCTTCTGTTAGAGATCCATTGATCCATGTGTTTAGTGAAAGCAGCTGTCTCCTCCCAACAGATCAGAAATCTCATTAGCGATTACACCGGCTCGCCGGGTGCCATTCACACACAATAACAACTCCAGTGAGACGAGACCAGCGACACATTTAGGAAACGCGATTGGCCTGCTGCATTGGAAACCTTTCAAATAACTGATCTCATTTAAATATTTAAATAATATTAACTAGGGGGTTCTAGGTAGCTTCTATGTAGGGTAGTCTGGGTGGTTGCTAAGTGGTTATTAGAGTGTTCTAAGTGGTTGCAGTGGTTGCTAGGGTGTTCTGGGTGGTTGCTAGGGTTTCCCGTTGATTGCATGGTGGTTGCTAGGGTGTTCTAAGTGGTTGCTAGGTTTCCCAAGTGATTTAGGTGTTGTTGCTAGGGTGTTCTAAGTGGTTGCTATGGTGTTCTGAGTGATTGATAGGTGGTTGCTAGGGTGTTCTGTGTGATTGCTAGATGGTTGCTTGGATGGTTTCGAAATGGTTGACAGAGTGTTCTGAGTGCTTGCTAGGTTTCCCAAGTGATTTAGGTGTTGTTGCTAGGGTGTTCTAAGTGGTTGCTATGGTGTTCTGAGTGATTGATAGGTGGTTGCTAGGGTGTTCTGTGTGATTGTTAGATGGTTGCTTGGGTGGTTTCTAAATGGTTTTCAGAGTGTTCTGAGTGGTTGCTAGGTTTCCCAAGTGATTTAGGTGTTGTTGCTAGGGTGTTTTAATTGGTTGCTGTGGTGTTCTGAGTGATTGATAGGTGGTTGCTAGGGTGTTCTGTGTGATCGCTAGATGGTTTCTTGGGTGGTTTCTAAATGGTTGACAGAGTGTTCTGAGTGCTTGCTAGGTTTCCCAAGTGATTTAGGTGTTGTTGCTAGGGTGTTCTAAGTGGTTGCTATGGTGTTCTGACTGATTGATAGGTGGTTGCTAGGGTGGTTCCTAATGGTTGACAGAGTGTTCTGAGTGGTTGCTAGGTTTCCCAAGTGATTGAGGTGTTGTTGCTAGGGTGTTCTAAGTGGTTGTTATGGTGTTCTGGTGAATTAGGCCTGGTGTTTCATTTTACCGTTTAAACATTAAACATGCAGCGAGCAGAACAGCGTTTTCCATTAACCTGAAATAAAGGATGTTTATGCAGTTGCATGAGCCTCATGATTGTTGTACGATGAACATATTCCGTACTTTCCAGGCTCATTCGGGAATAACATTGATATTGGAGACAAGTCTGCATCTGTATGGCCTTTACAGACACTATAATAACCTAAAGAGATAGAATCTGTGCTTTTGTTTATTGTTTCCTCACTCTGAGCAGTAAAAACCATTTAGCATGTGTTTTATGCAAATACAAAGCGTTGCCCTTTATGGAAATGCGCCGGTCACATTTAAAAGCCTTTTCCTGTTAATTGCTCCTGAACGGCACATTGTTGAGGAGAAAAAAACACATTTTCCTGCCGAGTGAATTATAGATGGCACTAAAACAATAACATTATATTATGCTTTGAAAATAGTTTGCAAATTACGGATGCATTTTGTGGTGGCATTATCCATCGTGGCATGAGAAGGTGAACGCTGGGAATTGTAGCGATACTCGAGCAGAGTGGAGAGGGAGAGTCTTACCTAAGGATGTTTCCTCTTTAACGATGCCAGCGGGGTAAATGTCACCGAGCTCATTGCTGTGGCACTCTGTGTTTATCTCTGATGTAAACCGCAGATTGAGCCTCTTTAAATGGTTTCTCGCACCGTTCAGTCCCGCCCGGGCCTCTGATAAGAATCAACCACAGGAAATGATCAGAAGCCGCAGGAAACAGACTGCGAGATCTTTCGTTTCAGGCGCAAATCAATCCCACAAACGAGCTAATCCACTTCAGACCGGACATCTGGGAGACTTTGATGGGCTTAATGAAGGTGATGTTGATGAAGTTCCAATCCTCCCATTGTAAGTGCTGGGGTGGTATCAGATGGTAATACAGTGGTGTGTGTAGATATACCATCTGACATGGTATTTATGTGTTATTGCAAGTTACTTAAGAGGATATCATGGTGTTACTAGGGTACCATGTAAAAACATTATATTACCATTTTCTCTAAAAAGCATGTTATTATCATGGTACGTGGGGGGGGTAAATGGCATTACCATGGTACATGGGGGGGGGGGGGAACATGGTATTACTGTGGGGGGGGGGGGGGGAACATGGCATTACCATGGTACGGGGGGGGGGGGAACATGGTATTACCCTGGTACGTGGGGGGGGACATGGTATTATCATTGTACATGGGGGGAAAAACATGGTATTACCCTGGTACGTGGGGGGGGGGGGGGGGGTAAATGGCATTACAATGGGGGGGGGCATGGTATTACCCTGGTACGGGGGGGGGGGGGCTGGAAATGGTATTATCCTGGTACGTTGGGGGGGGTATGGTATTACCCTGGTACGGGGGGGGGACATGGTATTATCCTGGTACGGGGGGGGGGGGTGATATAACCATGGTACGTGGGGGGTACATTTTTTTAATTACCATGGTATGGGGGGGCATTGCATTACCGTTGTTGCCAACGGTGTGCTTGCAGCAATGACCGTGTGTCCTACTGTGAGTGATATCAGTGTCATCTACACAAGCAGCGGTGTGTTTAAGACTGACTGTAGACGCTGAATGCACGTCACACACAAATCAACAACATACTGCGGCTGTTACTCCACAGATGATGAGAAACAGTTTAGTCAGTCTAATGTGCTACACACATGGCACAGGACAGGTGTCTCAAATGCAGACGTTGCCAAGTCCATTAGACGCAATGCAAGCGCAATTACCTTACAGTGCATTTCTGTAAGACACAAGCGGAGCTGCGAGCCCTCAGGCACATCTGAGGAGACGCTTCCACTCAACATCACCTCCACACTGACATCTGATATGTGCACCAGAGAGAGAGGAGTACATTAACACCGCTACTAAACCATAATGAACCAAGAAGGTACATTTACAAAGACAAGTCTGCTGTTGTAATTCAGTTTGAACTTGTAACGTTGTACTGTAGGCCAAACATAACCATGTGTGCCTGACCATCATTCCCAAAGATCAATGTATTGACACGAACGCTGATGTAACTCATTAAAGCACTCGGCATTGTTACTGCGACAGAAGGAAGAATTATAAAAACTTCTCAAAGTAGATTTTAGAGTGGCCCAGTAAGAGAGGATTCGATAGTTTGTGTTATTACATGCTCAAATGTTTCATCAGATATCAAAGCAGTATTTGAACGAGTGTTGCCTGTTTGTTGTTGCTTAAAATATTCTCAGTGAGTAAATGTGAGTGGTGCTTGCAAGGGCAAAAACTCCCCAACATGATGCTTGGGGGATCTGGGTGGTTGCTAGGTGGTTGTTAGGGTTTCTATGTGATTGCTAGGGTGTTCTGGGTGATTAATAGGTGGTTGCTAAGGTGTTCTGGGTGTTTGCTATGTGGTTGCTAGGGTTTTTATGCGATTGCATGGTAGTTGCTAGGTGGTTGCTAAGGTTTCCTGGTGATTGCTAGGGTAGTCTGGGTGATTAATAGGCAGTTGCTAGGGTGTTCTGGGTGGTTGCTAGGGTTTCCTGGTAATTACATTGTGGTTGCAAGGGTGTTCTGGGTGATTGATATGGCGCTCCAGGTGGTTGCTAGGGTTTTCTGGGTGATTGCTAGGTGGTTCTGGGTGGTTGCTAGGGTTTCCCATTGATTGCATGGTGGTAGCAAGTGTGTTATGGATGATTTCTGGGTGATTGCTATGGTGCTCCAAGTGGTTGCTAGGGTTTTCTGGGTGATTGCTAGGTGGTTGCTAGGGTGTTATGGGTGAGCAGTAGGTTGTTGCTAGGGGGTTCTGGGTGATTGCCAGGTGGTTCTGGGTAGTTGCTAGTGTATCCCGTTGATTGCATGATGGTTGCAAGGGTGTTCTGGGTAATTGCTAGGTGGTTGCTAGGGTGTTCTGGGTGAGCATTAGGTTGTCGCTAGGGGGTTCAGGGTGGTTGCTTGGGTTTCCCGTTGATTGCATGGTGGTTGCAAGGGTGTTCTGGGTGATTGCTAGGGTGCTCCAGGTGGTTGCTTGGGTTGTCTGCTAAGTAGTTGCTAGAGTGTTTTGTGTGGTTGCTTGGGTGTTCTAGGTAGCTTTTATGTAGGGTAGTCTGGGTGGTTGCTAAGTGGTTAATATACTGTTCTGAGTGGTTGCAAGGGTTTCCAGGCGATTGCGAGGTGGTTGTTAGGGTGTTCTGGGTGATTAATAGGTGGTTGCTAGGGTGTTCTGTGTGATTGCTAGAAATGGTTGACAGTGTTCTGAGTGGTTGCTAGGTTTCCCAAGTTTTTTAGGTGTTGTTGCTAAGGTGTTCTAAGTGGTTGCTATGGTGTTCTGAGTGATTGATAGGTGGTTTCAAGGGACTTCTGGGTGGTTGCTAGGGACTTAAGTCCCTTTTTTTAAATGTATGCCAATACAATAAAATCTGTTTTATCGTACTCAACCAAGTGAAAATGGTCAGTGTGATCTGTTAGTAAAGTAACAGCACACCTCTCCTCAACAACACTTGAGGGATCACTCATGTCTGGAGCAAAATCGCTGTAGGACGAGAATTTTTAAAACTCAAATTAGAGGCTTGAAATTACTGTGATGAATGAAAAACCCCTACAAACAAAAACTGCTGGTCGGGTCAACAAGTTCAGTTTACTCCCGTTAATCGGCTCAATTCAAGATGTGACCTCGTGTTTTATCATCTTAACACACTTCAAGTCAATATGGCTCATTAGGTTGCTTGTCATGCGTTGTCACTCGCTGCTGGATATGACAGAATTAATCCGATATCAAAGCAGGCTTGAAGATAAAGGTGGCATGAGAGAACAAACGAAGAGAAAACACTTTCTGAAGCGGTGAACAGATTTCAGTGGTGTGTTAAACACCATCAAATACACATTTGACCAGGAAACAGTCACAGACAAGAGCAGAACTCTGATGATCGTCCTGAAAGATAAAAGACGTGTGGAGCTTTGAGACAGACACCAGATTGAGTGAACACATCCACCATTCGTTTCATAAAAGTGGCTAAATATGAAGCCTGCCATCAGAGTTTAAAGTCCAGCTTTGAATAATGAACGGAGAGAGAAAGTGTGCGTATTTATACAGATAGTGGCCACACAAACTGTTCGTTTGAGTATTTTTGGGAGAGATTTCACTGCCCGTCTGTCTGCCAGTCACACAATCTGCCATCCATCTAGAGTTGTTTATCTCAGAGAATCTCCTCTCCCCGCACAAACCGCGGCCACATGCAGCGAGCGTGTTACAGATGTGATTTTGTTAAATCGTTCCTTTTTCTTCAACTCTTCTGAGACTGGAATGCTGTCCGGACCGCCGGTAATGAAAGAGGAAGTGCTCGAGTGTGTCGCCGATTACAGGGAGAGACAGAAGAGCGATCGTCACTGACCTGTTTCTGCTCTTGGAAAACATGTTCCAGGACTTAAAGGGCTGGTGTACGCAAACATGAATATTATGCCAGTATTTACTGACCGTCATGTCGTTCCAAACCAGTCTGACTGTCATCTAATGGGCACACACAGAGACGTTAAGCAGAGTATTCACGCAGCTCTTTTACAGATATAAGCACAGAGACCAGGAACTATCACACCTGGAGTCGTGAGTTTGAATCCAGGGTGTGCTGAGAGACTCCAGTCAGGTCTCCATAGCAACCAAATTGGCCCGGTTGCTAGGGAGAGTAGTCAAATTGGGTAACCTCCTTGTGGTCGCTATAATGTGGTTCTCGCTCTCGGTGGGGCGTGTGGTGAGTGACTCCAGCCAGGTCTCCTTAGCAACCAGACTGGCCCGGTTGCTAGGGAGAGTAGTCAAATTGGGTAACCTCATCGTGGTCGCTATAATGTGGTTCTCGCTCTCGGTGGGGCGTGTGGTGAGTGACTCGAGCCAGGGCCGGGTTAATCTGGTTGCTAGGGAGGGTAGAGTCACATGGGGTAACCAAATTGGCCTGGTTGCTAGGGAGGGTAGAGTCACATGGGGTAACCAAATTGGCCTGGTTGCTAGGGAGGGTATAGTCACATGGGGTAACCAAATTGGCCCGATTGCTAGGGAGGGTAGAGTCACATGGGGTAACCAAATTGGCCTGGTTGCTAGGGAGGGTAGAGTCACATGGGGTAACCAAATTGGCCCGGTTGCTAGGGAGGGTAGAGTCACATGGGTTAACCAAATTGGCCCGGTTGCTAGGGAGGGTAGAGTCACATGGGGTAACCAAATTGGCCCGGTTGCTAGGGAGGGTAGAGTCACATGGGGTAACCAAATTGGCCTGGTTTCTAGGGAGGGTAGAGTCACATGGGGTAACCAAATTGGTCTGGTTGCTAGGGAGGGTAGTGTCACATGGGGTAACCTCCTCGTGGTCACTATAATGTGGTTCTCGCTCTCGGTGGGGCGTGTGGTGAGATGTGCGTGAATGCCGTGGAGAATAGCGTGAAGCCTCCACACGCGCTACGTCTCCATGGTAACACGCTCAACAAGTCACGTGATAAGATGCGCCACCCGGATTGAGGCGAGTCACTACACAACCACGAGGACTTGGAGCGCATTGGAAGTTGGGCGTTCCAAATTGGGAGAAAAAGGGGACCCCAAACCCCCCCGTACAGACACACACAAAGCTGTTGTATAAATTCAGAAGACTTGGAATATTACACGTGAATTGTATGAACTACTTTTTATGTACTACTTCGTCATTTTTTTAAGCTTGACATCCGCAGACTATTCTGCTAATCGTCTTCCACCAAGGAAGTCATACTGGTTTGGAGCGACTTGAGGGTGAATAAACAATGGCCTAATTTGAATATATTCAGTAAACTAACCCTTGAAATTTGACTGAAACACAACAAGCGACACGTGCACCTCCCGGCTGAGAGTTTTTCGAGAAGCTCAAACAATAATATCAGTGTGATTGAGGATTTCTGTCTTCAGGCTACAAAACATCAACAGTTGCAGAGCTGGAAATGGGCGTATACACGTGTGAGAGGGAATTCGACACTCGACTAGACACACGGGAAACACACAGGACAAGTCCGAACACGATACAAGACCTCAGTTGTGTTGCTCTGATAACACAGACGGGCTGCGGTGGATGTAAAGTGCTCGTTGGAAGCGTGTTTGTCTTTACATGATCATACATACAGCCAGTCCAGGCAGGTGTGGGACAGGGATGAATGGGAATGGGGTTTGGAAAACACAGAATGCATTTAGATGCATGTTTTATGAATGCTTGTTGTGATTAAAAAATGCCGTCTTCTGCTTGTTGCTATGCAAACAGCCTTTTATGGATAAAAAGGGTGTGCATGATAACATCATGCCTAACAAAAGCACTGTCGCATAAGTTTTGGTTTATCGCAAAATAAATCTGCCCTGAAGCCGTTTCCATTCAGAAATGTGTTTTTAGCGCTTATTCGCCTCCCAGAGTTTTTCCTCCAAAGTTTGGGTAAAATGGGGAGATTATTGAGACGATTCACTGAAATGATCCAGCTTAATCAGAAGAGGAGGAGTTGCAATCAAAAGGGAGCAGTTGCTCTTCTGATAGGACTGTAATATTGGTCCTGATGTTGCGCCTATCGCAGGTTGCCATCGGTTACAACCCGAAAGCCAATCGTCATGGTCCTGTTCAAGCTGCCAACCTGCACCCACTAGAGGGGGAAACTTTCGGTCTTATAGTATGAGGATCATCCATCGATGTGTGCACAATTATTAAAGAAACATTGATGCGGTGTAATTGCTATTTTAAACAATCATCTAATCTAAAGCATCGCCATCACAACTGCGTTATGTCCCGCAACATTTAACGACCAACTGTACTTGTGTTGGAGTCACAGTTGCGTAGAAATCATATCTGTCAGGTCAAACACGGTCAGTATGTTTAAGTACTGAATTATAAATCAATAGCCCGAAGTATATCCACAGGTGTTCCCCAAGGAACTCTTCTAGGACCATTTCTATTTGCATCGTATATTAATGATCTTCCATCTGTTTGACACTAACATCCAAATGTATGCGGACGATACACAGTGGCCATTCATTTGTTCTCCTTGTACTTATTGATAACCGGTGCATGATACGAGATATTGGTGTTGCACTCGTGGAAGCGTCCCGTTTGCAGATCGGATCTATATGCCGTTAACATCAATCCATAATCACGTACAATAAAATGGCTTCTGAAGAGGCAAATGTGATATTAACATATTCTGAAAGTGAACTCGGCATTGGACAAATAGTTCTGATAGTTTATAGTCTTGAATAAATTCTAGAACATTCTGAGAACATCATTCAGATGACTTTTTTCATCTACAGAACAGAGTAAATCTCATTTGAGTTTGTGTAAAGAGAAGGCAAATAAAGGTCTAAAAATAAACAATTTTCCTTTGGTAATTTATTTATTTTTTAATTGAATAATTTATTCGTTTGGTAATTAATTTTTTTAATTGAATGATTTATTTGTTTGGTAATTGATTGATTTTTTTTTTTTTTTTTTTAATTTAATGATTTATTTGTTTGGTAATTTTTTTTTTTTAATTTAATAATTTATTTGTTTGGTAATTTATTTTTTTATTTCATTTATTTGTTTGGTAATTAATTTTTTATTTAATGATTTATTCATTTGGTAATCATTTTTTACATTTAATTATTCATTCGTTTGGTAATTTATTTTTGTAATTTAATTATTCATTCGTTTGGTAATTTATTTTTTTATTTAATGATTTATTCGTTTGGTAATAATTTTTTTAAATGTAATTAATTCGTTTGGTAATAATTTTTTTTAATTGAATTATTAATTTGTTTGGTAATAATTTTTATTTTATTTAATGATTTGTTTGTTTGGTAATTTTTTTTTAATTTAATACAGGGAATTTTGCCGGCATCTCTTCAAAAGTATAAACAATAATTGTATAGAATTGGGCTATATGTTAGTGTTCCAGAAAAAAAACACATTGATGATTTCCTCCAGTATTGTGGATTTATTTTACATTTAAAACATCTTTGTGCACAGAAATTATGTTTTTTGTATTGTGGAATAATTCCGTGACTGCCGTCTATTATTTTGAATGGTGTGTAAAAGTAACTTTAATAAATAAACGGATGTATACTGTGATTAAATTAATCTCTAACAGTGGCCGTTCATGTGTTCTCCTTGTACTTATTGATAACTGGTGCATGATACGAGATATTTGTGTTGCACTCCTGGAAGTGTCATGACGCAGATGTGTTTGCAGCATCGGATCTATATGCCGTTACGATAATACGTACTATAAATAATCATAATCACAAAGAATAAATTGGCTTTCAGGGATGTTTACTGTCGTCATGGTAACACAGGCTAACGATTGGGGTAAATTCGGTCATGTGACACTACTATATTTGTGCGTTAATGCCAATTTACGTCCAAAATGACGAAGTTTTTTGCGACATTTCAAGTATTGACATTGAGTTTATGTGCTAGAGTTAAACGGAAAAACATTACGTCGACACACACGATAATTTGAAAAACCTTTTTCCCAAAAATCCTTAGATGGAAACGTAGTTAATGATGCGCATTTATTTAAAAATCACGTATTATTTTTTAAGTACACTGAATGAGGAAGCAAAGTTGTCGACGTTCAGACTCGAGATGTCGTAGGTCGTCATATTACATTTGTTTTGCACTGAAGGGATTTTGGTTGAATAAATTGGAGTAATTTCCAAAAACCACTGGAAACTTTTTAGTTCAAATGCAACGACGCAAAGCTCAAACGATGAGCATTGAACTCAATTAAAACATATACATTTCAATATATTAATAATCCATTTTAATTAGCTTCTGCCCTGATTCTTTCATTGACATGCATGTAGTAAAATCCAGAGTTTCCACTTTTAATCAAGACATTTTAAATATCATTTCTTGGCGTCATCGTTTATTTCAGATATTTTTCAGACGGCGTATCTTGACGAGTTTTTAAAGGGCACAAATGGCCAGACTGAAGTGTGTTTTAATGGCTCTTATGCTGAACACACACAGAATGAAGGACCTGCAGCTTTGATTTGCCCCTCGCAGGTTTCAAGCAGGTGAAATCGTATTATTGATCCGTCCCCTCTTCAGGGCGCTTCTCCAGCTGAACCGGTACTGAACCACAGCGCAAATGGACTAACAGTGTCTGTGTGCTTTTATTGCATCCTCCATGACACCATGTTGCTTTACTGAGGAATATAGTGGGGAAAAACTCCTCTTGGACTGAAAAACTGCATAATTTAGTGCAATTCTTGCTGTATAATACACATTAGAAATATGTGCAACACAAGCGATTGAAAAGCCGGTAAATATAATCTGATTACAGGAATTTGAAATGTAATTCGCTAAAGTACTTTTTGTACTGAAAGTAATTTGATAAAAGTAATTGACATTACTTACTGCATTATGTATCATGAACATACAATGAGCAAAATGTGTTTTACACCTGTTAATAATGGTTAATGTTAGTTTACATTAAAGCAGTTGTTTATTGCTGTCTCATGTTATAATAGTGCATTACTAATGTAAACATATGCAACTTTTAACAGTGTATTTAGATATGCTGAAATTACTCAGTGGTATCTCATGGTTTAATAGTGATGCTTGACTTGGCAAACGCCACTGATAATGTTCAATAATGAAGGTGTTTAAGAGAACCTGTCGTTATTTTGCAATATCTGTTATAAAAATATCCTAACTAATCGAAGCATTGGACCCTCCTCTCTGTGTGTGGGGGTTGGGGTCCGAAATTAAGGGCTCGATGCAAAACTGCCACCCAAAGTGACCGAAATATCCACAATGTTAGGACAAAAATACCCATTCTGAAGATTTTTACATCTGATATACTTCATTATAGTATAGTCCTAGTTAAATATATTATCACACTGTAATAATTGTAATAATAGTTACGTGTGTTATCGCACTGTAATAACTATAGTAACAGTTACGTGTAATAACTACAGTAACAGTTAGGTGTAATAACTACAGTAACAGTTACGTGTAATAACTACAGTAACAGTTACGTGTATTATCGCACTGTAATAACTACAGTAACAGTTACGTGTAATAACTATAGTAACAGTTACGTGTAATAACTATAGTAACAGTTACGTGTATTATCGCACTGTAATAACTACAGTAACAGTTACGTGTAATAACTATAGTAACAGTTACGTGTAATAACTATAGTAACAGTTACGTGTAATAACTATAGTAACAGTTACGTGTATTATCGCACTGTAATAACTACAGTAACAGTTACGTGTAATAACTATAGTAACAGTTACGTGTAATAACTATAGTAACAGTTACGTGTATTATCGCACTGTAATAACTACAGTAACAGTTACGTGTAATAACTATAGTAACAGTTACGTGTAATAACTATAGTAACAGTTACGTGTATTATCGCACTGTAATAACTACAGTAACAGTTACGTGTAATAACTATAGTAACAGTTACGTGTAATAACTATAGTAACAGTTACGTGTAATAACTATAGTAACAGTTATGTGTATTATCGCACTGTAATAACTATAGTAACAGTTACGTGTAATAACTATAGTAACAGTTACGTGTATTATCGCACTGTAATAACTACAGTAACAGTTACGTGTAATAACTATAGTAACAGTTACGTGTAATAACTATAGTAACAGTTACGTGTATTATCGCACTGTAATAACTACAGTAACAGTTACGTGTAATAACTATAGTAACAGTTACGTGTAATAACTATAGTAACAGTTACGTGTAATAACTATAGTAACAGTTACGTGTAATAACTACAGTAACAGTTAGGTGTAATAACTATAGTAAGTTACGTGTAATAACTACAGTAACAGTTACGTGTAATAACTACAGTAACAGTTAGGTGTAATAACTACAGTAACAGTTAGGTGTAATAACTACAGTAACAGTTACGTGTAATAACTACAGTAACAGTTACGTGTAATAACTACAGTAACAGTTACGTGTATTATCGCACTGTAATAACTACAGTAACAGTTACGTGTAATAACTATAGTAACAGTTACGTGTATTATCGCACTGTAATAACTACAGTAACAGTTACGTGTAATAACTATAGTAACAGTTACGTGTAATAACTACAGTAACAGTTACGTGTAATAACTATAGTAACAGTTACGTGTAATAACTATAGTAACAGTTAGGTGTAATAACTACAGTAACAGTTACGTGTAATAACTACAGTAACAGTTAGGTGTAATAACTACAGTAACAGTTAGGTGTAATAACTACAGTAACAGTTACGTGTAATAACTACAGTAACAGTTAGGTGTAATAACTACAGTAACAGTTAGGTGTAATAACTACAGTAACAGTTACGTGTATTATCGCACTGTAATAACTACAGTAACAGTTACGTGTAATAACTATAGTAACAGTTACGTGTAATAACTACAGTAACAGTTACGTGTATTATCGCACTGTAATAACTACAGTAACAGTTACGTGTAATAACTACAGTAACAGTTACGTGTAATAACTATAGTAACAGTTACGTGTAATAACTATAGTAACAGTTACGTGTAATAACTACAGTAACAGTTACGTGTATTATCGCACTGTAATAACTACAGTAACAGTTACGTGTAATAACTATAGTAACAGTTACGTGTATTATCGCACTGTAATAACTACAGTAACAGTTACGTGTAATAACTATAGTAACAGTTACGTGTAATAACTACAGTAACAGTTACGTGTAATAACTATAGTAACAGTTACGTGTATTATCGCACTGTAATAACTATAGTAACAGTTACGTGTATTATCGCACTGTAATAACTACAGTAACAGTTACGTGTATTATCGCACTGTAATAACTATAGTAACAGTCACGTGTATTATCGCACTGTAATAACTACAGTAACAGTTACGTGTAATAACTATAGTAACAGTCACGTGTATTATCGCACTGTAATAACTACAGTAACAGTTACGTGTAATAACTATAGTAACAGTTACGTGTAATAACTATAGTAACAGTTACATGTAATAACTACAGTAACAGTTACGTGTAATAACTATAGTAACAGTTACGTGTATTATCGCACTGTAATAACTACAGTAACAGTTACGTGTAATAACTATAGTAACAGTTACGTGTAATAACTACAGTAACAGTTACGTGTAATAACTATAGTAACAGTTACGTGTATTATCGCACTGTAATAACTATAGTAACAGTTACGTGTATTATCGCACTGTAATAACTACAGTAACAGTTACGTGTATTATCGCACTGTAATAACTATAGTAACAGTCACGTGTATTATCGCACTGTAATAACTACAGTAACAGTTACGTGTAATAACTATAGTAACAGTCACGTGTATTATCGCACTGTAATAACTACAGTAACAGTTACGTGTAATAACTATAGTAACAGTTACGTGTAATAACTATAGTAACAGTTACATGTAATAACTACAGTAACAGTTACGTGTAATAACTATAGTAACAGTTACGTGTATTATCGCACTGTAATAACTATAGTAACAGTTACATGTAATAACTATAGTAACAGTTATGTGTATTATCGCACTGTAATAACTACAGTAACAGTTACGTGTAATAACTATAGTAACAGTTACGTGTAATAACTACAGTAACAGTTATGTGTAATAACTATAGTAACAGTTACGTGTATTATCGCACTGTAATAACTATAGTAACAGTTACGTGTAATAACTATAGTAACAGTTACGTATATTATCGCACTGTAATAACTATAGTAACAGTTACGTGTATTATCGCACTGTAATAACTACAGTAACAGTTACGTGTAATAACTATAGTAACAGTTATGTCTAATAACTATAGTAACAGTCACGTGTAATAACTATAGTAACAGTTACGTGTATTATCGCACTGTAATAACTACAGTAACAGTTACGTGTAATAACTATAGTAACAGTTACGTGTATTATCGCACTGTAATAACTACAGTAACAGTCACGTGTAATAACTATAGTAACAGTCACGTGTATTATCGCACTGTAATAACTACAGTAACAGTTACGTGTAATAACTATAGTAACAGTTACGTGTATTATCGCACTGTAATAACTACAGTAACAGTTACGTGTAATAACTATAGTAACAGTCACGTGTATTATCGCACTGTAATAACTACAGTAACAGTTACGTGTAATAACTATAGTAACAGTTATGTCTAATAACTATAGTAACAGTCACGTGTAATAACTATAGTAACAGTCACGTGTATTATCGCACTGTAATAACTACAGTAACAGTTACGTGTAATAACTATAGTAACAGTTATGTCTAATAACTATAGTAACAGTCACGTGTAATAACTATAGTAACAGTTACGTGTATTATCGCACTGTAATAACTACAGTAACAGTTACGTGTAATAACTATAGTAACAGTTACGTGTATTATCGCACTGTAATAACTATAGTAACAGTTACGTGTATTATTGCACTGTAATAACTACAGTAACAGTTACGTGTAATAACTACAGTAACAGTTATGTGTATTATCGCACTGTAATAACTATAGTAACAGTTACGTGTATTATTGCAGTGTAATAACTACAGTAACAGTTATGTGTATTATCGCACTGTAATAACTACAGTAACAGTTACGTGTAATAACTATAGTAACAGTTACGTGTATTATCGCACTGTAATAACTATAGTAACAGTTACGTGTATTATTGCACTGTAATAACTACAGTAACAGTTACGTGTAATAACTACAGTAACAGTTATGTGTATTATCGCACTGTAATAACTACAGTAACAGTTACGTGTAATAACTATAGTAACAGTTACGTGTAATAACTACAGTAACAGTTACGTGTAATAACTATAGTAACAGTTACGTGTATTATCGCACTGTAATAACTATAGTAACAGTTATGTGTATTATCGCACTGTAATAACTATAGTAACAGTTACGTGTAATAACTACAGTAACAGTTACGTGTATTATTGCACTGTAATAACTACAGTAACAGTTACGTGTAATAACTACAGTAACAGTTATGTGTATTATCGCACTGTAATAACTATAGTAACAGTTACGTGTATTATCGCACTGTAATAACTACAGTAACAGTTACGTGTAATAACTACAGTAACAGTTACGTGTATTATCGCACTGTAATAACTATAGTAACAGTTACGTGTAATAACTACAGTAACAGTTATGTGTATTATCGCACTGTAATAACTATAGTAACAGTTACGTGTAATAACTATAGTAACAGTTACGTGTATTATCGCACTGTAATAACTATAGTAACAGTTACGTGTAATAACTATAGTAACAGTTACGTGTATTATCGCACTGTAATAACTATAGTAACAGTTACGTGTAATAACTATAGTAACAGTTACGTGTATTATCGCACTGTAATAACTATAGTAACAGTTACGTGTAATAACTATAGTAACAGTTACGTGTAATAACTATAGTTACGTGTGTTATCGCACTGTAATAACTGTAGTCTTGCCCAAGGACACGTTGGCATGTGGAGTCATGTGGGCCAGGAATAGAACCATCAACTACGATTACATTTATGCGTTTGACAGACGCTTTTATCCAAAGTGTCTTACAGTGCACTTATTACAGGGACAATCCCCCCGGAGCAACCTGGAGTTAAGTGTCTTACTCAAGGACACAATGGTGGTGACTGTGGGGATCGAACCAGCAACCTTCTGATTACCAGTTCTGTGCTTTAGCCCACTACGCCACCACTACCTCAATTAGTGGACAATCCGCTCTAACACCTGAGCCACAGCCGCCCCGCCACTCTTTAATATCTTGAAACTGTGTTTATATTCACCCAGTCTTTGTCTTTCATGGCTTAGCAAACACACGTTACTCATTAACCGTTTTAGACATTCTCGTCCTGTCTTTACCTGTTTTTCCTCCATTTACAGCAGCTGTGTTAGTCAAGCAAACACTTCACACAACAAGTCTTTTCAGGGCACTTGACTAAAGCAAAGACTTTCCAGACCACGTTTAAACATTGCAAGCAGATTTCAAGCAAAACAGCCATTGGTTGTGCATATGTTAGATGCTATTTCTTGCGTAGAATACATGCACGAACTTCTAAACTTGCCAAAAATCTGTTCTTGACTCATTATGTGATCAGACTGCCTATTGCATTTAAAATGCACAATAACTAGTTACGTCTGATGATCATAATCGGATGCAACTTGCTGGATTAAACATGCAAAAAAGAGGTCATGTGACATATAGCATGCAATGTACAGAATTGTGCAGTATTCCATTCTGAACATTATTATCCGGATATTTTCCTGCACGGACGTGATGTTTTGAAAAACATGGGTTTGCCATCGACAGTGTGCTGCTGCACAGGAAGTGATGCCCGTGTCCAAAGACCTTGGTCTGTCTGCGTCCGTCTCTGCAGTGCTGAAAACAATGCATTCAGCTTCCTGTCTCGGATTAAACAGCTGCTCGGGCCACTTCCTGTGTACACAAACTGACTGACCTACTGGTCAAACACACGCTGGGCTTTGTGTTCACAATGAGACGATCAAATGTCCATATATCATGTTACTTCAGATGCATGTCCTGTCAGAGTTTCCCTGTCTGTAATTCACCTTGGTAATGTGTCCCTCATCTCTTCAGGTGCGGCGTTTATGATGGCGAACACTTCTGGAAGATTCCCTGAACAGAAGGCCCAGCTCTATGTCCCGCAGTTCAAAGAGAACGACACGCACTGCGTCATATTTCAGTATTATGGCGCCAGTCGAGAGGGTTCGAGCCCCGGACAGCTCTACATCTATGTTAAAGAGAATAACAATCCTTTGGGCATCCCGGTGTGGAACTCATCAGGACTGGAGCTTCAGAAATGGCAGCAGGTGGAGCTCGCCATCAGCACCTTCTGGCCCAATTTCTACCAGGTAACAGCGTCGTTTTGTGACGCAAGTTTGGTCAGTTACATTTGCATCTGAAGATACATTGATGCATTAAATGGCGAATGCTGGCAGGGGTGATAGATCATCTTAGACACCAATCTTGACTTGAAACCGAGCAAAAACCCCCTTTCAAAAAAAGGCGTTGCTACTGTCGTTTTATCATTTCCGAGAGTGGCGGCGTGGGTTCTTAAACGCCACGGTGTCTCGCTAATTAATTCCGTTTCCTTTGTGCTTGTGACACGATGCAACACCTGCCAGACTGAAGCAGCTTCATCCTTGTCTTAGTGGGACTCCACCTTAATTAAGACAGGATGCAGCAATCATTTGGGGATAAAATGACCCCCCTTTGAATTTCCTGAAGTGAGCTCCTGAAGCCGTCGATGTGTGACGCTCAGCAGACGTTAAGTCATCGAGTTAAAGAGCAGCGTGATGAGAGCGTATTACTGGATAAAAATAATCTCTTTTAGGACATGAACATTTGGGGTGGACCGTCAAACTCCTCTCTGATAAAACTCATGATAACTTTCTATTTCAGTCATTTGGTCGAGGTTACATAGTTACATTTGAGTTTTATCTAAGTGGCACAAGTGTACTTTGATAAAGATGACAAAATTGCTACAGGAACCCCCAAATATATGCAAATTGACCTTTGACCCTTATGTTGTGTTCTGGTCATTTTGAGCCGTTTTTAATCCAATTTGTTCACATATGGTGTCTGAAGACCATTTACTTGACTTTGGGGTTTTGGTTTTATTTCACTTTGTTACACTTGTCGTGTTACCCGGTCAAAAGTGACCGGCCAATGGAAATGACTGGATTAGACTATAAAATACAGAAATCCCAATCCTTTAGATGAGCATATATGTGTATGTGTGTTTGCACATATGATTCTACGCTTTGTTCAGATCAAGCAAGTGGTTATTAATTAATAATGCAATTATTATTTTTTGTGCTCCTACTGGCCCGGTATTAGCTCAGTTAAATTAATCCTTCTATCAATAAAAAATATATTTTATATATATATATATATATATATATGAGAGATTTAGTAACAATCTTAATGGGCCGGTCTTTTTTGACCGGGAACACAAAATGTGCACAAAACGACCACAACACAAGGGTTACCATACCAATACCATATTTTATTTGACATGGACCATGGAAATAACATGTTTTTTTTGGATATGTGATCATGCTAATACCATGTTTGGCAATGGATTTGTTTTTTAACATGTATCAGGAAATACAGTTGGGGGTATTTGTTGGACATTACCATGGTATTACCATGTATTCTTTGTCACGTTACCATGGAAATATCCAATTTGCACATGTTAGCATGACAATACCATGTTTTTTTACATGTACTGTATCTTGGTAATAATTTTTTTGGACATATTTCCATGGTAATACCATATTTTTAACATTTATCATGGTAATACCATGTTTTCTAGACATGGCACCATGGTAATACCATATTTTGACATTCATCATGGAAATAACATCTTTTTTGGATATGTGGTCATGATAATACCATGTTTTTTTGGAAATGGTAACATCATATTGTTTGACATGATACCATGGTAATACCATGTTTTTTAACATGTACCATATTTGGAGATACCATCCAATTTGCACATGTTAGCATGATAATACCACTTTTACATGGCACCAAGGTAATGCCGTATTTATTTTACATGTATCATGACAATACCATGTGTTATTTGACATGATACCATGTTTTTTGGACATGTGGCTATAGTAATACCATGTTTTTTGGACATGGTACTATGGTAATGCCATATTTTGACATTCATCATGGTAATACCATGTTTTTTAGATATGTGGCCATGGTAAAACCATGTTTTTTGACATGGGACAATGGAATACCATGATTAGTTTTTTAACATGTATCATGGAAATACAGTGGGGGTATTTGTTGGACATTATGTTATTACCATGTATTTTGTGCCATGGTACCATGGAAATACCATCCAATTTGGACATGTTAGCACGATAATAAACCTTTTACATGGTACCAAGGTAATGCCATATTTTTTTACATTATCATGACAATACCATGTTTTTTACATGTACTGTATCATGGTAATATTTTTTTGGGACACGGACCATGGTAATACCATATTGTTTGACATGGTACTATGGTAATGCCATATTTTTGACATTTATCATGGAAATACAATGTTTGTTTTTTTTTGGATGATACCATGGTATTAACATGTATTTTTGTCACCATGGAAATACCATGTTTTATTCGACATGATACCATGTTTTCTAGACATGTGGCCATGGTAAAACCATGTTTTTGACATGGGACAATGGAATACCATGATTCGTTTTTTAACATGTATCATGGAAATACAGTGGGGGTATTTTTTGGACATTATCATGGTATTACCATGTATTTTTTTTGTCAGTGTACCATAGAAATACCATCCAATTTGGACATGTTAGCATGATAAAACCATTTTTTACATGTGCCATGGTAATACCATGATATTCTTTATAAATACCATGGTAAATGCATCAGCCATTGTCATGGTGTTACAAACTCAATGACTCTTTGTCTGGATTGTTCCACAGGTCTCCGTTATATTTCAACTATGCATCAACTTTGTCTCAATGTTTGTCCTAAAAGTCTTTCCGCCTTTAATAATTTACACAAGTGAGTTAATTGTTGACATCCAGTAAGAAGATAGAGCTGTAAAATGAATGTGGATAGCACAGCTCAGATCTTTTACTCTTGGGCGAATTTATTGGGAAATGTTTGAGATCGTATTGAGAAAAGTATTTTTCCCAGGAGGAACGTCGAAACCCGTTTGCTGACTTGGAGAAACTACTGAGATATTAAAGACATTTCTTTGTGTTTTTTCTTTCCAATGCACCTAACATTTGAACCCATCGCTTTATAGGGGAAGATTTGTGTAGTCATCCACACGAGCAATCAACACGTCGTTTGAGTGAACATCCTCATGCTAACAACTTACCCCAATGCTCAGACACGCTTATCAAATGTGCAGCTCTCCCGCGAGACCCCGTCGGACAACAAAAGCATCCATTGGTCCTGAGAGAAATACCCGCCATCTGTCTCGCTGTCTTTATCCTGCCATAATTGCTACAGAATGCCACTGTGACTTCTTAATACCAGCCGAGATTAACAATGCAAACTCTAATCTACAGTGCTGGAGCTAATTAGCAATGCTAGGCTAATTACGTGTTTGTGTAATTGCTCAGCATCTTAAGAGTTTGTCAAGATAAAACCACCTGGAACACAGAAATGACTCTCATCTCTTAGTTTGTAATGATAGGGTTTGTGGGTTGTATCTTTGCTCGTCTCCCGTTTCGCTTTTCTTCTGGTTCACAACGAGAGAACGCGGCCATCGCTAATTGCATTGGGGGTTTAGTTCGCTCTATCTCCGGTGACATTATGCGATGGATATTTTTAACACACCTGGAAAATAATCACAGGTGAGAGGATATATTTTGTCGAACTCTGTTGAATGCGATGGGCGGCAGAAACCGTTTAGAGGAAATGATTCATAATAGCGTGAACTTTGACCTCTGCGTTGCTCCAGCGGTACTGAGATGGGGGAGAACAACACGTTTAGTGCCTCTGAAAATAGTTGAGTGACAAACAGATGTGCTTTTGAAAATGACTCAAGAATAAGAGTTTGAACTGCCAAACTATTTTGCCCATTTTGCCCATTTTACCCATTTTAATGAATGCATTGGCGAATTGGCACCAGACAGCACAATGAGAAATGTAGCTGTAGTTACAGGATTCAGCAGGTCTGCAAAGCACAAATGCACCAGACCTCATCACTTAATCACCTCCACACGCTCACGGCCACATTTAACGCTGCAAGAATCTCTCGTCTCTTACACGAGTCGGTCATAAAACTGTAATTAGAGGCCTGGTCGCTCGCAAACCATCTGTTAAACGAAAGCAGAATGAAAATCAATTAGATAATAAAGTGATGTTGTTCGGACTTGGCTGCTAATGATTGATTTATTGGCCTTTTGCTCAGGATTTACTGGGACACGTTCAGGTTCTCCTGTGGGACGTTTACAAGCGGACAATATTAAATATCTGTAAACGGATGCCAGGAGGGAATTCTGTGAGTGGATAATAATGTTTCTAAGGACAAACTCGTGGAGTTGTTTGAAGTACCTTGGAGTATCAATATGGCAATCATTCAGTACCATGTTATTTTTTTAAAGTACCAAGTTTTTGCTAGCACCCTTGGAGTTCGCTAGTTGGAATCCCAGGGTGTGCTGAGTGACTCCAGCCAGGTCTCCTTAGCAACCAAATTGGCCCGGTTGCTAGGGAGGGTAGAGTCACATGGGGTAACCTCCTCGTGGTCGCTATAATGTGGTTCTCGCTCTCGGTGGGGCGTGTGGTGAGTTGTGTGTGGATGCCGCGATGGATGGTGTGAAGCCTCCACAAGCGCTACGTCTCCACGGTAACATGCTCAATAAATTATAAGATGCGCGGATTGACGGTCTCAGACGCGGAGGCAACTGAGATTCGTCCTCCGCCACCCGGATTGAGGCGGGTCACTACGCCACCACGAGGACTTGGAGCACATTGGGAATTGGCCATCCCAAATTGGGAGAAACCCCCATATTTTATGCTGCTGTTGTTTTTTTCTTTTACATATTCAATGGAAGTACCATATTTTATCTGAAATGATTTTGTGGTAATACCATGTTTTTTGACATGTACCATGGAAATACCATGTTTTCTGGAAATGTATCATGGAAATACCATGTTTTCTGGACATGTATCATGGAAATACCATGTTTTCTGGAAATGTATCATGGAAATACCATGTTTTCTGGACATGTATCATGGAAATACCATGTTTTTTTGGATATGTGTCAATGGAAATACCATGTTTTTGACATGTATCATGGTGATACCATGTTTTTTGACATGTATCATGGAAATACCATGTTTTCTGGACATGGATCATGGAAATACCGTGTTTTCTGGACATGGATCATGGTAATACCATGTTTTCTGGACATGTATCATGGAAATACCATGTTTTTTTGGATATGTGACAATGGAAATACCATGTTTTTGACATGTATCATGGTAATACCATGTTTTTTGACATTTATCATGGAAGTACCATGTTTTCTGGACATGTATCACGGAATTACCATGTTTTCTGGACATGGATCGTGGAAATACCATGTTTTCTGGACATGGATCGTGGAAATACCATGTTTTCTGGACATGGATCATGGAAATACCATGTTTTCTGGACATGGATCGTGGAAATACCATGTTTTCTGGACATGGATCGTGGTAATACCATGTTTTCTGGACATGGATCGTGGTAATACCGTGTTTTCTGGACATGGATCATGGTAATACCGTGTTTTCTGGACCTGTATCATGGAAATACCATGTTTTCTGGACATGTATCATGGAAATACCATGTTTTCTGGACATGGATCATGGAAATACCGTGTTTTCTGGACATGGATCATGGTAATACTGTGTTTTCTGGACATGTATCATGGAAATACCGTGTTTTCTGGACCTGTATCATGGAAATACCATGTTTTCTGGACATGTATCATGGAAAACCATGTTTTTTTGACATATCATGGTAATAGCATGTTTTCTAGACATGTATCATTGAAATACCATGTTTTTGACATGTATCATGGTAATACCATGTTTTTGACATGTATCATGGTAATACCATGTTTTCTGGACATGTATCATGGAAATACCATGTTTTCTGGACATGTATCATGGAAATACCATGTTTTCTGGACATGTATCATGGAAATACCATGTTTTTTTGACATGTATCATTGAAATACCGTGTTTTCTGGACATGTATCATGGTAATACCGTGTTTTCTGGACATGTATCATGGAAATACCGTGTTTTCTGGACCTGTATCATGGAAATACCATGTTTTCTGGACATGTATCATGGAAATACCATGTTTTTGACATGTATCATGGAAATACCGTGTTTTCTGGACATGGATCATGGAAATACCGTGTTTTCTGGACATGTATCATGGTAATACCGTGTTTTCTGGACATGTATCATGGAAATACCGTGTTTTCTGGACCTGTATCATGGAAATACCGTGTTTTCTGGACATGTATCATGGAAAACCATGTTTTTTTGACATATCATGGTAATAGCATGTTTTCTAGACATGTATCATTGAAATACCATGTTTTTGACATGTATCATGGAAATACCATGTTTTCTGGACATGTATCATGGAAATACCATGTTTTTGACATGTTTCATGGAAATACCATGTTTTTTTGACATATCATGGTAATAGCATGTTTTCTAGACATGTATCATTGAAATACCATGTTTTTGACATGTATCATGGAAATACCATGTTTTCTAGACATGTATCAGGAAATACCATGGGGTATTTGTTGGACATCAGTATGTTATTACCATGTATTTTTTTTATCATGGTACTATGGAAATACCATCCAATTTGGACATGTTAGCATGATAATACCATGTTTTTGACATGTATCATGGTAATACCATGTTTTCTGGACATGTATCATGGTAATACCATGTTTTCTGGTCATGTATCATGGAAATACCATGTTTTTGACATGGAGCATGGAAATACCATGTTTTTTTACATGTATCATGGTAATAGCATGTTTTCTAGACATGTATCATGGTAATAGCATGTTTTCTGGACATGTATCATGGTAATACCATGTTTTCTGGACATGTATCATGGTAATACCATGTTTTCTGGACATGTATCATGGTAATACCATGTTTTCTGGACATGTATCATGTAATACCATGTTTCTGTACATGTATCATGGTAATACCATGTTTCCTGGACATGGATCATGGAAATACCATGTTTTTTTGACATGTATCATGGTAATAGCATGTTTTCTAGACATGTATCATGGAAATACCATGTTTTTGACATGGATCATGGAAATACCATGTTTTTTTTGACATGTATCATGGTAATAGCATGTTTTCTAGACATGTATCATGGAAATACCATGTTTTTGACATGGATCATGGAAATACCATGTTTTTTTGACATGTATCATGGAAATACCATGTTTTTTTGACATGTATCATGCTAATAGCATGTTTTCTAGACATGTATCAGGAAATACCATGTTTTCTAGACATGTATCAGGAAATACAATGGGGGTATTTGTTGGACATTAGTATGTTATTACCATGTATTTTTTTATCATGGTACCATGGAAATACCATCCAATTTGGACATGTTAGCATGATAATACCATGTTTTTTACATGTACTTTATCATGGTAATACCATGATATTCTTTATAAATACCATGGTAAATGCATCAGTCAGTGGCATGGTGTTACCATACGACAGCATACCATAAAACCATTGTCCTCCACAGTCCTTTTCAGTAACAACTTCAATCTAATGGACAAAACCGACAGTAGTCTTGAGTCAGCTGAGGGAGACAGCGTCATCACTATTTTAGATATTTGACATCTACTTCAGAAGCAGCACACAGAACTCATGTGGGCAATAGTGGCAATTCTGCATAATTACACTGTGATTTCTATAAATCTGCTTTACTTTGTTTACAGTGTGTACTACCATCCTAAAAAGAGACTTCCACGCCCTTATAACCCGTCTTAAGTACTGTTTTGTGTTCAGTAAGCGTAACGGTTAATCTTCACCGTCATGCTCAGATTTCTGTAGTGTTGTCCTTTGCACCCGTCCCCTGATGATATCAGTACATTTGACCTGCTAAACCACTGGAGCATCTCTACAAGTCCTCATATGTCCTCAAGAGCCCCATACATACATGACATGGAAACATGACTCTACCGAAGAACCTGTGGGAACCGGCAGGACAGTTTGAGCACATATGGATCTGCACAAATAAATGCTAGATGATAAATCTTATTACGTTATTGTTTTATCCAGTACATGTTTAGTAGACCTACTGATGCTCTGTTCAAAACCCAGTGAGCTGCCTACATGAACAGTAATGCGTCATAGGCATTCTTCCAACGCATTGGTGTGTGTTATATAGTACATATGAGACGAGCAAAATTTGTGTGGCCTATTTAGTGTTCCACATTAGTCACTTAAGAGGTTCCTCTTTGGTTAAATGTTGGCTAAAGGCTGATTTAAAGTGATATACAGTAGAGCAGTGGTTCTCAAAGTGTGGTACGCAGACTTCCTCTAGTGGTACTCAGACTTCCTCTAGTGGTACGCAGAGGAATCACTGAATTTCGATCTCACCGATGTGAGTAGAACGGTGAGCGCATGACTTGACCAACTGATAAATTCAAACTGTGCTTTCTCTGCGCTGAGCCAGAGACGTACGCGCTCAGCGGAGTCATATCATTCACAACTATTCAGTGTTTTCATCCACATAATGTTTATTTTAGGTTTCAGACATTTAAATTCACATAAGTACTAAAAAAAACAATATATTTAGAGTTTGTAAAATACACTGATGTCTATGGAAGCGGCAATAATATTGCTATCCATTATAATCAGGTGGCGCCCATCGCGTATAGAGCTCAACTAACGTGATAATTATAAAGGTGATGTTTATAAAGGTAATGCTATAGTATAGCGAATATTTGTGAATATTTTGAATAAAAAAGGAAATAAAAGAAGATCATCAGTCGTTCAGTGGCTGTGGTCACATGACAAGAAATGACGCGTCACCATGGAAACAATGAAGCGATGCGTTCTATAACGGTTGCCTTGAAAAACGCACACTCGAGGGTAGGGAATTTTGTGAAAAGGTTAAATATAAATGAATGTTAGGTGGATGATAAAATTATTAAAAGTTCCAACTGCTATCGTGGCTTCAATCTGGCAAGAGAAGTTCGGATCAGGAGGAGAATGTTTCAAGTACAAGAACTGAAGAGGACGAGACTGAACCGAGCACAGGTGCTAACAGTGGCAACTTTGATATCGCCGGTGAAGTCCTCAGAGCATCTGCTAGCAGCAGCAAACGCTACAAAATAGTGAGAAATTATGACCCAAACTATATTAAATTTGGATTTATTTGGAGCGGGAGAGAGGAAGAGCCCAGGCCGCAGTGTGCGGTATGTGGCAAAGTTCATGAAACCGTCGCATCTCAAACGGCATCTTGTAACCAAACACACGGCGCTGAAGGACAAGCCAGTGGATTATTTTTTTTTTTTTGCGAAAACGTGATGAACTGAAGCAATACATATTAATTTAATCTTTAAGTACAGTTTTTTATTTCACTTTTAGGTGCAATACATTTTAATTGAATCATTATTTAATTTGTATTTTATTTACCTCTGTGTCAGCAGCACAGTGCAGTGTTGATGTTAAAACTGTGTTGTTACAATGTTCAAAGTGGCTAACAATAATAAATGTTCTTATTATAAATAAAACTGCCTGGTTATTGAGCTGTGCATAACTGTAGCTGAATAGTTAGGCCTACTACTACTGTATTTTAATGTTGGTCGTTATGGTGGTACTTGGAGAACCAAATATCTTCTGAGGTGGTACTTGGTGTAAAAAGTTTCAGAACCACTGCAGTAGAGATTCTACACAGTGGTTTGCATCTATAGTTCTGCGTTGGTGTGTCTGCATCGCTCTAATAGGACACAGCCAAAATGATAGTTTATTGGGAGAAAATGCCTTCATTTCTGAAATAATTGAGGGGTGGGTAAAAATTGTTCTTCCGATTAATCGCGATCTTCATTTGAAGTTTAGCTCAGTGGTAAAGACGCTGCTACAACCCCTGGAATTCACTAGTTCGCGAGTTTGAATCCAGGGCGTGCTGAGTGACTCCAGTCGGGTCTCCTTAGCAACCAAATTGGCCCGGTTGCTAGGGAGGGTAGAGTCACATGGGGTAACCAAATTGTCCCGGTTGCTAGGGAGGGTTGTCACATGGGGTAACGAAATTGGCCCGGTTGCTAGGGAGGGTAGAGTCACATGGGGTAACCAAATTGTCCCAGTTGCTAGGGAGGGTAGAGTCACATGGGGTAACCAAATTGTCCCGGGTGCTAGGGAGGGTAGAGTCACATGGGGTAACCAAATTGTCCCGGTTGCTAGGGAGGGTAGAGTCACATGGGGTAACCAAATTGGCCCGGTTGCTAGGGAGGGTAGAGTCACATGGGGTAACCAAATTGTCCCAGTTGCTAGGGAGGGTAGAGTCACATGGGGTAACCAAATTGTCCCGGGTGCTAGGGAGGGTAGAGTCACATGGGGTAACCAAATTGTCCCGGTTGCTAGGGAGGGTAGAGTCACATGGGGTAACCAAATTGGCCCGGTTGCTAGGGAGGGTAGAGTCACATGGGGTAACCAAATTGTCCCGGGTGCTAGGGAGGGTAGAGTCACATGGGGTAACCAAATTGTCCCGGTTGCTAGGGAGGGTAGAGTCACATGGGGTAACCAAATTGTCCCGGGTGCTAGGGAGGGTAGAGTCAAATGGGGTAACCAAATTGTCCCGGTTGCTAGGGAGGGTAGAGTCACATGGGGTAACCAAATTGTCCCCGTTGCTAGGGAGGGTAGAGTCACATGGGGTAACCAAATTGTCCCAGTTGCTAGGGAGGGTAGAGTCACATGGGGTAACCAAATTGTCCCAGTTGCTAGGGAGGGTAGCAACCAAATTGTCCCGGTTGCTAGGGAGGGTAGAGTCACATGGGGTAACCAAATTGTCCCAGTTGCTAGGGAGGGTAGCAACCAAATTGTCCCAGTGGATGCCGCGGAGAATAGCGTGAAGCCTCCACACGTGCTATGTCTGCATGGCAACGCGCTCAACAAGTCACGTGATAAGATGCGCGGATTGACGGTCTCAGACGCGGAGGCAACTGAGATTCGTCCTCCGCCACCCGGATTGAGACGAGTCACTCCGCCACCACGAGGACTTGGAGCTCATTGGAAATTGGGCGTTACGAAAAAAAGGGAAAAATAACTACAAAAAAGCATTTACAAAATCCGAAATAATCCTGCATCGCACAGATGAGGTAAAGCCAATCGAGTCCTCAC